>CM051364.1:20557867-21157867 GCA_028015245.1 Cardamine occulta | reverse complement strand
TGTTTTTTTTTTGATACAGACAGAAGATGACTTGAAATGCTTTTAAGTGTTGAATCTATGATCCCAACGCCTCAAGATCCCGAACGCTTCAGTTTCTGGGTAATGTTGTTATCATCAAAACATTCTCTAAAGATGGACACATCCATTGCCATAATATATTCACTTGTGTTAAAATTGTTGCTCAATAAGTTCTTTTGGCTTCAGCTTGCTACATTGACAGATAGGAGACCTTCAGAAAGATTGGAACTTCTTCGGCTTCAAGATACTGGAGAGGTACTTGATGTCGACTAGTCTAGATTGCTCGATAAATTTTACCGGTTCATTTCTTTTGATTGTTGAAACATTTTGTTGCAGAGAATAAGGCGCAGGTTGATATATCTCCGATCTGTGGAACGAGGATGCAGAATGCAATAGACCGGCCTCATATTCCCGATTAAACAACAGAGATAAACTTGGGATCTGTTCATAAGAAAAATTGACAAAAACATGATTTATTAAAGGAATACATAAGATAAGAGTTCCGTGTAGGATCATTATCATCCTTGGTCGATCCATTATGGTAGATTTTGTTTGCGAGTGTGTATTATACCAACTTACTGTTCATGCTGCAATTTCAAAAACTTTTTTAAAATACTGTGTCCGTATTCAAATGCCATAAAGCTGATATTAATCCTGATGTGCATACACTCTAGGGCCCAGAATCACCAACTGGGACAGTCAACGCAAGGTATGGCTGAATCAGAACCCTGAGTTTCCTAGTATTGTCAATGGCAAAGCTCGAATTTTGCTTCTCACCGGGTCTCTCCCGGGACCCTGCGATAAACCAATTGGAGATCATTATCTATTAAAATCCGTGAAGAACAAGATTGATTATAAAGGGTATTGGACGAAATTGCCTATGACTAGGAGATTAATGGTGTCTCATCCAGAAGTAGAACAGATTTGGTGGATGGATAGTGATGTTTTGTTCACTGATATACTGTTTGAGATTCCGTTGTCTCGGTACGAGAAGCATAATCTGGTGACACACGGTTATCCGGACTTGTTGTTCAACCAAAAGTCATGGATTGCATTGAACACATGTGTCTTTCTGTTGAGAAATTGTCAGTGGTCATTGGATTTATTAGATGCTTGGGCCCCAATGCGACCAAAAGGGCCGATCCATGACGAAGCTGGGAAGATGCTGACAGTTTATCTGAAAGGCTGGCCAGCATTTGAAGCCGATGATCAATCGAATAATTCAAAAGCCAATTAAGCCTCTTGATCCTTATTGTTCTAGGCAATAGAAGTGATGCTTACATAATAAAACTGATGCCATCTTTTGTTTTTGCTTCCAATGCAGTTGTCTCCTCACATCTTCAGTGAGGAGGCCACATTTATTATGACCAATGTACCTAAAAATAATGAGTTAACATTGATCATTAGGACCAATTTGTTCGATGATTTTATAGTATCAGTTGGATCTACCTTATCGCAGCTAAAGTGAGGATGTATCTTAGGTAAAAAAGAAAATTTAATCCACAATTTTTGCTTCGAATCTGATTCCACTTCCTCCAAACCGTGCAAAAATTTATCTTTTAATATTTGCAACATGCAACCTATAGTTGATTGTTGTGTTAGAATAATAGGAAATATTACTTTTGGATACAGTTTGTTAATTTGGTACTGTTTAAAGTTTTAGCTTCCAAACCGTCAAAAATTGAACCAAATGCAAATTTCTTTTAGTTTATTATTATTATATTGTTTGTGATTTTTAGAGATTCTCAAATTTTAGTTATTCAATTGACAATGTGAGTGCACCTGCACAGAACATCACGATGATACAAAATGATACAACATCAAGTGTCATAATCCAACATCACTCCCATACACCATCGTCACGAGACATCATTAATTACTATGACCACCACATATCACTCACCATCACGAAACGAGAGGGGTCCCAACTTTGGAATTAATCAGTAATTTCTGTATAACAAATATCCAGATCTTTAATACAACTGGATATTCTATACACATATAGATAGATATATGTTATGATATTGCGCCATTTCTATACATTATGCCTGGAAATCATAAACTCCACTAAAGTTATTATACTCTCAAAATTTTAACTTTTTTAAAAAGAAGCTTATAATATAAATAACATTATCAAAAATAATGCTTCATGGCTCTCTTCATATTTGCTTTGATCATCACAGTGTCTCAAGATCTTTTCAACGTTGTCTTTCTTTTTGACTCCTTGGAGCTCTCTTCTGGATCCACTTGGAAAGCTTTTCATGGTACATACAAGTTAATACAGAGTCATTTCCCTTGTTTCTTACCTGCAATTCAAAAAGCCAAACACTTGTTGCTCATCATGTTTTAAGATCTTTAACTTAATAGTATAAAGTCAAAACTCAAAGGTTGAACCCAAAACCACAAATATCTAGGCCATTGTTGCGCACTATAGCACATAGTATATATATATATATATATATATATATATATATATATATTTTTTTTTTAAACTTCTCTTTCTTGTTACTTGGTGGCATCATAATTTACCTTTCTGGAACCAAGATTTTCGAACTAACTGCCGAATCTGGCGATCATGGCGTTCCAAAAGCTCATCAACTCCATAAGATTTGGACAACAAGGGGCCTGAGAATTTGATTTTGTCATCATCGTCCTTGTAATTCTGTCAAGGTCTTAACTCATTAGCATCATTGAGTATGTTTTCAACATGTCCTAAAAGAAAACAAAGCAAATCATTCATCTTCTACTTTTTCTTCTCAAGTTTTTAGGGAATATAAAACGTGGGAGAGAGAGAGAGAGACAAAAGAACTAAAAGCAAATAAAGCTACACTCATTCAAACAGCAATCAGGGTTTCTTTCTACTCATTTTTATGGTGTCACACATCAATATGAAGCTTTGAAATACATAGCTGACTACTTAATAGGGGATAATAGCACATGTGATCACCAAACTATTGCCATTACCAAGACAGCTTAAAATAACTAGCATATCAGAAGTTTCAGAAATCATAGCTTTGGATATATATAAGTCGAGATTGGCATAGGAAAGGTCAAGCCAGATATATCAACTAGAATTTCGATATTATGGGAAAAGAAGGGTCTGCTATTGCTTCTATAATCTACAGACGTACCAAATGACCCCGCTTTGCTGCCTTTTCTTCTCTCTGATAAAGTGCCAATGACAGTTCCTGTGAATGATACTCATCAGAAGTATCAAAAGAATCTGGACGTTCAAGTTGTCTCCACTGCTTTAGCATTGAAAGCTTCAACATCTCATATGATTCACGGTCTTGGGAATCTGTTCTTGCCCCATGTTTTTCTTCCTTTTCATTCTCATTTTTAGACTCAACGCCAGTATTCTCACTGGAAGCAGGAGAAGGTCCCAAGAGGTTAGGAATGTGACCTCTTGAGAGAGATCTATTATGTGATCTAACACCTATGTCATCTTTCCGTCGCTTTGCCCATGCAAAACCGCTTGATACAGAGACTTGCAAAGGCCCTGAGAAAGGTACATCCCCTTGTGATGCGTTCTTCACATGAGAAGCTTCATCCTTTTCATAATTTGATGACTTTTGCATTTTCTCACATAGGGTGACATCACTATCAATCGAATTATGAACCGAATGACCATTAGGTTTCTGAAATCTCTGGGAATGGTTCCGTACATCCTGCAAGTAGAAAAAAGGGGGAAGTTGAAGTCTTTTTTTTTGCTTAAGTAACTCCCTTCTCAGAGAAGCAGATATATGTAAACAAGAGAATGAATTAGATTATTAGAGGTACCTCAGCTGGTGCCAATTTAGCAAATGCAGGAGGCTTTCGTGTTAGCTTCCTCGATTCTGTACCACGTCTTCCATTCTCGCTGATTTTTTTCCTGGAATTTCAAAATAACATAGGAGGATAATGAATGACTGCTAAGATTTTACATCATGAACAAAAAAATTTCCCATATGGGGCAGTAGACGCAGTCCCACGTTTGTGGGGCTCTATAGAAAGAAGAGTTTCTATAAGATTGATGTCATCATCGGACAAATCTGTCAAGTATTCTCGGAGACAACCATCATAATGTTGCTGTGGTTTGAAAAGCGTTGCATGAGGAAGTTTGGACTTTTTCCAGTAATCTGCAGGTGGAGATCCACATAGTTTGAATATCTTGTGCAACACTTCAACCTATATCATATATTTCAAGAAACAGAACTCTTTGAGTTATATTTTCCTTGAATAAAAACAGAGCAATATAGAGGATACAAAGGTCTGAAGCTAACATGCAGCATTTATTCACAAGACTACATTTTTGTAGTATTACCTCAGTTCTACCCTGCAAAACTGGTTTCCCCAAAAGAAGTTCAGCAAAAACACAGCCAACACTCCACAAATCAACAGATGCTCCATATTCTGTTGCCCCGAGCAAAAGTTCGGGCGGACGGTACCACAGAGTCACAACTCGACTGGTAAGAGGTTGCTTATTCCCAGAAGCATTGCAAAAGTTAGCTAGCCCAAAATCAGCCACCTTTAATATTCCTTCATTATTCACCAAAAGATTCGAACCCTTTATGTCCCGGTGCATTACACCTCGTGCGTGACAGTGATCAAGTCCAGACAACAATTGTTTCATATAACACTTAATCTGCAAAGACCATAGCAACAGCCACCCCTCAATACTACAAAAGTGCAGACAAAAGACAAAAGACTGGTGCTTTAATCACTAAGAATCAGACTGACCTGTGGAGTAGTGAACTTGACGTCAGGACTAGAAAGAAGACCAGTGAGATCATGCTCTAGCATCATCCCTGAGACAGAATCGACTGCTAAAGCTCCTCCTCTTCCTGCAACATCTTTCTGAAGCAATGACAAAGGGATACCACCTCCTGCTCTTAAGGAGGATGGACAGTTTCGATTCCCATGGGCTGCGAAGATGAATCCAAAGCTTCGTAATCTCTACCGAGCCACATCCCCAACTTACTTAGAAGATGGTACACCAATAATTGAAATCCCAAACCATGTCTTATTGCAGGGTCTCGAAAATCAAAAGGAGTATGTCATTGGTCAGTTTTTTCGATGCAAAACACCTTCAGTAGGCCTTGTTCATGCTGTGGCAAATCGAATTTGGGGTAAGAAAGGTAAGATTTTCACCGGTAGACTAGGTGAATCATCTTTCCTGTTCCACATTCCTGATGCTTCTACTAGAGCTTGGGTTCTTCAACGTGGTTTATGGCATGTTGATGAATTCTTATTGTTTGTTGCTCCTTGGACCCCAGAAGCAACCTTAGCTATGCCTGAGATCACCTCAGTCCCTGTTTGGGTAACTCTTAAGAATATACCAAGTCGTTTATATTCTCATGTTGGATTTAGTTGGGGTGGCTTCTGGATTAGGAGAACCGGTGCTTACAGAAAAACCTAGACTTGATCAGACCTTGATGGGGGAGCCAAAGTTATTGGTTGAGGTTGAGTTAGACAAAGGTTTTCCTCATAGGATCGCAGCTAGAGATAGGAAAGGTGTTGTCTCTTTGGTAGATGTTGAATATTCATGGATTCCCTCCAAATGTGATAGATGTGGACAGTTAGGTCATAAGGAATCAAGATGTCTTCTTCAACTCCCAAAGGAAACTGTTACCGAATCTCATGAAGAGGCTACAAATGCTATTATTAAAACTAGTCTAGATGAGTTAGTTACAAGCGTTGAGACAGTTATTGATAATGTTTCTCATGTCACTCCAGCTACAACTATTGCTAGCCCCATTGTCTCGGCTCTGGCCACCAGTACTCCGGTCACTTACATGATTGCACAAGATGCAATCACACCCACTCCAGTCTCTCCATGTGTTGAGGTTGATATGATAACTGCAACAACTCCAGTCTCTCCAATCACACCCACTTCACATACTTCTGAGTTAGTCAATACTAACACTATCTCATCCTCCATTTTTTCCTCTACACTGGTAACTGCCTCTTCACCCCCTCATTCAGATTTGTTGGTTAATGAAGATGTACAAGGGAATGTCTCTAGTGGTAATCAAATTGCCGCTTTAGACTTAGAAGATTATTCGGAATACGAGATTGGTGATTTTTCTGTCAAGTCTCGAGGAGGAATGATAATTAGGCCTACACAAAAAGTTCAAGAGAATTAGACCCTAGTAGGAAAGTGAGGTAAAAGAGGACGTGGTTGACCCTCCATCTTAAAGGGTCTAAGAGAATTCTCTCTGAAATTTTTTTAGTGATTTAATCAACATTGATATAATCTCTATTCTCATTTTATCTTTTAATATTGTATGACTTAATTGTCATAGCTAAGTATCTTTTAATTTATGCATTTTCAATAGAATACATTTTATAGAAAGAAAAAAAAAACAGAGAGAAAATTTAAGAGAATGTTTTCTCGGCTTTTCAGTTTTTGATTTCGGCGTGAATTACGGAAGACGACGGTCCTTTATATCCTTTTATCAAATTAAATATCACATATTCAAAATAGAAATGTTTTGCCGAAATCCACGGGAAGATTTATTGGATCCAGAATATCTGACTCATGTCATTGATTGATCACTCTTGTTATTTTCCCTTCTTACGTATTTCTTCTGCTAAGAGTTTTTTGTTTTTCTTCTTCTATGTTTTGTTTTCACCTTGTAAGAAAAATCGATATTTCTAGGAATGGGAATCATGGAACGCGTTTGACTATAAGCGACCAATGTGAATAGTGAGCTAATACGGCCAAAAACGGTGGTGGGTTGTTGTTGACTAGTTTGGACATTTTTTATTTCTTTAAAATCTGTGTATAGTTTATAAAACATATAAACATCAGACTTGTCATGTGTTTACCCAATAATTAGACAATCACATATTGTGTAGTAATTTTCTTATTCGTATTTTGTATTAGTCTGTATGGATTGTGGATTAATAAATACATACGGATCGATTCAATATTACTTTTGTTTAATAACCGAAGTGGTGGTATCAAATTACTTATATAATTAATACTCCTTTTAAAAGTTAGATAATTCTTTGTCATTTGAGCTTCGCCTCTTGGTAATCAATAAATATTCCACATTAAATTCCTGAATAATTGTTGGATATATTATCATGTGACTCTCTAGATACCAAAGATTTCAACCAGTCCATATTTATACGTGTATGTGGTAGCATGCATTTATTATTGTTCAAAGCCGAAATTCGAATACCCCTTACTAGTTTTCGAAATTTTATTTAGGTATTAATAAATGATAGATTTTTGTTGAATTTTGAATGCCACTGTATTTTCTTACTAATAAATACTAATTACTAAATATGGGTCCACTATTCAAATAAGGAAGGAAGCAAAAAAAAAAACATTTACATATGAGAGTAAAAAAAAAGTTTAAAGGAAAATTATGTTGACTTTAACTTTTCGGTAGACATCTTTCTTTAATAGCTCACATAATTGCGCACCTTTCCCGTTTTTTGATATTTCATGTCTGCATGACCGACCTATAAAATCTCTATTGTCACACTCCTCATTATATCTTTGACTATATTATAGTGAAATTAGGTGGTCGGTATGTTAACAATCAATTTGTTTGACTTAAGTTAAGGATCAATGTAAGCTGAATTTTGTGTCCAATTGTATAGAATCAATCACTGCTCTCACAAACAAACAATGGTTTCCAATGAGTACAAAAATTATGATGGACCTGCTAAGTTTGAGCATAAGAGTTGAATCAAAGCTTTACAAAGACAATGGTTGATTACTTTCTATGATGGTAACTCGCATGCGGCTTTACCATCTTTGGACTTGTACTGACCAAGCAGCTCGGCTACGGTTTTGCAGCGACATTCTTTTCCAGGTCGTAACACGTCTCCGTAAACCGCCATTTCGATAACGTCAAGCTCCTTGTCTGTATGTTAACATTAGGAGAACTCTTAAGAAAGTGAAAGCAAATATGGAGAGAATAGACACACACTTGAGTCCACTTGTTGCGATCATTGCAAGTGTAAGAAGAGAAAACATGACAAGAGATGTAGAACCTTGGGAAGAAAATGTAGTGTCTTTTTGGAAAGAAAATGCAATCCCCAAGGGCATTTTTCACTTTGCTTCACTCCTATAAAATGTAAACTAGCAAAACCTAGAACAACTCACAGCTTTGCTTTTGCATATAAAGAAGATTCCTAGTGGCTTAAGTGCAACTATATGATAGAACCAAGAGAGAAAAGAGAAAGAAGATTGTCATGTATAAAGAGAACCAACTAGTGGCTTAAGCAAAAGCAGCTCCCACATGTATGAGATTGGCATAACTTCTAACGAACAAGCTATTCAACACAGCACTTTATGAAGACAGAACAAGTGAAAGGCCCATTGCAGACAATATCTTATACTCTTCATGAATATGGACTTATCTACATAACTCACTGAACACTGAAAATGAAACTTAACAAGAAATGGTCGAATCTTAACAAAGAAACAAATCTATGATTCATCATCACATGAAATAAGAAGAAGCTAACATTTGGCAACATACCTGTAAATTGAAGGTCACATGAATATCCCTTAAGTGTGGTTGCATCAACATTTTCTTGAGCTGATTTTAATCTGTTAACTCTAGTTTGGAGAATCTGACAATTCTCCGCCGTAGACTCTCCACCTATATAAACAGAAGCAACAATCAAGATCCAAACTTATACAACTACAAATCCACTCATTTTTCATTTCTCAATCCCTAAATTCAATATGTCACATTTGGCTGGGGAAGCAGTGAGAAGAGTTGAGAGAATCAAACCTTTGGAGTAAGGAACAATGTGATCATACTCGAAACAGAGACAGCCGTTGCAATTTCCGAAACGTTTGCAGACGATGTTTCCGGCGGCGTCTTTACGCCACCTCTCGGGATGTCGACCAGGAACGACGTCAGCATTCGCCCAGCACTTGTTCTTCGCCTTTGCATCGAAGAATCGAGGCCTCTCTTCTCCGTTAGATTTTGCATTGATGCGAGACGGCGATGAAGGCGGCGACGGAGGAGGAGAGACGGTGGTGGAGTTAGTAAAAGAGGCAGAGTATGATGGAACGGAGAAAGAGGACCCCATCGATCTCGCGTCCTCTCTCTCTCGAATTTGGGAGTAATGAACCGGGAATGTAAATTAAATTCATAAACCGTACCGGAACTGGAATTTTGCTTGTAATCCAAACATTAGATGAGGTCTGTTGTGTAAGATTATAAAGTTGAAGGTTTTAATTAAATTAAACGAAAAGTTGGAGGCCTTCTTAGGTATTCCAGAAAAAAGAAATCAAGATGCGATTTCATACCCCAAAAAATAAAATAAAAAATCCAAACTGTGACCGGAGTTTGCCAAATCAGCTGATGGCGAAGGAAGCTCCGTCGTCATCGTCAAGGACCACCGTCCTCAAAGTTTATGAGGCTCATTTTCTTCATCTGCTTTCTCGCTCATTTCCTCCTTCTCACTACGACGGTACTCTCTCTCCCTCGTTTCTACGCATTTAAGAACTTAATCATATGATTCTGCCTTCGATTAACTGATCAGTAGTCCTGAAATTAGCATCTTTGTTTTGTGTGTTTCGTTACGAGACGAATGTTGAATTCTTAGCTATGAGTTGCTGTTTGCTTAGGCCTTTTCTGATCATCTCTCACGGGCTAGTAGTTTAAGTATGTAATTAGTTTCTTAAAACTAAAACCTTAAGAATGAATGTAAATCTAGTGAAAACCACTTCTATGATGATATTTCATGGGTGAAAGATTAAAGCTTGTTGCTAGTTTAGTAGTCTTGAATGTGGAACTAGAATTGAAATGGTACTTGATTGCTAAACTGCTAACATAAAAGCATCTTCTAGCTTTCCTTCCCTCTCATTGACATTGGAAAATACTAAATTATAGAGGAAAAGCTTCTCTTTGATCTGTTTCTAGGAAACTCTGCGTGTTGCTAGTATATGTAGGCTATGCATGTAGAGATTGTAATTTAATTCAAAGTGAATTTTAGGACCAGACTTTAGGTGGTCTAAGTAGAAACTATATTGCAGACGAAATTTAACAATGTTTTTTTAAATTGACCATGACAGGGACTTGGTTTTTAGAGAGAGTTTGTACATCAGACTTTATAAAGGTTGGTTGATTTTTTTGTGTGTGCTAAATCTGTTTGCTTTATGTTGCGTGTTAGCTTTCTGCTAATATCATCAGTGGTACTTAATATTTTGCAAATACAATACGCCTTTAAGCTGTTAACAAACTTAGTATAGAGAAGGGACTATGACTTGTATGGCATTGATGAAACAGCAGTAAGTTGTTAGTCCTGTATCTTCACTTATTTTCTTCCTCATATCGCGGAGCTTGAAAGAGACAATGTTGTGGAATATTTTGCTAATAAAACTTCCCCTGCTGGAAGTTGTTTCTTATGGTAAGTTGACTAAATGAGCTCTTTACCATCTCCAATTCTATTTCCTCAATTCGTTTGTATGATTTCTTTTGGATCCAACTTGTCAGTACGTATAATATTTTTTAGGGCTTTCAACGTGAAGGTTTGATAGCAATTACATTTTTAGACTATGCGTTTAATTTCCAAAATTCCAAGCCATGGCTGATTCAGGTATAGCCGCTGAGTAGATTGTTTACAATTGGGTATACATGGTTAATTCTAGTTTTATTTGTTTGCACAGGGTTACTTAAGTTGACCTAGCATGCTTTTTAAACCTCTCTTACAAAATATCCAAGCAATCTGGCATGTTTATCTATATGTTGAAGATACTAAATGCTTTTGTTTTTCATTTAAAAAGATCCTAAATAGCAGAGCAGTTTCTTCTACATCAAATATATTTAATTGCTGCCACCATTCTCCATTATCCAATTTAATATTCTTTAATTGATTTTTTAAACAGGCTCTTCAGATTGTCAATGTCCATCAATCATCATCTCTACTAGTCTTCCAACGGGATCCTGCCAAAAATCTGAAATTTCAGAGCCGTATAGTTCAGAGAGGGAGAGAGAGAATAGGCTCTACACATTCTGTAAGAAAAAGACAATCTTAACAGATTACGGTTATTAGTTAGACTGTGTCCATATTCAAGTGTCATCTGGAGGTTTCTCCCTGTGAGTGAAACCTAGAGAGTGAGGAGGCGTCAAGTTAAATGAATCAGGATGGTTCAAGATCCTCAGGAAGTGGCGGAGGACTTTCCACAACAGCTGTGTCAAATGGCGGAGGGAGAAGCCGTGTTTTTTTGCGCGGTTGGCAGATCCAGAATACCTTAACTAACATCAAGATCATGATTCTCTGTGGTTTTGTGACCATTCTCGTCCTACTTGGCACAACCAGTATTGGGAACCTTGGAAACTCCAACGCTGATGCTGTTAATCAGAGGTTCATCAAAGAAACCAACCCGATTCTTGCGGAGATTCCATCTGATTCGCATCCCAATGCGACATTACACTCTAGGGCTGAGCCGCCTAAAGCTGAGATGGACTTGGCTGAGCCGCCTAAATCTGAGATTAATCCCAATGCGACATACACTCTAGGGCCCAGAATCACCAACTGGGACAGTCAACGCATGGTATGGCTGAATCAGAACCCTGAGTTTCCTAGTATTGTCAATGGCAAAGCTCGAATTTTGCTTCTTACCGGGTCTCCCCTGGGACCCTGCGATAAACCAATTGGAGACTATTATCTATTAAAATCCGTGAAGAACAAGATTGATTACTGTAGGCTTCATGGGATAGATATTGTGTATAACATGGCAGATTTGGATGAGGAACTCTCAGGGTATTGGACGAAATTGCCTATGATTAGGAGATTAATGGTGTCTCTGTTAAGCCCTTTCATGTATACATGCGCAGAAACAAGCAAGCAAAAGGAGGGAAGCAACCAATCACAGAAGAGATTCCTTTTGTGCAGAGTGATGTGGATAAAAACAATGAGCTGGCAAAAGAGGTTCTAGAAGATTTAGAAAAAGACAAGAAGGGACAGCTGCCAATCATTGGCATGGGAAATAGAAAAGATTTCCCTTGACTGATTTTGCAACGGTTATGAGTGAGTAGTGGATAAGGTATGCCTACCTTATCATCTATATATATGAATAAAGGCACTAGGGTTTAGCAGGCTTTTGGAGAGGTCTCATTGTGAGTAGAGAAACAATCTGGGATTGTTTTCTGTTTCTTAACTTTTCCGAATGTTCTAGATTTCTTTTTATTGGTGAGAGAACTTGCAATTGTCTAGCAAGTTTAGTTGAAGGATCGAATAAGTTGTATACAGGTCTTTCAAAGATTAATAAACAAGTATTCAGTTCGATCCTATCATTCTATCTATCCTTCCTGTCAACCTAACATCTCTAGGTGAAGAAGGGGTAAGGCCGACCAGTAACCTTATCAACTGGTGCGTTTGGAGCTCACACAATGCCAAAATCTCTTTCCCCAATCCTTGAGAGTCCCAGATCATGTGAGAGTGACGTAACAGTCAACAGATCTGAGGCAGTGATCCACGTAACTCCAGGGAGACAGATGACAAAATTTTGACCTAAGAAGTGAGTTACATGCTAACTTATCCAAGATACAAGACAATATGGACAGAGGATTCAAGCTAATAACAGCTCAAATGGGCCAGATGCAACTCCACTCTCAAGCCTTGCGAGCAGTCCCATTCACCTAAGCCCTCGGGAATGTCAAGATATTCTGAACAAAAGCAAAGACAAACAGCCATTCTCGAAGTAAAGTAACACCAAGCCTACATGTATCCATCTACTAATCAGGTACCTCCCGCTAATTTGGAACATGGCTTAGGAGATAGAGAACATGTGGGTTTACCGGCTTACCAAATAGAAATGCCTATCTTTGAGGGTTTGTATGCTTTTGCCTGGTTGTCTAAAGTTGAAAGATACTTCAGATTCTATAACTACTCAGATAGAAGGAGACTGGAAGTAGTTTCACTAGGGCTGGCCAAAAACGCCTTGAGTTGGTACACATGAGTGAACAAAGGTCCATTCTACTCGGGATCAGTTCAAAGAGAAATTACTACTGCGGTTTGGAAACATACTCTGAGTAGGGGACCAAGCCAAAACCTATTCTGCGATCGAACAAACTGGTGGAGGAGTTTGTAAGCAGATTTGAAGATCTCTCCTCAAGTCCAGGGTGGAGGAAAGACAGCTAGAAGGCATTATGTTGAATGGTCTCAAACCATCGTTAAATGGTACACATGATGAAACCTTCTAACTTAGCAGAAATGGTGGCGACTCTTTCATGGGAAACAGAGCCATTGACTAGACTCATTGCAGAGAAATACAATGAATATAGGGATGCAAGGATTGAGGATAACAGAAATAGAGGAGCTGAAAGAAACCCGAATGGAGAACAAGACACTTACCTACTCCTCGGGAGGCCAACAGAGTAGCTCGAACAATCAGCTGAATCAAAAGAAACTTGTCGCGCTGAAATGAATGAAAAAAGAGACAAGGGCTATGCTTCAAGTGTGATGAAAAAATATTTCAGGGGTCATGCAGTCTGCCCAAATAAACAACTTCAGGTTCTTACAGTGGTGGATGGGTTAGAGCTCGCGTTAATAGACACTTGTGAGGAAGTTGAGGAAGAAAACATTGTGGAGGAAGCTCCGGTTGGTGAACTTATGCAACTATCTCTTAACACCTTCCCGGTGTGTCCTCCCACCACAACAAAGATGAAAGGTATGATTGGAAAAACTGAAGCTGTGGTAATGATCGACAGTGGAGCAACGCACAACTTTTTGTCTCCGGAAGTAGTCAAGAGAGCAAAATTGAAACTCACCGCTTCAGATTCAATGGATGTTTTATTGGGCACTGGTATATCGGTCAAAGCTTTTGGAGTATGCAGGAAAGTGATATTCCAACTTCATGGAGTTGAATTTGTATCGACTTTATAACTCTGGAATTGGGTAGGCTTGATGTAATTCTTGGGGTCCAATGGCTGCAAACAATCAAGGCACAATGGATCGGAAAACTCACGAGCTAGGATTCTACTATCAAGGAAGGCAAGTTACACTATACGGCGACAAGACACTACATTCTACACAAAGCAACCTGCAGATGCTTGAATCCAGTTACTCGGTAGTTTCAAAAGGAGTGCAAATGGAACTACATAATCAAGTAGTTTCTCAACCTGAACTACCATCAGAGATACTACAAATACTAAAGCGGTTCTCGAAGTAGTGAAGCGAGCAAGTGGCTTACCTCCAATCGGAGGCAATGAGCACACTATCCCTCTTTTGTCTGGTTGTACTCATGTGCATATCCGACCCTATAAGTACCCTAGAGCTCACAAGGAAGCAATTGAGCAACTGGTTGACGAGATGCGAGAGCAACAAGTAATCGACCAAGTACAAGTCCTTTTGCTAGTCCAATCCTTCTAGTGAAAAAAAAAAGACAAGACTTGGCGATTCTGCATTGACTACAGAGCTCTTAACAGGTTACAGATCCCTAACAAATTTCCCATTCCCCACATTGATCAGCTATTGGATGAGCTTCATGGAGCAATGATCTTCTCAAAACTAGACCTTAAGGCTGGGTACCACCAAATCATAATGGCGAAGAAGATATCTACAAGACAGCTTTTAGGACTCATGAGGGACACTATGAGTTCCTTGTGATGCCATTTGGCCTCACAAATGCTCCTGCAACTTTTCAAGCACTAATGAACACTATATTCAAGCCACTACTGAGAAAATCGGTTCTGGTATTTTTTGATGACATACTTATCTTCAGTGCAGACTTCAAAACTCACATCCAACACCTACAAGAGGTCTTCCAGATCCTTTATGAGCAACAATTAGTGATAAACAAGGGAAAGTGCTCTTTTTGCTCAGAATCAGGTGGATTACTTGGGGCACATTATATCCAAACAAGGAGTACAAACAGATCCATCTAAGACATCAGCAATGAAATCGTGGCCGGTACCAACAGATGTCAAGTCATTAAGAGGATTTCTCGGTCTCACAGGCTACTATAGAAGATTCATCAAAGGTTATGGATTGTTGGCAAAACCCTTAACTACGCTATTGAAGAGAGATCAATTTCACTGGAATGCTGAGGCTCAGGTAGCTTTTGAAAAGTTGAAGATGACTATGTGTGAAGCTCCAGTACTGGCTCTACCGGATTTCAGCAAACAATTCATTATTGAAACCGATGCATCAAACCTTGTAGAGGAGCAGTCTTAATGCAGAACAAGAAACCAATTGCCTTCTTCACCATGGTTTGACAGAGAAGAGAACAGCTCAAATCAGCTACTGAAAGGGAACTAATGGCCATAGTGATGGCTGTCCTTAAATGGAAGCATTATTTGTTGGGGAATCACTTCATAGTCCACAGACCAGAAGAGCCTAAAGTTCCTAATGGATCGAGAGAAGTGAGGGGACTATCGAAATGGTTAATCAAACTACTTGGTTTCGACTTTGACATAGTATACAAGCCTGGTTTGGAAAAAAAAGCAGCCGACGGTCTTTCAAGAATCACTAACTCGCCTATATTGATAAGGCCTAAAGAGTTATTCAATTTGACAGTCCCTTCTTCATTGCGGCTGCAAGATATCTATGCAGAGATTGAGCGGGACCAAGTTATTCAGGAAGATCCTATTGCTGCAACAGGAACAGATCAAGGGACATTACTCGGTTAAGAATGGACGCTTATGGTTCAAAAACAGATTAGTAATGCCATCAAAGTCAAGTTTCATTCCTTTGATCCTTGCGGAATATCATGATGGACTGTTGGGGGGCCATGCTGGGATTCTCAAGACTCTAAAGAGGATTCAACAATCTTTTCATTGGGATCATATTAAAGACTCAGTAAAAGAGTATGTTGCTAAGTGTCAAGTCTGCCAACAACAGAAATATTCTACACTGTCACCAGCTGGGTTATTGGAACCTCTTCCAATTCCAAATATGGTTTGGGAAGACATCAGCATGGATTTTATTGAAGGGTTACCTAAGTCTCAAGGGGTTAATGTGATCTTAGTGGTGGTGGATCGTTTAAGTAAGTTTGCACATTTTGTGGGGTTAAAGCACCCTTTCTCCGCTTCAGATGTGGCTCAAGTTTTTGCTAAGGAAATCATAAGACTACATGGTTATCCGGCTTCAATTGTGTCTGACAGAGATAAGATTTTCTTGAGCTCATTTTGGAAAGACCTATTTAAGGCTGCGAGGACCAAACTGAAGTATAGATCGCTTTCATCCTCAATCGGATGGTCAAACAGAGGTACTAAACAGATGCTTGGAAACTTACTTAAGGTGCTTTGCTTCCAATCATCCAAGAGCATGGGCAAGGTTCCTCCCATGGGCTGAACTGTGGTATACTTCTACCTACCATACTTCTTAAAAAACTTCCCTTTTAAAGTAGTATATGGTAGAGATCCTCCATTAAATTCGATTTGAGAAAGAATCAACTAAAAATGCTGATTTGGAGCAGAAGATGAAAGAAAGGGATGCGTTATTAGATAACATCAAGGTTCACTTGGCAAGAAGCACAATCACTAATGAAGCAATCGGTGACAAGCAGAAGAGATGTGGTCTTTGAGGTGGGTTCTAAAGTTTTTCTAAAGTTGAAACCATACGACATCTTCGATGATTAAAAGGGTCTCGGTGGCATCAAGGTACTTTTGGTCCGTTTGAAATCATTGAGAAAGTGGGAAAAGTGGCATACAGCTGAAGCTTCCAGAGGGTTCCAAGATTCACAACGTTTTCATGTCTCACAACTGAAACTTGCAGTGGGATTCCAACATCAAGCTCAACCTCTTCCACCGCTTATAGCTACAAGGGATGAGTTTTTATTGAACCTGAATCGATCATCACTACAAGGTACAGTCCTACAGGATTTTTGGAAGCTCGATCAAGTGGAAAGGATTGCTCGCAGAGGATAATTCTTGGGTATTGGTTAAGGAGCTGGTGCAACAATTCCCTACATTCGAGCTTGGGGACAAGCTCCTTCTCGGGGGGGGAGTATTGTTAAGCCCTTTCATGTATACATGCATGTAAACAAGCAAGCAAAAGGAGGGAAGCAACCAATCACGAAGAGATTCCTTTTGTGCAGTGATGTGGATAAAAACAATGAAATGGCAAAAGAGGTTCTAGAAGATTTAGAAAAAAGACAAGAAGGACATGCTAATCATTGGCATGGGAAATAGAAAAGATTTCCCTGACTGATTTTTTAACGGTTATGAGTGAGTAGTGGATAAGGTATGCCTACCTTATCATCTATATATATGAATAAAGGCACTAGGGTTTAGCGAGCTTTTGGAGAGGTCTCATTGTGAGTAGAGAAACAATCTGGGGATTGTTTTCGGGTTTTCTTAACTTTTCGAATGTTCTAGATTTGCTTTTTATTGGTGAGAGAACTTGCAATTGTCTAGCAAGTTTAGTTGAAGGATCGAATAAGTTGTATACAGGTCTTTCAGCATTAATAAACAAGTATTCAGTTCCAGTCCTATCATTCTATCTATCCTTCCTGTCAACCTAACATCTCTACAGGTAGAAGAAGGGGTAAGGCCGACCAGAACCTTATCAGTCTCATCCAGAAGTAGAATGGATTTGGTGGATGGATAGTGATGCTTTGTTCACTGATATACTGTTTGAGATTCCGTTGTCTCGGTATGAGAAGCATAATCTGGTGATAACGGTTATCCGGACTTGTTCAACCAAAAGTCCTGGATTGCATTGAACACAGGTATCTTTCTGTTGAGAAATTGTCAGTGGTCATTGGGTTTATTAGATGCTTGGGCCCCAATGGGACCAAAAGGGCCGATCCGTGACGAAGCTGGGAAGATGCTGACAGCTTATCTGAAAGGCCGGCCAGCATTTGAGGCTGATGATCAATCGGCGTTGATATATCTTCTGCTTGCGAAGAAGGATAAGTGGATGGAGAAGGTCTATGTTGAGAATCAATACTATTTGCACGGGTTTTGGGAGGGTTTGGTTGATAGGTATGAAGAGATGATAGAGAAGTATCATCCAGGATTGGGCGATGAGAGATGGCCTTTTGTAACACACTTTGTGGGGTGCAAACCGTGTGGCACCTATGCTGATTATCCAGTTGATAGATGCTTCAAAAGCATGGAGAGGGCTTTTAATTTTGCAGATAACCAAGTGCTTAAGCTGTATGGGTTTAGCCACAGGGGACTGTTGAGCCCCAAGATTAAGAGGATCAGAAACGAGACAGTTTCTCCTTTAGAGTTTGTAGACAAGTTTGATATTCGAAGAATGCGCGTGGAAACCAAACCATAGAGCTAGGAAAATCAGTGAGTGAAGGGAATCACAGCTTGAACAAGATTACACTAAACATATAGGTAATACACAAACACAATGCAATTTGTTTTGCATGTACTGCACTTGTTCCTTATGCTTCATTGTTTGTTGTTGTTTGGGAAAAGTTTTAGCTGCCGAATTCTTTTTGCATAGATGTTTTCTGTCATTTTCAGTCAATATATTGAAGAAATTTGATACTGCAAGTTTGCTTGTTACTCTTTTGGCATCTCTGACCCTTTTAGACAAACAGCTTTGGAGGAAAGATAAGGAAAAATCCTAGACAGGTTGCATTTGCGTTTGGCTATTCATCCGAGGAAAATAATGTGTCCAGTTTCTAGGTATTGGCATGAGCAGGTTGGAATCGGATCTTGTATGTAAAGTATATGGAGAGAGGCGAGGTCAAGAGAAATAATGAGATAGTTTTTTTATATTCAGCTGTGACTTGATAGAAAGCAAACTCGGGTCACTTCTAGGATTTCGGAAGTAAAGCAGCTTTACATTCTAGCTAACTCTATATTGCCATCTTATGTTTCACACATTAGATGATGGAGAAAAGACAGAAACATTTTTGGATTTCGGAAGTAAAGCAGATATGGTTAAGTAATAATCTAGAAGGTTTTTTTAACAACAGACACGGATCTTGCCCCATTTGCAGACTGTGTTTTTTTTTTGTTTTTGATAAAAAGTTTAAATTTGCAGACTGTGTTAAATAGCAAAAAACGTCCTTGTCTTTAAATGTGTTCGTTGTCAAGTCTCAAGAGTCGAGACTCTTGTGTTCGTTATACATAGTCCGAATATATTTACCATTAACTGTGAATAATGAAAGATTTAGTTAAAAAGATAATTATTATTATGTGGAGGTTTGATAGACTCAAGATGCGATTATAAATTTTGTAGTTTACTTATGGTATTGACTATTGAGTCGATCCCTATTAAAGTATAGAGATATTACACAACTCATCACATTGACACTCTTTGATCGGAGTTTCCCAAAATCCGATGGCGAAGGATATTCCGCCGTCGTCGTCGATGCCCTCCGTTCTCAGAGCCTACGCGGTTCCTATATTACTCTTCGTCCTATCTATGTTCTTCCAGCTTTTCCTTCTTCCTCGCTCCTTTCCTCCTTCTCACTACGACGGTACCCTCTCTCGAGTATCTACTCTACTACAATTAGCTTCCGTTTTGATCCTTTGATTTTGGATTTCTTATTTTTTCCTTTTGATTTCTGTTATTAGTTTTGGGTGTAAAGATGTACAGCTCAGTGGATGACGTGAGAGAAGCGTACGAGAGTATTGCTTCCAAGTGGTAACTTTCTCGATCCAGGGATTTGTTTTTGGGCATCTGGTTTTAAACCTAGAATTTGAATTGTAATCTCAGTTAAGGCTACTCCACAAATTGTGTTTTGTTAAATGAAAGAGGAATTAATAACTTCTCTTTGACCTCGTTTCCAAGACATCTCAGTGTGCTGTTACTATATTGTATGCTAGGCATCTAAAGAATGGAATGTTCTAGGCTTTTTCTGTTCTAAGTATAAATTTTGTTGCAGACACATTGTAACTACCAATTTTTTTTACTACTGATTGTGACAGGGATTCGGGTTCGGGAAATTCTCGTCCGGCTGATTTTGTCAAGGTTGGTTGCTTTTTTTAAGTGCCAAATCTTTCAGCCTTTTCATATGTGTAACGTTTCGTTTAGTTCCATCAGTGTTGCTATATATGATGCAGATACAATACGCCTATGATCTTTTAACTAATCTAGTATGGAAAAGGGACTATGACATATATGGCATTGATGAATCTGTTGTAAGTTGTTTTTCCTGTATCTTCACTCATTGTTTTTGCTCGTCTTTCCTTTTTTTTGTTTTTTTGAAAATCAATTGCTTGTTTTAATGGTTACAGCATATTATAGAGGAACTTGAAAAACAATATGCTGTGGAAGATTTTGGAAATATAAAACTTCCCCTGCTGGAAGATGTTTCTTATGGTCAGTTAACTTTTTGACATTTCCAATTTCTATTCCTTGAATTCATTTCATATATTTCTTTTGGATGCCAACTTGTTAATGTGTGAAACTTGTTTTAGAGCATGAACGTGAAGGTTTTATGTCAATCACTTCTCAAGACTTCGCGTCCAAGTTCCAAGATTCCAAGCCATGGCTCATTCAGGTATAAACTCTGTCTAGATCGTTTACACTGGGATATTAAAATTTGTGGAGGCACATTTCTACAGAACTGATACTCGAGTACCAAGTCTAGAATACCTAGCATTCGTTTGAAACTTCTCTTACAAAAGATTAAATCTGCATATATACATGTCGAAGATGCAAATATTTTTTCCTGTTAAATAAGTAAATGTTGGCATGCGTTTAACCATATATCTCTTGGAATCCCTTTATGCTAAAAAGGGAGGGGGTGCATTTTGTGCTTCGCATTATTTTGCAATGCTACATCTTATTTAACTTCTAAATACCTGTAGTTGTATTCTTCTGGTAGCAACAGCTCTGCTCACTTCTCTTCGGCTTGGAGAAGTATTGGTAAGATTTTTCTCCTGTAGTATCTTTAAAGGCAAAATCTTGCAAGCCTTAGTTAAAGTAGGAGATAATTGAATTATAGATTGAATAGCTAGAACGGTGCATATGACAAGGGGAAATTGAAGTAACTAGAATAGACAGTGTTCGTTTTCAGGAAAGAAATATGGTGTCTATAATGTACAAAGCAAGTGTAACAATATGATCGCAACCTGGTATCAAAAGATGTGTTTTAAAAAGTAGGAGGGAATACTTAATTTAATATGTAACAATAGTCTAGACATGCTTTGCCGTGAATGGAATAATTTTACCAATCATCTCGTTACGCTCAGCTATCTTGTATAATCGCAGTTGCTTTGTTGGATGGGGTTGCTAACCATGCGATGGTAGAGCTTAAAGATGTTCAACTTGTGACCTACCTTGCTGAGAAAAAGCCAACAGGACAAGTATTTTTTAGAAAAGGTTAGTTATCACTTTCCTCATTCTGCCAAAAACCTAACCAATATACAGTTCCTTGTTTACATTCACTTGTTCTATTATGGCTATTGTTTTAAATTGCAGAAAGCTGTTATGATTGTATATGCCTTGGGTAAAATGCATCGATTTCTTCTCCTGTTATAACCTCATATATGCATGCAGGCCTTCCTTCAATCATCTCTTTCCCCCCACATTGCAAAACTGCAGACTGCCTCATCAGGTAGCTCACTGACTGAACCTATTATTTAACAGAAAAGGCATAATATTGCACATTTTATGGGTCCTGAAATTTTCATGGGAGTAGTCATTTAGATGAGTTTCTTGTTTCTTTTTCCTCATATGCCAGAATAATAATTCAAATCTATCTACTTGTCAGGTTTGAAGGAGAGCTGTCAACAGATGCAATTACTGATTGGTTCGCGACCACTGTACTGGGTTTACCAAGAGTATTCTATCACACAAAAGAAACACTGGTATGTATGACGTTCTTTAAAGCCATTTTAATGATGAAGTTAGAAACTTTTTGCTGATAAGATAAGTTTTAGAGGAGCCATATCTGACTGAAATGTCCTATCTAACTGATAGTTTTATCTTCTACACTGCTTTGAGAAGAGTAGTCTGTTCAATCAGACCTTTTAGTACCTATCATAACCGTCCAGAAATAGCTAAGACACTGTTTTTGGGGAGAGGATTTATGTCTAACCATGCTAAGAACTTTTATTAGGAAATTTTGATCTGGTTTTCTGCAAAGCTGCAGTCATTTTTGCTTACATGTTTTCTTCAGTTTCATTCTTTCAGCTGCTGTGTGATTGTGGTGATATGTTGGCATGTATTGGATATTTCGACTGTTTCTTTATTCTTTTATAGGTAATTAGAAATATGTTTACTGGAAATAATTAGAAATATATTTTTTTCATTCAGGTACCGAAGTTTCTCTCCAAAGTTCCACCTAATAAGGTTTGTTTAACTCTTTTTTTTTTCCTCTTTAGAGTTTATCCTTTATCAAGCATTCTTTCATCCTATGGAACTTAGGAATAACATATTAACCAGACATGTAATATTTTCTGCATTACGTCTACTACCCAAACCTATATTTTTTTGCCCTTTTCTGATCTTCCCCATGCAATAGGTGAAAGTCATTTTATTCTCACAAACAGGGGAGCGAGCCACTCCTGTTGTTCGCCAAGCTGCAAAAGATTATTGGAATTTTGCCTCTCTATCTTACGTGCTTTGGAGAGAAGAGGATGCATCTTTTTGGTGGAATGCGTATGTCATTGCACTTCTAAGTCTGTTTATCTGCATTAGTATTTGTTGCTTCTGGGAAAGACTTTTTATCAATTTCAATATGTGGTTTGGTTGTATCCTTTTGATTCTCTCACAGCATCATTAGGAATGACTCATCTCATATTTCTTATCTTGTAAAAGGTTGGAGGTGGAATCTGCACCTGCCATTGTGATTATGAAGGATCCGGGTTTAAAACCTGTTGTTTATCATGGTCTATCACCATCTTGAACTGGATTTTTTATTTACTGATGATGTATGATCAGGAAACTAATTGTATAAGATGTTCCATATTTGCAGGATCTGGCAATCGTACATGGTTCCTGGACATTTTGGAGCAGAACAAGCAATTACGTAATCTCTATGCTTCCACTCTTTATATTGTTCAGTATATTTGGTTTCTACATGTGCTTTTCTCTTTCTTTTCAACTTTAGTCTTGTAGAAGAATGGTCTTAACTGGTTTCTAATCATTTTTCTTAAAAGAGCTTCCTCAACTAAGAAGCACAACATCAATGGAACTTGGTTGTGATGCACGAGGATACTCTCGAGCTGGTTATGATAAGGCGACATGGTACTGTACCATCCTTGTTGGAAGACAAAGCGTGGAACTCAATAAGATGAGAGAAGTGAGTAAAATCTTTCTTTTTCAAAATCGTCCATTTAATCAGAAGTTCTTTGTCTCCTTCATTAGATATGTGTTTAATCTTACAGGCTTGTAGACCATGTGCAGGGTACAAGATGCTTTGTCAAACCATAACGAATCAGATGAGGCTTCCAAGGATTCATCAATAGATCCAGCCGCTGCTGCACACAAATCCAAACGACTTTCATTTGCGTGGCTCGATGGAGAAGTCCAGAATGTAAGTATCCTGGGCAGAACCCTATCACTATCACATTTGAATCCGTCCTGTTTCCTGAATCCTTCAGAATGTCTTTAGGCCTCACGTCTAGATCTTAAGATCTGTTACTTACTACTATCTGACTCCCTCTGGATTTGTCATCCAGAAATACTGTTTCTTCTATGTTCAATCGGAAACCAGCTATGACACCTGTGGAACTAGGAGGGCGCCAATTGATGTCCCAAGGATATTAATTGTTCGGTATCATCGAAATGCTACAGAAAGTGCTAATGTTGAGCAGAAATCAAGTAAATGGCCCAAAACTGTATGGCAATCTGAAGCTGACGATGTTGATCCCGCTGCACAACTTGTTGTTAGTTATGAAGGACCAGCTGAAACTCCCGAGGTACAGTATTAAAAAACTTAAGATTAACAAATCTGCATTAGTGGTGTTGACTTTGTTACATTGCTGGTTTACTCTTCTGTAGATCATTAAGTGGCTATCGAAAATGGTTGAAGATGGTGACAACAGAAACCTACCTTTCTATGTAAGCAACCTCCGTTTTGTTCATTATTTACATGTTCTTTATCAAATCTCTCCTTTGATCTTTCACTTTTAAATTGCAGAGAGCTAAAACACCAGAACTTGTTCAAGAAAGCTCTGAACCGATGAGATCAGGAGTCCCGAAAAGCGCAAAAGCAACACAGAAAATGTTGAGCATATGGAAGAGAATCAAAGACTACCTAAAAGACCCAAGAATGGGACCTACATTGCTTCTAGGAGCTTTGTTATCTACAGGCAATGTTTGGTGGATGAGAAGTCGATCAGCAAAACAACCAGTACAGGCAAATCAGTCATCATCATCAAATCAATCAGACAATAACGTAACACAATGAAATGATTCTCTAGCGATTGATACTACATATACATGTAACTCAGCTTTGACATGAACCCTAAATAAGAAAGATTGATGATTGTTAACAGGTAGAGGAGGAAGAAGAGAAGAAGAAGAAAGAGAGAAAGAGAGCAGAACGACGGAGGAATGCAAAGGGTGAAGAGGTCATTGCTTCGATCACTGATAATGAACCTAAAGATGCTGTTCAATTTCTTTCTTCAGGTTCTGATTCTGATTAATACACTAAAAGCCTTTGTGTTTTTTCTTTTGGTAAGAATCATAGGTTGAATTTTAAGTTATTAAATTCTGTAATTTATTTTTATCTTATTGAACAGTCGTTTTTTTTTACTTTTTTGGTGATCAATATCATGTTGAACAGTTTTATTGTACTAATATTCTATATACCAACTAATTACCATTTACAACCTTGTATAAAAATTATCTCTGTTAGACAAAAAAAATTATCCAAAATTTCATTAGATCATATAAAAATTAGATGCATATTAGGAAAATTTACATATTTCGAGAATTTTAAATAACTTTGCATATTTTTGAAAATTTAGATAATTTCAAATTTTTAGTTACTGAAGCATATAATTTGGCTGGTGAGTAAATCTGCAGAGTCTCTTGTGGTGAGTAAATCTCTTGACTCTGTCTGGTTAGGCTGTTGGGCTGTCTCTTTTACATTTTGTTGGGTGCCTACTGGTGCTCTTTTCCCCTACATTTATATTTTGTTTCATGTAAGACATTGGTTGTTGCCTTATTAATACGATTTCAATCCTTTGCCGGGGAAAAAAAAGCATATAATTTGGCTATCCAATCTATCCTTTTATATTACACTCATTCATCCACGGTTAAAATGACAAATTATGTATTAATCGAACATGAATTTTAAAATCAAATATTATTGGATTAATGATTTGAACATATACAGTTAAATCCATTATTACTAAAAAATATTTTAAATAACTTTATATGATTTTAATTTGTTTTAGTTTAAAGTGAGATTGCAAAAAACTTAAATAACAAAAAACTTTTCTAATTCATCAGAGTTCATCAAAATCATTAAAAAGTGAAGATTCACTATAGTTTTTATTTATCAAAAAGAAAATAGTTTTTAAATTTGGCTAAATAAGTTGGGAATTTGTTAGACTTTTTCCTTCTTTTATTAAAGATGAACTTCCCTATTTCTTCTTTTATTTCCCTATTTAGCCTTTTCGCAAATTTATTGCCCATCTCTGTTTGTCTTTTTTTTTTTTTGGCTCAGCTTCTACTTCATATTCATCCAAAAAAATAATATATATTTTTAGTACAGTTTCTTTATTAAAACAAATATTATAAAATAATATATAAATTTGCAAAACCCCTTTGACAAAAGAAATAATAATTTGCAAACCCGTGACAGATTCTTTTCATTGGTGTAGATTAGCCTTTTTTGATTTGATTCAACAGCAATAAATATCATCACTATTTTTGAAAATACACTATTTCACAATTTAAATATAGTATCATAACAATATAGTATTAATTATAACTTTCTTTTGTTACAATGTATATATTTCAACAAAAGCGAAACGAATTTGACAACGTTAACGATAGACAACAATAACAAACGTTAACGACGTATTATTGTTATTTTGTTATTCGTTATTTTTTTCTTAATTAAGTTTTTTTGTTATTATCTTTAGCGCTAACAACAAATGACAACAATAAAACGCAAAAAAATGTAGCGTTCAAAATTTTTGTTCATTTTGACTAAAACTCGTGGTCGAGTTTGATGTTAAACTAATAGGAACTTATCATTCATCGTCAACGTTAAAAGAAAACGAGCGGACCTAATATCATTTTGCAGTGGCTTATCTCTCTAGTCTCCACGCGTCCATTTAATAATTGTTTGTTTCCGTGCTTTGTCACAGGCTAAATGTGAAAACGGAGTATATATAGTTTTATCATCGGCAGCGAAGGTGCATAAAATGAGACAACAATATTATTTTTCTTTAAGCACGTTACATACCGAACGAGGAATTTAAGCATATATGCATGCATAAACAAATCATGGATTTATGTAGGAAACCAGGAGACTCGATGATTATGGATTTAGGAAACCATCAAGACTTCAACTATATATCAAATGGGAAACCAAAAAATAAAGACTATATATATATATATATATCCACTATATATGATTTAGAGACTTAGAGGAACACTAACTTAATCTAGGTAAGAAATCGATTTTTGTTCAGAATCTTTATGTACTTATTTTGTTAAGATTTTTTTTTTCAAATAGTGGTAGTAATAGTTAGACTATTCTTGGGATTTATTTCTTCTGTTTCAATATATAAATTTTTTTGGGTAAAATTACAATCTTTAAGAAAATCAACTTTTACATTTTAAAATAATAAAAAAATTAAAAAAATATTAATTTTTATTTAAAATATTATCTTGTAATTGACAAAAGTTATTTTAACTATATGTTTTATAATTAAATAAAGTAAAAGTTGCGTTGAAATTAAAAAATGTATATATTTTATATTTTGAAACATAAAATTTTCTCTAAAAATATCTTATATATTGAAATAAAGGGAGTAGTTTGCTTATGCCAGTAAAATCTCGGACTTTCTACAAAAAGTTCACAGCAAAAGATAATGTGAAAAAGATCTCATATCGAATGTGGAAAATGACTTTGAGTAACATATAAGGGCTATTGGTCAATTCACTCATTTTCAATTGGTTTTGACTTGAAAGCTTATAGAACTTAATATGTCACTTACCCCACTAATTTATAGCCAAAAAGAATGCTCAATTCCATCAAGATAGCTAAAAGAGCATTATATCGAGAGAACGTGATGAAGAAACATTAAGTAACATGTAACGGATATAGATGAATTCATTAATTATCAATTGATTTTGAGTTGGAATCTCATAAAATTTAACAGATAAAACTGAACTAAACAAAACAAGACACGACTGATAGTTATTCGAAGAGTTCTAAAAGATTTTAGTTTATGACAGAAGATTTCGATTTCGACTTATAACTCTTCCAATAACTTTTAAGTCTTTTACCAAAAAGAATTTTGAATAAATTCTTTTTCATGTGAATTAAAAAAAAAATTGTTTCGATTTAAAAGAGAGACGGAGGATTTCGATGTCGACTAATTAGAACTCTTCGGAAAAATTTTAGTAGTCTGCCAAAAAGAATTCTGAATAAGTTCATTTTCATGTTCATATAAAAGGAAAAAAAACTTATATTATTAAACTCGGTCTGTTTTCCTTTTATTTTCTAAAATCTAATGATCACATGATAAACATATTAACATGTAATACATAAAACATAAATATCATTTGTTTAACGCTGAATACCTACATCTTTGTTAGTTTCATATTCTCCGTCCATGTAGAGTGTCTAAATCTGATTAGCTCAGAACGAATTAAAAATTTAACAAATTTGAATATCATATTATATAACGTCCAAAACGAATTAACAAATTGAAAATCATTTTCAAGTATGAGTGTCTCTATCTCGTCTGCGATCTCTGTTTGTGTGGGATTTTTCGGGCGACTTCAAAGAACACATTGATGCAAGTAAACAAAAGAAGAATTAAATATCTCTATCCCTTTTATCAAAAAAAAATATCTCTATCTTTCAGACCTATCATGTCGCTCGACCCGGGACAACATCCCAAGTAAGAGTACTCACAAGTCACAACAACATCAACCTTATCTTTTGTTTCATTTTGTTTTGTTTCTTTTAATTCCGACCACATAATTAAAAGATTCAGACAATTACCAGAGATCCTCAGGATATTATCTCAAACGCTTCATGTGGCTTCTGTTTATTTAATTTGTTTCTATGACAAATATACATAAACTCATAGTATATGATATTTTTAGAAAACATTTTTAAAAAATTATTATGCTAGTTATATCATATATAAAAATTTTAGTTTGTAATTTTTGCTAATAATTAATACGAGACATGGAATGGTTGAGAGATATTACTAATTAATAATGAACCAGGGATATACAAATATTCTTGTACTAATAATTAGTGATCCAAGCAATAATTGCTAATGGCTTATCCTTACGCGTTCATGAAATAATTGCTTCTCTCTCTCTGCATATATATAAAAACACTAGGGTTTTGTCAGCAGCAGCGGAGCTAAGTACATACTAAACAAGTGTGAAAACGTCATCTCAAATATTATAAAATAAAATAATCCTTTAACAAAAAAAAAAAAAACGATTCATACTCCATTTTTTATTAGCACGTGATTTTTACCGAACGAGTAATTTAAGCACGTGACTTTCACCCCAAAAGATAATGCATGGATTATAGACACGGCAACAGTGAGAACGATGATTAACGCGGGTTCAATAATAAAAGTGTGAAACCAAAACAAATTTATATAACTGAAGTATCTTACATATCCTTTATTTTCATTTTTATTTTTAATTTATTTTCTACGATGACTTTGTTTATATATGTGTGTATATTTATTGTTATTATTTTCTACGATAAACTCTTACTGTCTTTTTAACCAAACAAAAAAACTCTTACATATTCTCCAGCAATATATCTATGAAGTAGCTGAAAAAAAACCTGCTTAATTAGTCCTAATCAGCAACTATTTAGCAAAACACAGAGTAATCTAATTTATTTTTTACAAGCTAATTATAATGTGAATGGGAGAGATGATAAGGCATGAGGGAATGCAAACAGATGTCATAATTAGGATTCGACCAAGAAAGACAGGTCTTTCGCAGTCAGTGGACAGTGGACCATTCCTTTTTTATCTTTTTCTATCTTTGTTCGTATATATTCTAAACTATATATTATACAAAAATGACCATAAATTAATTAATTATTTATTTTTAAAAAAACATAAATAGTTGACAAAAGGAAAGACGATAAATGTGAACACTAGTCTATTTATTTACTTGACTTGGTGAATTGTGTCATCTGAAATGCCAAAGTCGCCCTACCAAGATTAATTAGCACATAAAAAACCAAAAAAGAAAAAAATTAATTAGCACATGCTCTTCTTTCTCTGAGAACCTTTCCAATAATTGATTAGCATCATCACTATTACTACTAGTAAGATATTTTTATCAGCCTGCTAAAACCTTTTCATAACAATATCATCTTACTTTAGCTTTAACTGCGCTGTCTACGAGAATTTCACTAAATATAAACAAAAAAATTAAAATTATGTGTACAAAATTTACCAAAATTGTATTTTTATTTAGTTATTCATATAAAGTGGCTAGATGATAATATATGTATATATATACACACAGATTTTTTATTTTTTGTTGATCAAAACTGTTATTTGTTAAGATAAATACATATAGATCATTTAAATTATGACGAGTGTCAATAATTTTTTTATCAAACTTTCCATGTACCTGCAAAAGTTTATATAGTCACCGTTGAGTTTATTTTCTTATTGATTGTGATCTTTTGATAGAAAATATATTGCGGTAATACATTAGAAAAAACTTGTGGAATTCAATATTTTAATTTTTGAAGGTGCTAGTTACTATTTATTTTTCCTTAAAAATTTAACAATGATTTCTGTACACATAAATTTTGGCAACATTTGGATATTGGATATTTTGGTATGAGTCGAAAATCAACTTTTCGAATAATAATTAGAAAAATAAAAAGTCGTAAAATCTAGCAGCCAGAAATTCGAAATAAAACCTAACGATGGAAATAATAAAACCAAAAATGGAGGGGCTATATATAATTGTATACCCCTTAAGACTAAACATCCCACTCCTCATTCTCTAGAGACCATTCTTCTATAAGAAGAAAGTGTAGAGAGAGAGACTCACTTTCAAAAATATAGTTTATACTATTTTAATACTGTCTTATCGTGAGGTGATATATGTGGCAGTACAGGGTTGGGTTTTTTTTTCTGATAACGAAGCATTGATTGGTTGGAGATAAATGGGGAGGACGACGTGGTTTGACGTCGACGGGATGAAGAAAGGAGAGTGGACGGCGGAGGAAGATCAGAAGCTCGTCGCTTACATCAACGAACATGGCATCTGTGATTGGCGTTCTCTTCCCGGAAGAGCTGGTATAATTCATTTCATAAACATATATATATATATATATATGTGCGCATTTATATTCTGTGTTTATGCCAAACTATGTCTTCTTAAAAAATAAAATAAAAATTGGAACAAGGGGTTTATAGAATTCTAGATCAATATGGAAGTAAGTTATATGGAGCGAAATACTTGGATTTCAGAATCTATATTATCATATATATGTCTTTTTTTTTATCATATATATGTCTTTGAATTGTTTTAAATTGGTTTTAGAAAACAACTGCAGATACTTTGTACCTTTTTCCATATTTGTCGTTGAAAGCTCTCATTTCTATTATTAGGAGAGTTCGAGTTAAGTCGATATATAATTATATATCAACCTGAATTTTCGGGATAAAAGAATTGGTAAGTGAATAGCAGAATCCATGTTCTTTTGGGCGAGTTTTGAAATCACTAATAAAAAAACTTCATGAAATCCTACCGAAATCATTTTTGTAACCAGACCAAGAATAAAATAATTGAAAGTATATTTTATATAATTTTTATATTCCATGATTGATTACTAAATTTTTGAAGATGCTTATTTTGTTCCAGAATCTATGTAAGAGAAACTTATACCAATTCTATCTATATGATATTATTATTTTTTAAATGATTGCAATCTATTAACGGTACTCAAGAGCGACAGGTGTTCCCAGGGCTTTGTCCATATACATACTTAGTAGTGGTTGCAAAAAGTTCTTTTTAAAAAGACTCAAATCTCGAAAAGTTAAAATCTTTACAACTTCCTTGCTTTCCAATTCTCCATTGTTGATGAAAAAAATAATTCTTGGCTACTTTCTTTTGTTTGCCACTACAAAAAGCACAATAAAAACTCTTTATTTTTACTAAATTTGACGTTTCAATAATATATTTTGGAAAAACAGGTTTGCAGAGATGTGGAAAGAGCTGCAGATTAAGATGGCTTAATTATCTAAGGCCTGGGATTAGAAGAGGCAAATTCACATCTCAGGAAGAAGAATATATCATCAAACTTCATGCTGATCTTGGAAACAGGTTAATATCTTAATCAAGTTAATTTCTTAATCAAGTTATGCATAATACTATTAATATTATAGACTTTGGTGAAGTCCACGCCTATATGCATGATCATATGTGGATTACAAAAGGAAGCTCGTTATATATGTCAGGAATTAATAAACATTACATGATAAAATATATTATTATATCAACATCGTTAACTACATAATAATATCACTTATATTATTGCCTACTTACGCTTTAACCTTAAATACCTTATAATTTTTTTTTTTTTGGTTTTATAGCTTACTTATTTTACCTTTCACTACAAATATTATATACTCCCGTTTCATATTAAATCAATAAACTTAGTTTTTGTTTTAGAATACATAACGTTTTATATTCTCAATACAGGTTTTTGATAAAGTTTTCAGTTTTATTATTATTATTATTATTTAAATGTATTAACCAATGAAAAAATTATACAAAGTAAAAATAATAATTAAATTATTTTTTAATGAAGAAACCAAAATTAGTATGCATCAATAGTCAATATCATGTTATTATTTTGATGTTAAATATAAATGAGTGTTATATAAATGTAAATGAGTGTTATAAGAGCATTTTCAATCTATTCCTCTATTTTTATTCTAAAATATAGATGGTTTTAAAAAACAAATATTTATTGCGATATGAAGGATGATTTAAAAAAAAAAAATCAGGTTCTTCCACAAAGTTTGGAGATTAGTTTGACTTAGTATCTTTCCATTAGAATTTTATTTCTAAGTTAATTTTGCTGTTGGCTATTGTTAAAAATTGAAGGTGGGCAGCCATAGCGAAGCAGATGCAGAATCGAACAGACAATGACATCAAGAACCATTGGAACTCTTGTCTCAAGAAAAGACTTTGGAGAAAAGGAATCGACCCGATGACCCACGAGCCCATCATCAATAACTTCACCGTCAAGACCAATAACGAAGAATGTGATAGCTCTTCCACAACGACGTTGCCGTCAACGGAAAGCCCTCCTTCCTCCGGCTCGGCTCATCTCCTCAACAAGCTCGCGGAAAGTATCTCATCTAGACAACATAATCTCGATAGGATCAGGTACATCTTGTCGGACCCAGAGATGAGAAACAGTGATCAAGTAGAAGGAGAAGAAGAAGAAAGAGAGTCAAAGATGGATCAGAAGACTGGTGGTGGTGAAGAAGATGATTTCAATATTTGGAACGAGGAGGAAGTTAGGCGTTTCATGGAGATTGATGTAATGGAGTTCGAGATGACGTCGTATGACTCTATCATGTACGAGAGTACTCACATAATTGATCATCTCTTTTGAGTTTTGTACGCATATATAGTGTACGTGGATATATATGCGTTGTACAATTTAGCTTATGCTAAGATATGGATATAAAGGTGCGAACCAAAGCTGAAAAGCCTTTGCAAAAATCAAGAAATAAAGGAATTAAATCGAGTAAACAATTTGATAGAAACAGAAGTTTTTTTTTTTTTTTAACGTCCAAAAAAACGACGTTCAGTGGGGGATCTGAAATGGGGATGACAGTTCTTTCAAACTACATCTGAATCAATTCCGAAAGAAGCCTAGTTCCTAAAAAGAAGCCTAGTTCCTAATATTATATTATAAAATTTCTATAATAAGGTTAAGTTTTTGTTCCAAATTTGAGTTTCCACTATGAGAAATGGTAAGGTTGAGTTTTTGTTTCAAGTACGGATCTACATTTGAAAAAATATTTATATATATTTACGCTTTATTTGCAAAGGTTGGTCCCGAATTGATGAGTTGATCAACGGCTCAGAACTTTTTTTGTTTGAAAAAAGCTAGTTATTAAATATAAATTTTTATTAATTTTTATATGATTAGTATATAGAAGATACATCTTGACTATAGAAAACAAATTGTTTTATGTAATCCAATTTTTTTAGATTTGACATAAAAATATATTTGTTTATCCACTCCATGTTTTTTTTTGTCTTGCGCCATTAACAGGAAATAAAATAAAAATAAATGTGAACCAAAAATAGATTTTTTGTTCAACATATGGTCTCTAAGAGTATCTCACTAAGTTTCTTAATAATATAAAGTTAATATTTTAATATTTTTAATTTTGAGAAACTTACATTCATTTTTACCTCAAATGACATTTTAAAAATATTTTTAAAAACATATCAAATGACATTTTAAATCTATTCAATTGTATTAGTTAGTTATATTTTTATACAATCTATAATTGTAAAATAATAATTATACATGATTTTAGCAAAATGTCAAAAATATTATTTTTAATTTTCCAAATCTCATATTTTTCTAATATTTAATATTAATTTATAATTTAAACTTATGCATAATAGAATTTAATGGAAAGATAATTTTGTTTTATGATTTATGCAAAAAAAAACGGGGAAAAAAATAACATACAAACAATTTAATTAACATCGTAAACCATTGTGTTTTTAATTAACCACATTAAAATCTAAAGCAATGGTAATATGCCATGTGTCCATGAGATGAGTTCTCATGGGATCTCAACATCTAAAACTGATTCTCACCTCTTTCTTCTTTTTTTTTTTTTTATAATGTGAAAAATGCATGAGAAATTCATAGAGGTATAATCCCTAATGGACATACTCTAGACATTTCTTTAAATGTTTTTTGGATTCCGAAAGTAATCATTACAAAGAGTCAAGGCTTCATTAATGCTGCATGTGATTGGCAGTATCCCAAATACTACAGAAGCGATGTAGTCACTGCGGGCACGTATGAAGCAAATTGCTTATCGTCTTGAGCTATTGTTTTTTTTTATGTCGACCTCACATTAGTAAAATAAAATTTGTGTAGTTCCCCACTCCGAAAAATACAAATTACAAAATGCATATGAGCAAAAGGAATTCTAACTTTTCAGGCCCAACAATGTAGTTTAACATTCAAACCACGAGAAATAAAATGCAAAGAAAATATATAAATCTATCACGGAGTAAACAGAATTCAGTGTTGTAATGCTTAGTCTCATCACAATGTTTGTGTGTTTACACCATCGACTTAAAACAAGTTGATATCTTTGAAAAACTCGTTGACTCTATTAACAACCTAAATAAAAGTAAAAACATAAAACCCTGAATGAAATAGCATTTGAATGTTTATTTCACCTAATCTTTCAAATAAACGTTATATGTAACATTTGTATATACTTCTAAAGATAACTAAATAGTTAGTACTATATAATAAAGTATTTCGTTATGAATTCTATATTTTATCGTTTATATATGCTTAGTTGATTGGATTCTGATATTGTGTAAATATTCTTGTTAAATTTAAGATCAATTGGTAAATGAGTAGATTCAAATCCTTCATGAAATATACATTTAATTATTTATCTATTCTAACTTAAAAAAAAATATCTGCAAATAAATATCAAACAATAAATCGCGCGTATCACGTGTATCTGCAAATAATTAATGAGACTGCTCCAAACTACACATGTTTGCTATTTCACGGCATTGATTAGAGTGGCTGAACACATTTGCCATGTTTTTTTTTTTTGGATAAATCTTAGAAATTTTAGGTTTTTGACTCATAATCTCTTCATGTATATGCGATCAACTGTTGATAAATATCATATTTAAATCGTAAATCATTTGATAAATATCAAATGGACTCAAAACTTATGATTTTGTTATTAGTAAAAGCGATTTCTTGGGTCACATTTGCCGTGGTTATAGACGATCTCATTACCTCGACGGCTCGACCACACCAAACACACGTACAATATTAACTCGCCACTCGAAAAAATTAATTTTCTAGTGGCGTTATCATTACGCGTCCATGTAACAATTGGTTCTCTCCTGATTCACACAATAAAGATGACTAAAATAAACAAATGAATGGACATACAATTATTTTTAATATAAATAAATAAATTATGAAAAAGAAAAAGCAATAATTATTATGAGCAGCAAATGAAAGGGACATACAATTAATTTTCCTAAAAATGGGACAAATCCTATCCTTTCAAGCTCTTGACTTTTACTCCATCGAAGAAGTAATTTAAGCACGTGTCAATAATACTACATGGACATATATATAGACGACTATGAAAACGATTTAATAACGCGGCTCCAGTCCAATTATCAAGTGGGTAACCCAAACAAAAGAAAGCAAATAGTTTTCGTAGAATTTAATAAAATAATAATAATTGAAGAACTTTCCCATTTTTGTATACTACAATGTATTGAAATCTCTTTCTTTGCTACGATGTCCTATATACATAGGATAACTCTTACAACAAACTAGTAATAAAGGTAAACTAATTAAGTAATTGAACATGTGATTTTAAACGATTTTAATTTAATGGTTATTAGCTAATCACTGTGAGAATGCACTCTCACTTTTCAAATCACTCCATAGCTAGTCCATACTACCGTGTATTAATATATGTGTATTACTACACATTACTCACCACATACCATTTTTCAATGGGTATATAGTAATGTGAATATTTTTGCAATTTAAAGTAGTGCTTGGAAACCTGATTTCAAATCTGGTTTGTCGCTTATTCGATTTTATCTGTGTGAACTCGATACCGTGTACTTGATCATTGGACTTAATCTATTATATAATGATATGATTGAAAATGTATTAATTACTACCTTCTTAATAAAACATTCTTACTCCAAAATAAATCGGAACAAAGTTTTAAAACATAACGGATTGCTATCTGTAAGTTGTGGCGAGAGAAAAACCACATAATTCGCCTTAATACCAACACCAACAAGTCTCTGATCATGCTACGATAAATAGACATAAGTTTTTGAACTCTATAAAGTTTTCTCAGTGGTAAATTTTAACCTGCTTCTTGAAAAAAAAAATTGTACTTTGATCTAGTAGTTGGACGTACTGATCGTATTTGTTTTTTTTATAGTCACGAACCACTTACAAATTTTTATTGTTAGATGCATTATTTAATACATTTATTGTTGTTCGAATATGTTTTTTTTTTTACTTAAGAAATAATTATAGTTTGACGCAAAAAAATAAATGTAAAACCAAAAAGAGAGGGCTACTTATACACATAACCTCACTCATTCAAGATACCATTCTAAAATAAGTGAAGATATATTGTGTGAACTAGAGAGAGAGAGCCCTCAAAGCTTTCATATAAATTATGTTCTTTCATTTTACCTGGGATTGGCGGAACTGATAAATTTAATGGGGAGAGGGACGTGGTTCGACGCCGACGGGACAAAGAGAGGAGAATGGACGGAAGAGGAAGACAAGAAACTCGTCGCTTACATCGACGAATACGGCATCGGTGACTGGCGTTTTCTCCCTGACAAAGCTGGTATTTTTATATATATAAATAAGTTGTATGATTCTTTTGTCTAATGGCTGATACTAAAGACCAAACATGTTTTGTAGGAGCTACAGAATTGTAAGCGTGGTTTTGATCTAACTCCACCACAAACATTATACTAGATTTCTGCAAAATATAGACGAAATAAAGTTGATACGCACTTAACTGTATCGGCCAAGCTTTAACTCTAAATAAGATTCTCAACCAATAATAATATTTCCTTCTTTTTTTTTCTTTACGGCACCAATTCTGTTGACAATTTTATCAAAAAATTAATGTGTAACGTACTATTGTGGGGTTCTGTGTTATGTAAAACATGTGAACATATTTGCTATATATTTAAATAACATGTTATTTTTAATGAATGCGTATCCATAAATAGCATGCTACTTGAATTGCATAGTATACAATAAACAAAGAGAATGTTATTTAAACGTCTAAGCAAATCTATTATTTGTTTAAATAATATGTTATTTAATTATGCGTGTGATATCTATAGTAACATGTCTGAAATGTAGTTAGATCGATGACAAAATAAAAGAAATCAGAAATCACGTCCAGTATAAACAATTAAATAATCTGTTATTTACGTCTGGAAAATCTATTACAGTATTTGATATTTCACTAACATACTATTTGTTAATTATGCAAGTAATTTACATAAATATGTGGACCAAGCACAAAATAACAAAATAACAAACAAAAAAGCACATCAAGTATTAATATATTTTTTTTTTGTAAATATTATGGAGATTGCAAACGACCGCTTGAGTTTAGTCTTACTTCTTCTTCTTTAGTCTTAATTAAATAAAGGTTACTGACTTAGACTAATATACATCCTATCATATGGGAGATCAGAATATATAACTAGTCCACTTCTAAACGCATGTTAAACTTCTGACTTGTAGATCCAAATATGCATAGAAAAGTCAGACAATCCTCAAAATTTATGTCTTTTGCACGACTTATATTTCCGAAAGTCTTAACCTTCGCAACTTCTTTGTTTTCATATCGATTAATTCTCTTTTGTTGACAAATAATTTAGATCTTTGCATCTTTTTCTTGTTTGCCACTACCCAAAAAGGCACAATTTGTACTGCACAAAATTCACATTTTAATCTTATATTTACGATGAAAAAGGTTTGCGGAGATGTGGTAAGAGCTGCAGATTAAGGTGGCTTAACTATCTAAGGCCTGGGGTAAAAAAAGGCAAATTCACTCCTCAAGAAGAAGAGGCTATCATCAATTTTCATTATGCTCTCGGGAACAGGTTTATTACTTACTTTCATGTAAATTTCGACAAGTCTATCTAATTTGTTCCTATTTGAAAAGGTTAAATAGCTTTTAGCTTCTCACGTGAAAAGCGTTAGAACTAATAAAGGGTGTGTATATATATTTGCCACGAGAGGTTTATAGTGGTCTGGGACACCGCTTATCTCCAAATCCTAGGCTTAGGTAATAACATTGGTACCGGTTTGTAATAAAAGTTAAATGTTGTAAAAAGAAGCATCATTTTATGAATTTTAAGTTCATTAATATTCGTAAAAGATAGAATATTAGGTGAAAATAATACAAATTAAATCCTTAACTCATGTTTTCAGATCATATCATTTAATATGATTAAAAATCAATTTTTTTAGTTGCAGCCGTAAAACATTAACATATATATAATAAAAAAAGTTTAATTAATTCTTTTTACATCCGAATAAATTTGTGAAATATAAGTTTATAACTATAGACAAGTCTGTTTTTTTAAGTAAAATTTTAAAACTCAAAGATAATTTCTATAATAAACAAAAACTGATTAATACTCCAGATTACGTTTAATGTTTTTTTTTGTCAAAGCTAAACTTTAAGTTCTGCAGGTGGTCAGCCATAGCGCAGCAGATGCCGAATCGATCAGACAACGACATCAAGAATCATTGGAACTCTTGTCTCAAGAAAAGACTCGAGCGAAACGGTATCGATCCGATGACCCACCAGCCCATCATCAGTAACCTCACCGTCAAAATGACGTCATTTGTTAAAGAATGCGGCGGCTCTTCTTCCTCCTCCTCTGGCTCGGCACGTCTCATTAACAAGATCGCCACTGGTATCTCATCTAGGCAAAACGGTGTAGACGACAGGATCAAGAACATCTTGTCCGATCCGAGATTTACAAGCATCAATGGCGAAGAAGAAAAATTTGAAGAGTTGAAAAATGATCGTGAAAAGATTATAGGTGGTGATGATCAGGAAGATGATTTTCTGATGTTGGACGAGGAGAAAGTGAGGTGTTTCATGGAGGAGATTGGTGTACTAGAGTTCGAAACAACGTCGTACAATGGAGGCTATAACTCTAGTTTGGACTTTTCATCACCACCTGGGTGTTTATGAAACTGACCTACTTGAGGATCATCTCTTTTGATGAATCAATGGGTGTGCACTGTGTTAGATTATCGTTTTTGCAATATTTACATTACCACAATGCTTTATTATTATTGGAACTTGGGACAACGAATATTCATGTACCACTACACTATTAGGACCAAGATAGTGATTTTTTTAAAAGAGCGAAGTCTTTCATTAGCAAATAAACTTCATAGTAAGTTTAATAGTACAATAAATGAGTTGGTTTTTTTTTGTTATTCGATATTATATGGTTTGAATTTATCGTGAAGAAAAAATCTGATACCGACAATAATTGAGTAGAGTTTATTTAGTGTTGTTTTGGGTTTCCAATATAAATATTTGGTAAAAATTCTATTTTTACTTTTATTATTTTAATATCATGAGAAATTTTTTGTCTTGTATATTAATGATGGATAAAAAAAGAGATTTTAATTATTTTTTTTAATTTATGTGTAAAAAGCTCTTAAACTACATATAAATTGAAAGAGAGGGAGTATATCTTAATATAGAATGACAACTTTCTTATGCTTTATATTTTCATACATATTTTGTTTTGAACGTATATTTTTCATACATATATATTTTAGAAAGAAAAGCAAAAAAAGGAGAGATAATACGTACTATTATGATACTTGCTTCATCTTTTTTGGTTTTGGTCCACACTGCTTTGGATTTTTTTTTTTTGATAAAGACTGCTTTGGATTTTATCATGTAATTATATTTCGATTTACGAAGTTGATGTTTTTGTTTTTTGTTTTTTTGATAAATTAATTCGATAGTATTATTTTGTATGATTCGTTATTTGAATTTGTAAAACTTTTGCAAAGGATAATGATTTGTGAAACAAAGAAGGGAATTGACAGTAAAAATAGGTAATATGGGATCCAATGATATACTTCCTCTATTTTATAAAGAGTTTAAAAATTGTATTTCATCTTTTTTTTGGTTTTGGTCCACACTGCTTTGGATTTTATCATCTAATTATGTTTCGATTTACGAAGTTGATGTTTAAAAAAAAAACATTACTTTGATAGTATTATTTTGTATGATTCGTTATTTAATTTGAATTTGTAAAACTTTTGCAAGGGATAATGATTTGTGAAACAAATAAGGGAATTGACAGTAAAAAAGGTAATATGGGATGCAATGATATATATACTTCCTCTATTTTATAAAGAGTGTTGTTTAAAATTTTTATTTTTATTTCATAAAATTATTGTTTTATGTTTTTAATGTGAATTTTCTAATCTATTTCTAGTCCAAACTTTATTTTAAAAATTTAAATAATTATTATCTAACTAATTACTTATTAAATAGGGAGATCCGGATATATATAAGTTATAACTAAAAAGTTTTCACGTATAAAATATGTTTGGACATATTTTTTGTGAAAGGGAACAAAGATAAAACAATTACAAATTTGTTGAGTTACACGTAGACATGTGCTGTGCGTTTTGTGACGCGACTAATGTCATACTCATATGGATGGAAAGTCTCTATAATACAGCGTGGCGAAAGGGACATCGGTGGGGTGGCCCACCTTAAAACGACGTCGTTTCAGAACGTGGGAAACGCGCCTCGTTATTAACACTACTGGTCATTAGTCACGTGATAGTCATGCGCTTACTTCATTATTATTCTTTATTCTTTTTGTAAGGAAGGATTTTGTTGATTATTATTGATACATTGACTAAAGTAGAGTATGAAACACCAAAAAAAAACTCTACTCGAGTCTTCTCGAAATATTGGAGTTTGGATTCCCAACAACTACAAATTCGACTCCCATAGGAAACCGGAGGGACAGCTTCCCCCGTACACGTGCATAATGAGTTGCTTTTAAATTTTGAGTTTTATTATTGTTGAATCTTAATTTATAAATCTATTGTATACATTAAAATTGAAATTCATCTTTAAAACATTTTAGCTCTTTTCTTTCGGACATCCACTTTTGGTACTGCTTTTGATTGATATATAAACGGATACTAAACGGTAAACAAGACTACACACCTTGCAGTAATTGCATTAGTCCACATATTGATATTGTATCTGGTACAGTACAGATTTCACCATTAGCACACAAATCCATCAATCTATGGTCTTATTATTAATTCGGTTACAGAACACGACAATGGGTTTTAAGTTCTTCAGTTATATGATCCAAGCTTATGTGATCTTATTCTTCTGCTGCTTCTTTTCCCTCCATATCTTAATGTCACTTTCTACCTTTGCATTCACACGCGCTTGAAAACCGGGATATGGTTCATACCTGAAAACCGATTGAAGAACCTGTAATTCATTCATACAAATTCCACATTAACGTTTTCAGAGAGCAGAATGAAGAAGGAAGCAGGAAATATCAAACAGATCACAACAGTCCATAACACCAACAACTTTTACCTCGAGCAACACGAAGAATGGAGCCATGAGAAAAGCTTGGACGAGATTATCTAATAGTGCAGGTGCTCGTTTCTGTGAGTAGACAAGATTCAAGATATAATCTGTTTTAGGCCTCAAGAATACCCATGATGATGACACACAAAGGAGAATCAAAACATTGATTTCTAAATGCCAAAGGACTTACCTCAAACAATCCATGGCCAAGGAACTGCCCGGTCCAACATAACAGCTGAGATGCTAACCCAACCTGAGAAAAGACGGTTGAACTTGTTAGAGTATCTACAAAACAGAGGTGCTTTCAAACAGGGATTCGGCAAGCATATACTGTTTTTCCCTTTCAAATGATTCAGAACACTGAAAGATGCATATAACAAAGCTCCTAAGTTACAGATGTCGCTTCAAATGCTTTGCAAGAAAAAACAGAACTTTATTTGAGCAAGTGAATGTAGATTCTAAATATCTAAGACCGTCATAAATGTAGGTGGTCAAGAACAACAATTGTGCCTTTAAATCCTCTGCAATAAAAACATTACAAGTCTTGGGACCAAAAGAATAAGAATCTTGCAGAACTCTAAACTCTAAAGGTGGGTAAGTTACAGAACAAACTGAAATGACTAATCATGAATGTTCAAAGCCAGAGACAGGATATTGGTAGTGTTGTCTCAATGTTTACAGCTACTGAAGGGACCCTGAGACATAAAGAGAGAAAGACAGAGAGGTAATAAATAAATCGATATCTTCATCCTTGAAGATAACAAATTATATGTAGGTGGCTCTCAAGTCAAAGCATGACAAACAATGAACAATAAATGCATGAATGATGAAGCACAGACATTTCATATATATACATAGTTACATACACAAGACAACACATAGATGCACATCTTCTTATAAATATGCTTCCACCACTATTACTTTCTCCAAAAAGATGAATTTTTTCCACAAACCCTAAATTCAGAATAGAGCAAACTGACCTTAAAAGCTAAAGAAGGGCCTAATCGAGCAGCGAGAAAACTGGAACCAACCCAGCAAGAGAAACACATAAGAGCCGCTACAAACCCAGATTTCTTATCCAAACAGATGTAGAACAGAGCATAAACCACGGTGAATATAAACCCGAGATTAAACCGCAGAACACCGTCAAGAGTCACTGATTGAGGAAACCCTAATTGAGACGGATCGCAAATTGGGGTCGTGAAATGGAGGAGAAGCAAGGCTGTGAAGACGATTGGCCATACGAAGATGATGTGGATTATAATGTTGATTGGATTGCTGTGGTAAGCACCGTAGAAGGCGAAGTGTTTCTCGAGATCGAGCAATCCCATCATGCGACTCATGGTTTATGGCTTTTGAGGTTTTTTTGTTTTCCGAGGCAGAGGAAGAGATTCAGATATGTTTTGAGGGGAATATCTTGTGGGATTGAAACAGTCATCAAACACGGAGATTGAGGATAGATACGGGAAGAAGACGAAAATGGAAAGTTGAATTTGCAACTTTGGCAATTGGATGCTAACATGCGCTTTTTTCTTTCTTTCTTGGAATACAAGTGTTTTGTGATTTTGCTAAACTACGCAAACTGAAAGTTGAATTAGATTCTCTTTTGATTACTTGATTTTGGCAATTGTTTCCTAGCATGCGCTATCAAAGTTGAAGTTGAAAGTGTGAATTGACCGGGAGATTTCTTAGCAATTTTGTTGACCACGGGAAAGAATACAAAAGTGGGTACTTGAATTAGTTGTGAGATTTACTAGCACTTAAGGCATTAGTTGCTAACCTGCATTTTTAGATGTTTATGCGATTGCTAACCTGCGCTTTGAAGCTGTTCTTAGTTTTTTTCTTATCACAAGAGTTAAGTGTGGACGATACTGATTCCCTTATCCACACATCTTCTGCCTCCAAAAATTTAATCTTAAAAGTTAAAATAAACGAATAAACAAAATATTGCAACAACAGTCTCCTCCATTGACACACCATCAAGAAGTAACAATGGCTGAAGCTTTCACAAGTTTCACCTTCACAAACCTTCATATCCCTCCTTCCTCCAATTACTCAGTACATATTTTTTCATTTACTAACAAGTTATTTCGTTATTTCTTTATTAGAAAACAATACTTAATAATTGTGTCTTGCGTTGTAGCCTAAGCAGATTTCAGGGCCAAACCATGGATATTGGCTATCTGTAAGTAAATTTCTCTAACTAATTAAAACTTGAATTTGTAAGAATCTCCTTATTCTTGTTACGAAATTTACGGTTTAGAATTTGAAAAATTAGATGAAAGTGAATGAGAAGAGGGACAAGAATCCGTTGAGAGGAAGCTTATCTGTAAGAAAGGCATTGCCACATGATTTGCCATTAATGGCAGTGATGGTTCAACAAATAGAAGGGATGCGTGATATTATTACAGAGAAACACGTGTGGCATCTAAGTGATAAAGCTATCAAGAATGTTTGTAAGTTAAAAAAAAAAAAGGCTTTTCCTTTGTAGAGATTTTATAAAAGTTTGTCTTCGATTTGAGTTTTTGATGTTTTGATATCGATCTTGATCTGTAGATATGTTCTACATCATGTTCACTTGTTGGGGATGTTTGTACTTCGGTTCCGCAAAAGTATGGAAAAATAAAAACTAAAATTGAATCTCTTCATCTACTTGCTGCATTGGGATTTTAATACTTTGTGATATTGGATCGATATAGGATCCATTCTATGACTCGGAGGAGTACCGTGGAGATGGAGGTGATGGAACTGGTTATTGGGTCTACGAAACTGTATGTATCTCTCTTTCTAACATAGAAAAAAATTAGTTAGGAATACATACAAATTATATTAGGGATGTATTGGTTATTAGGGATGTTGCAATGGACTAACCCCACCTAGATTGGTCTTAGTAGGACCATGTGGACCGGTTAAGACCCGGTTAGCATGCGATAACCCGCGATAAAGAAAGCAAAAATGCAAAATAGTCGGCTTTAGGTTTGTTTATACGTTCGAATTTTGATATTTTTTTTTCCATTGATTCCACAACCTTAATCATCTAAACAAATATCACATTCTTAAGCATTTTAAGTTTGTATATTTGTATTTGTGTACGTTTATATATTTCCCAAATGAGTCTACAAACTCAATCACCTTTACAAAGTTCTTTGATACTATTGTCAGACGAAAACGGAAGGAGAAGTTTTTGTTTGTCTTTTGGTGTATACGTTTGAAATTTACAAGAAGTATTTATGGAATTTTGATTATTTTAAGTTCAAACCTTAACAAATTTAATACATTTGTGGTGACTTGATAGAGTTGGGCCAGATTGGGCCATATGATAGAGTTGTATTCTGTGTTGGTTTTACATGATGCAGCAAGAAGACATAGAAGAGAAAGCAAGAGCAGAGCTATGGCGTGAAGAACTTATTGAAGAAATTGAACAGAAGGTTGGTGGTTTAAGGGAGCTCGAAGAAGCTGTTACAAAGTAGAAAAACTAACTTGTAAATCATAAACCAATATACATAAAATCCCAACCACCAACCTTTCGAGCTCGAAGAAGCTATGTTGATGGTTTTAGCGGTCATAAAACATTATATACTCTCTTCTATCTATATAATATTAATGTATGTTATCTGTTTCTTTGTTGTGTTGTGTTTTGAATCATTGAACGAACATGTTAGGAGCAATAGTCTCCTTCAGAATTTTTTTAGTGTATAAACAATTACTCATTTGGGTCTAAATTAATTGGTCGTGTAGACTGGATAGTGAGTCTGTTGAGGAACAATTAGCGGGAAATACGCTTTTGCACGATGTGATTTGTCTTTTAACTGACGGAAGTATAAAAACAAAACTTAATCAATCTCTGAACTAAAAATAAAAATAAGTTAGGATAAGAAGGAGAGCTTGTCATGTCTTTGTCAGTAATCTTCGTGCTTCCATGTTCAAAGCTTTTCTCGAGCTTCTTGTAATCCACACGTGTGGTTTCTTTCCAAATTTAAGTTATATTTTTCAGATATTTATTTTTGTAGCAAGTAGGAACACATGACAAGGGGTATGATGTGATATTTTCTTTTATTTAAACAAAAGAAATATATATATATTTTTGGTCTAAACAAAAGAAATATATATATATATATATATGTATATATCTGTATGTAGTGTATTTTGTCGCGTGTCAATTAATTCTATATAGTTGTACAATTTTAATTCTGGCCCAAACATGATTGTTGACTGTTAATGACATACTTCAATATTCCATTGTCATTTTATGATATATTCATTTAGTTTCATAATAAAAATCATTCCAACAATTAATTTATGTTGAAAACAATAACACTCCAAAAATTTTTAGTTTAGAGAATGTACCATTACATATATATATTTTATATAGATATAATGAACCATTACATATTTGTATACAAATTTAACTATCACATGAATATAAAGACAATGTTAAGAGTGTTACATGAAAAAAATACAGAAAATATTTTAAGATGTACCTAAAATATTCGAACGAAACTAGAAATTGTATTTGAGCTTTATTTGCAAGTGTAAAATTTGTTTTTTTAAAAAAAAAAAAATTCAAAACTTTTTCGTTTCTATCAAGAAGAAAAAAAAAAAAAAGGAATTACATGTCAGCATTTGTCGTTGAGCATTCTAGAACGACGAGAAAGAATCAACAAGACCGAGTCCCTTTCCTCTGTCTTCATTACGCGCCAACGAAGACTTAGCTGTATTTTTTTCCACATGTGCAGTGCCTTGACCTAGTCTCCGTCACAGCTCCAATCCTTTACGTGGCGTCCGCTAACGTCTCAATCTCGACTTGATATATCACAGTCCTGTGACTAGAGAAGTTCCGCAACTGAGATTCTTACACCAGAGAGATGTGTGTAGTTTTTATTACCAACTCGACGTGTACACTGCGTGTATTTGTACCGAGTAACAAAAAGCGAAATAAAGGAATGAGAACACTTAAAATCAAACCATAGCTTTTTTAATATGAAAGCTTTATTATTATTATGAAATAAAAAGAGAAACAATTATCCAATATTGAATGTTTCTAAAGCAGATATTAAAATACGCGGTCAAAATTATCGCTTTATAAACACATCTCTTCTCCTTCTAGCTTTCATCAATCATCATCACTCTCTTTCTCTCAATCACAACAACAACAACAACAACAACAACAACAACAACAAAGTCTGATAATTTTCTCTAGAAAAAAAAATCTGATTTTCTCGGGAATATAAAGTTTCAATCTTGCATCTGTATTGAGGATGCCAGCTACAGATTTTCAAGGATCATTTGGAAGGTCGTTGCTAAGTTTACGGCGAGACCAAGTTGACTCAACAGCCGTCGCCGGAAGTAGTAGTAATCACCACGAGCCAAGCAACATGGAGGTTGAGCTCGATTCGTTTCAGAGACAAGTCGCTGAGAAATTCATCGATCTCAACGCCTCCGCAGACGAGCTTCTTTCTCTCGAATGGATCGGAAAGCTTCTTGATTCTTTCCTCTGTTGCCAAGAAGAGTTTCGAGCTATTGTATTCAACCACCGATCTCAGATCTTAAAATCTCCGATGGACCGTTTGATTTCGGATTACTTCGAACGAAGCATCAAAGCTCTTGATGTCTGTAACGCAATCCGCGACGGAATCGAACAGATCCGTCAATGGCAGAAACTCTCCGACATCGTGATCTCTGCTTTAGATAATCACCGTCCGATCGGAGAAGGACAGCTCCGGCGAGCTAAGAAGGCTTTGGTTGATTTAGCCATCGGAATGCTCGACGAGAAAGATTCTTCTTCAGGAACGAATCTAGCACATCGTAACCGTTCATTCGGAAGAGTCAAAGACAACCACCACCGTTCAATTGGACATTTCCGATCTCTCTCATGGAGTGTTTCGAGATCGTGGTCAGCTTCTAAGCAATTACAAGCTTTAGCTAACAACTTAGCAGTGCCTAGACCAAACGACGTCGTTGCGACCAACGGTTTAGCAGTACCGGTTTACACAATGACGTCGGTTTTGTTGTTTGTGATGTGGGTTTTGGTAGCTGCGATTCCTTGTCAAGACCGTGGATTGCAAGTTAACTTCTTTGTGCCTAGACATTTCCAATGGGCAGCTCCGGTTATGTCGTTGCATGATAAGATTGTGGAGGAATCAAAGAGAAGAGATAGGAAGAATTGTTGTGGATTGCTTAAAGAGATTGATCTGATTGAGAAGAGTTCAAGATTGATGAACGAATTGATCGATTCGATTCATTTTCCTTTGACTGATCAGAAAGATATTGAGGTGAAACAGAGAGTTGATGAGCTTGTTGAGGTTCGTGAAGCATTGAAGAATGGTTTGGATCCGTTTGAGAGGAAAGTAAGAGAAGTTTTTCATCGGATTGTTCGAAGCCGAACCGAGAGTCTTGATTCTCTTTGATCTTGGTACATGTTTTTCCGAATATGTTTATTCATATTCGTTTTTTTTTTTTGTATTTTTCTTTTTTTCCTTTTTGATCACTGTAAAAAAAAGAAAAGAGACTCAAAAGAGTGTAGAAGTGTCGTCTTCTTATCTCTTTGTGATTCTAATAGTGATGATGTTCTTCTTTTGTGTAGTTACTTGATAAGTTTGTTGATAGATTTGAGGTTCTATTTTTGGATGAGTAGTAACAAATCCTTCCTTAACTGAATTGAAACGAAAGAAACAAAAGAATCATTATTGGAAGACTAGAGATTTTCATTTGTGAGATATGCTCTGTAATCAGTGTTTACAAATCGATATGAAGTTCATACAAATGTCTAGACATAAATCTTTATTCTCTCATCAAATCTTTAAAATCTTCTGTTTTTGGGTCCAAATCCATGTTGCTAGCTTTCTCATTCAATTCTTGCAAGTGATTCTTCCTGCGAATAGAGTTCAAATGAATCCAAACCAATTATAGGGTTAAAAGGATTAGAACAGAACAATATTAGAACAGAACAAATATTAAATGTAAAATAACCAGAGACGAGTCCTAGACAGGTTATAGACAGAATTAAGTGTTTGCCTCAGACATTAGTGATATTCATCACTGAAAATCTGATAATACGTGCAATGGTAAGACACATCATTGGCAAACCAACAATCTAACAAAAATTGAATGAGCAAAAGATAAAAGCTTGAAAATTCTTAGTTATGTGCATCAGAGAGATTCCCATTTAGACATTAGTCATCATTCTCATTCTCCTAACAAGGAGAATTTCTGATGTCCCTGTCTTTTCATCGTCACTTGCACTCATTAAAAGACACCAAATGGGCATTACAACAAAACATATAACACCCAATTCGTAACTAAAAAACAAAACAAAATCAAAATTTGATAAAACTAAATATTATGTGACATGTGTATCAGAGAGATTCCCATCTAGACATTAGTCATCATTCTCATCACCTAACAAGGAGATTCTGATGTCCCTGTCTTTTCATCATCACTTGCACTTGTCAATTGAAACCCCTTAACGTAACCAAAACAAGACAGAAACTAAGAGAGCAACCATAACCAAATCATCAATAAGGTCAAAGGACACATAGAAAACATTTAAAACATCAAAGTATAACAAAATATTACTAAGAAATCAGATGTGTAAAGAGAGAAAATGCCTCAGAGTTGATTTCTTTTTCCTAGAGATTATTCTCTCAAAGTATATTTAATACCATCACACGCATCAATAAGATCAAACAAAACCAAACACACACAGAAATCTAACAAGAGATACTCGAAAGATTAAATCTTCATAAAAAACTAGGGCTTCAGGAGAAGTGTTAAATAGACGAATTGAGGAACAGAGGCGGAGTTATTTAGGGCAGAGACAAGTCAAAGGTATTAATGGGCTTTAAAAAGATAATTTCACAAGCCGACTTACATTGGCCCAACAAAACCGGTTTGGTTTTATCGGTTGAGATCGGGTTATAAAAAGCGAATAATGAAGCGAAACCGGTTGGTTTGGTTAAGATTCTGTCTGAAACAGAGAGCACACAATTCCGTTGGTCGACGTCTTAAGTTTGTCAGCGAAATCGAAGGTTGTCCCTTCGTGTGCTTGTGTGAGCTTTCTCTCTGTTCCACCATTAATCCTTCCCCTTTTTCTCTTATTCAACTTTTCTTCTTCTTCTTCTTTCTCAGGTCAAACCTTTCTGGTGCCTTTCTTTCTTCCTTCCTCCATGATCTTTCTCTTCTTTGTAACTTCGCCTCCTCTGTTGCTCATTTTCATGACTTTCTTCTCTTCTTTCGACGCTAAGACCCATTTTCTCTCTCTTTCTGCTGCCAAAAACCTTTTCTTCAATCCTCCGTTACACTGAATTTTGTTGTCCAGAGAGAGAGAGAGAGAGAGAGAGAGAGAGAGAGAGAGAGACTCTGTGTCCGAATTCAAAGGTTGGCTTTTTTTTTGCTCTTCTTCTTCTTCTTCTTGATGGGTTAAATTGAAACCAATTTCATCATTTCCTCAATCGTTAAGCGAATTTTTGGGTTGAAGCTTTGAGAGAGAGATATATTTCATCTGGTCATTGAAGTGAGTATTCGAAGAAAATGTTCATCCTTTGTTTTTTTTGTTATGGGGTTTTGATGTTCATTTTAAAATTATAATAAACAGGATGGGAAGGGTTAAGTTGAAGATAAAAAGACTTGAGAGCACAAGCAACAGGCAAGTTACATACACGAAGAGAAAAAGTGGGATATTGAAGAAAGCCAGAGAGTTATCGATTTTGTGTAATATTGATATTGTCCTTCTTATGTTTTCTCCCACCGGAAAGCCTACCGCTTTCCATGGTGATCACAGGTTTAATTCAATAACATTCTCAAAGTTTCTTCATCTTTCATTTTGTGTGTTTCAATTAATACATCATTTTCCCACTTTTTAAAATCCATTTTGTTATCTTCTCATTGGTCTTCTACCCTAGGTTTCACTGATTTTGGTTAAGGAATTCATAAAGTTGTTATAAGGATTTAGCTGGAATGGTGAGAGTTATAGACACTAGAGTCCTATGATGGATGAATAGGTGGCAGAGAGCACAGATTAGGGGTTTTCGACCAGTTTGTTAGTTGGGAGCCTTTTGGCTTTGAGAGAGATTAGGGACTGGTCTGGTTTTCTTATAGTTTCCTCTCGGTTATAGATTCTTAGATACTCTTTTGACCAGAAAAAAAAAAAAAGATATTTGTTCTCTGTTGTTCTCCTATTTTGAGTAATAAAGAGTGATTTTGCAGTCTGATTTCATCAGGGGGATAATGAATTGAGAGGTTCTATATTCAAGTTTCTTGCAATCAACTGGTTTGAGTTTATTTACCTTGTTTTTTTGCAGTTGCATTGAAGAGGTTATTTCCAAGTTTGCGCAATTAACTCCACAAGAAAGGACAAAAAGGTATGGTAAGCGTTATGTTAAAAGTTTGGATTACCATAGATCCTTTGATGTAGTTTGAGTTATGAAACTGAAATTAACTGTCTTTTTTTAACGTGACAGGAAATTGGAGAGCCTTGAAGTAAAGAAATAAAAACTCCCTATATTTCTTCTTTTCTATATCCTCTTTCTCATTAACTTTTTGTTTTGTTTGACACACAAATATGAGCTGATTTTTTTTTGCTGGATTACAGGCATTGAAGAAGACTTTTAAGAAATTGGATCATGATGTAAATATACATGACTTTTTAGGAGCAAGGTACTTGCCATAGTTAGTTCTTATAATTAATAACCATATTTTGTCATTGTAAGCCTCTGACATATCTGAAATGATGTTTTTTTCTTTCCTGCAGGAATCAAACTATTGAGGTATGAATCAACAATCTTTGGTTCTTGAATTTTCTTGGATACTTTTTAATCTCTGTGAGTCAATTTGCTTAAGTTTGTGTTACTTTTACCACGACAGGGTCTAAGTAACCAAGTAGCGATTTACCAAGCTCAGCTTATGGAGTGTCATAGGAGGTTGAGGTGTGAAAATTCCTAGTTTCTTGAGTTAATAAAGCTTTGCGTCTTGAAATCTAGTGTCAATCATATTTAAGTCTTTTTCTTCTGGTGGTTGTTTTCAGTTGTTGGACGAACATCGATAGAATAGAAAACACTGAGCACCTCAGTTTATTGGAAGACTCATTGAGAAAATCTATTGAAAGAATCCAGATTCACAAGGTGTGTTATTACACTTTCCTTTCCACTCAATCATATAGACTCATATGAAATTTACTTACGAAAGATGGTTTCCTTCATTTTGCAGGAACATTACAGAAAGAACCAACTTTTGCCATTAGAATGTACAACACAGGTTATAACAATTTGTTTCCTTGCCTCTCTCTTTCTCGCTGTCTTTCTTTCAGGACATTTTCTTAACCAGACCAAAGCCTTTTAACTGCAGTTTCACAGCGGGATACAGTTGCCTTTGGCGATGGGAGGTAATCATAGTATGCAAGAAGCTCACTCAATGTCCTGGCTTCCGGATAACGATAATCAGCAAACAATCTTACCTGGTGATTCCAGTTTTCTTCATCATAGGTAAGAGTCTAAGTCACAATTTAACAAAAACATTTCACTTTGAAGCCCTCTCATGTCATTGCTTACTGATTTCAAACAGAGAGATGGATGGTTCGATTCCCGCTTACTCAAACTGTTTCTTCGAGTCAACAAAACAAGAAGATCAGATGTGCAGCAATCCAGGACAACAGTTTGAGCACTTAGAACAACAAGGAAATGGTTGTTTGGGTTTACAACAACTTGGAGATGAATATTCATATCCTACACCATTTGGTTCTACTTTGGGTATGAAAGAAGATCAAGAGAAGAAAATAAAATCTGAAATGGAATTGAACAACTTGCAACAACATCAACAACAACAACATGATCCTTCAATGTATGATCCAACGCCTAATAATAATAGTGGTTGCTTTCAGATTCCTCATGATCAATCCATGTTTGCCACTGATCATCATCATCATCATCAAAATTGGGTTCCAGATTCAATGTTTGGTCAGACTTCTTACAACCAGGTTTGTGTTTCACATCTCCATTGAAACTACTATCTAGCTATATGATCCACCAAACTGAATGTGTCTCTGTATCTTTGGTGATTGCAGCAACCGAACTAACACAAAAAATGGCTCATGTATGTTACCTATTCGATCAATGATGATGACCAAGGACTAGTTTGAGCCATTGCGATAGTGTCCAATATATATAGAGAGAGGAGAGTGCGTATGTACATTTATTTGTATATGTATGAGGTTGTCTTTTAGGCATTTTGTGTATAACAGATGTCTTTTTTTGTCTTTTTTAACACTGGAAAAATACTTTATTCTCAACAATCAATCAATCTACAAAAAGGTTATTAGTTCATCGTTTTCAAAAGACATCACTTCAATAGTTTTCACCTTTTGGATCTCTCACCAAGCATGCTTTCACCTTTTGGATCTCTCACCTCAATAGAGTCCCAGTCAGATCCAGACTCGTCTCTTGGGGCATCACCACAGATAGTGCTTGTTGCCTTTGTACTCTGCAAGAAGAAACCAGAGACCATATGCTTCTCCATTGCAGCTTCAGCAAACAAGTATGGGGTCAGGTTCTCACACGCCTTGGTTACCCAAATCTGTCCTTCAACAGCTGGCAAGACTTCATTAGATGGCTTTTAACTTCCTCCCGGCATGCGAAGCCAACTCTAAAACTCCTTGCAAGCCAGACAACGGTCTATCTACTATGGAGGGAAAGAAACTCTCGACTCCACAATGGTACAACCCTCAACCCTTGGGCACATGGATCTATTCTGGCAAATTGACAGATGCGTTAAGGACATTATACTATCCCGCATTCAACGCAAGAAATTCAAGAATCTCCTATCCCAATGGTTTGCTTATAGTTAAGCGATTAAAGTGATTTTGTAATCTCATTCTCTTGCTTCCATTAGGCTTTTTTATTTTATTTTTTTGGCCTGAAGAAACTCTTAGCCTGACAAGCTAATGTAAACTCTTGTTCCTGTGGCATATAATTCACATTTTATCAAAAAAAAAAAAAAAGACATCACTTCCAGATCTCTGCTTCCAAATAAAAGTTTTTTTTTAACATCTAAAACTTTGATTAAATTGTATAAGGTGCATACAAATTAGGGCTGGGCACAAGTACCCGTTACCCGCCCGACCCGCCCGGCTCGTCCCGTATCCGCCCCGTTCAAGCCAAGTATCAAGCCTTCACGATCCATTACCCGCAAAAAAAATACCCATAACCCGCAAAAAATACCCGTAACCCGTTACTAAAATAAAAAAAATCAAGTAATTACCCGCGAGTACCCGTTACCCGCAGGTACCCGTTATCCGCGGGTACCCGTACCCGTGGCGGGGCAAGTAACCCGCAAGCCTCGGGATTTTGGGCGGGTACTTGTTTCGCCGGATACCCATTCTCGGCGGGGCAAGTACCAAGCCGACAAACTCAATTACCCTGTGGGGCAAGCCAGGTACCAAGGCGGGCAAAAAAACTGGGTACCCGGTCCGTGTCCACCCCTAATACAAATAAGGTATTAGCCATGTAGGCGGTATCGAAAACACATTGAACAAAAAATTAAAATCTGAAGCATGGCGTGCTAATTGATCAGCAGCTTTGTTTCTTTCTCGATTGACATGCTCCAAAGAAGCCTCCGGTAATTTTCTTGTCCACTCTCTTAGCTCCAGGAGACGGTGTCCTAGTTCGATATGCTCTCCACCATGGTTAATCAATTTTGTTAGCTCGAGATTATCCCCTTCAAACCAGACATATCTCCAACCTTGTATCCACAGTGTTTGAAGAACATGTAAAAATCCTGCGCATTCTGCTTGGAGAATTGTTTGAACTGGAGGTAGTTTTGCACATCCTGAAATTATATGTTGCCCATTTGCATCTCGTATTAGCCAACCAACACCCATTAGTGTATCTTCATTGTGAAAGCTGCTATCAAAGTTGCATTTCACCCATCCTTGCGGTGGTGGCTCCCAAGCAATCTCTCTATTTATTCCTTCTGTACTTCTCCTTCTTCTCTGTAAACTTGAATCTGTGAGGTTAAAAACAGCTATCCATTCCTGAACCAACTGAAAACTCTGGTTGACGATTTCCTGTGCTTCTTTTTTCCTTTTATTAAAGATGAATTCATTGCGATCTTTCCATATATTCCAAGTAACCCAGAATGGTAATAGACGTAGTTCTATCGGTAGGTTACTCGTATGGTGGAGTGTAAGCAGTAGACGGAAATTATCCTCAAGAAACTGGGATGGTTGAAAAATATGTTGAGTTGGTATATTAGAGGATCGCCATATATTTTGTGCGTGAGGGCACTCAAAAAGTACATGGTTTATAGTTTCCTCTTCATCACAACACCATTGGCATAACCGGTCTATGTTCACCTTTCTTGTCACTAATCTGGTTGCTGTTGAGAGAGATCCTGTAATAGCTTTCCAGAAAAAATGTTGAATTTTGGGGCTTATTCCAAGTTTCCAAAATTCCATTTTAAGATTTATAGAACCTGTTGGGGGCTGTATAGGAATTGCGTCAGGTAATATATGTGTAGCGATCCAATATCCAGACTTGACCGTGTAAAGAGTATTCCTCGAGTAGGCCCATATATAGTCGTCATTTTGTGCTCGTGTAGAAAGATAAATATTCTTGGCAGCGACCATTTCTTCTTCCGTGAGTAATGCACTTATCATATCTAAGTTCCATTCTCGTTTTCCAGGGATCCGTAAATCTTTAACTTTGAGATTTGGGATTGTGATGAGACCTGTTACTGTAGATGGTGGTAGCGTTGGCAGCCATTGGTCCTCATAAACCTTTGTTGCTTTCCCATTGCCGATTTGTACCCGAAGTCCTTGTTTGAGAAGATCTTTCCCAACTTGTAAAGATTTCCAGCCAAACGATGAATGACTACTACTCACCAACTGTAAGAATGTCGATGATCTGTAGTACCTACCCTTATACAGTCTAGCAATAAGACTTGTTGGGTTTTTCTGTATTCGCCAGGCTTGCTTAGAAAGTAATACTCGATTAAAATTGTGTAGAACCCTAAATCCTAGGCCTCCTTTTTTAGGCAGTGACATCCGTTGCCATGACACCCAAGGTATTTTGCGTTTCCCTTCATCTTTTCCCCACCAAAATTCCGTTAAGAGGCCATTTATTGTATCACAGATCGTTTTAGGGAGCAGGAAACAGTTCATAGCATATACCGGCATTGAAAGAACCACCGATTTAATCAGAATCAAATCTAAAGAATGATCATTCGAAACCCTAGGGCTCCATCTTGCCGTCCCCATCTATAAGAAAATCTAATTTTTATTTTTTTCAAAAGTCTTTTTATTAATAACAATCTTATCGTTCACAACAACTTAAACAAAAGGATCGAATTTTTTTTTAAAAAAAGGATTTATTTAGACTGTAGAAAATAAAGCTTCGTTGATGATCCAATCTTCATCTTCATACAAATTTTGTAACCGAACCTAGTTCATTGATCTTCACATGGCAACTCGAAACGGCACAATGGACAAACGTGACTGGTTTCGAGCCACATCACGGCACATTCGTCGTGAAAGTAATGTTCACAGGGTAAAGTCACAACTCTTTCTCCGTTGTTAAACTCTTCCAAACAAATCGTGCAGTTTTCATCAGTAGAGCTAGGCTTGTCGTAAATTTCCCTGTGTAAATCCTCGACCACGACCGTGTTTGCGGGTCTAAACCGGATATTATAGCTCTCTTCGACCGAGTTTTGAACCGCTTCTTCAGTCTGATGGTCGCCATAAACGAGAGACAACCCCACTTGCAAAGCACACCCTGGAAAATAGTCACTATTTGCGAGAAGTTACTTCACTAACATAGATCATTAGTTCTATGATCCCATCTGTAGTATCGTCGTCGTTTATTCCTGATTCCATCAAGAAATAATTCAGATTTTCTTTGCTGCGACACTCGTCCTCGTTGAATTCTTCGAGAAACGTTGTAGTCGTAAATGTCGGATCATAACCTTCGACCGTTGCAGTGACTGTGATTGTGCCGGCGTCTTCTGGTTGAGGATGGCTTATGATTTCGTGGTGAAGAATGGCTATCATGATTGATATATAGAAGAAACAGATAAAGAAAACAAACAAAAAAGAAGAAGAAGAAGAAATCAAAATCTGATATGGTTTATGTGTGTTGCAGTCGCAATATATAGAGGACGCTCCATAGTCCATACTTTTTTCCTGAAAACAAAAATATTATTTTCCTTTTTTCCGTAGGTACGTTATAGAATTGAGAGAATTTTTTCAAGGGTTTCCTTTTTCTTTTGTCATTGTCTTATTCATTATTAAAATCCGATAAATCTATTAACTTTTTAAATCACATTGGAAAAAGGAAAAACCCCTTGGAGGATCTGAAACTTTAAGCCCTAAGTCAACTCTATATATATTATTAGTTTTAAATTTTAATTCAGGTTCAATTTCAAAAATCAACCAGATATAGACTTAAATCTTTTATGCAAATCTAAATGAACAGTGCATTTGTTTGTAAATCCATGGTTTTCTTCACAACTGTAATATACATGATGAATTTAGATAATACATATATATTACAGCAAAAAATCCTAATTTATTAAGCTACAGCTGGGAAGAGGTTTTCCTCAAAAGAAACTCAATCTGTTTCAGAGCTAACATGGGAAGAAATCGAAAATAAAAAAGAAAAATTAGATCATCTTTATCTATTTAGATAAGATATTTCCCTACATGTTATGATGGGTAGCATTGTTATTTTTGAAAGCATTTAACATAAAATGAAATGGAATAACAAAATGATTAAGCAAGAAAATCTGAACTTAACTAAAATATTACAAAAGACATCTATCATAATTGTTATTGACCTTATGGATATTACAAAAGATATCTAACAAATACGAACTAATTCAAGACATGGCTCATGTATGTAACCTATTCGATCGATGCTGACTGGGCTTATGGCTGACCAAGGATGACTAGTTTGAGCCATTGCTAATAATATCCCATATACATAGAGAGAGGAGAGTGTCTATGTACATTTATTTGTATATGTATGAGGTTGTCATATACTCGAGATGAGTTTTAGGCATTTTGTGTATAAGAAATGTTTTTTTTTTTTAAACAGTGAAAATACTTTGTTCTCTCAACATTCAATCAATCTACAAAAGGTTTTTGGTTCATCGTTTTCGAAGGACATCACTTCAGATCGCTGCTTCTAAATCAAATTAATCTTCCTTTATTCTTCAAATCTAAAGAATCCCTAATGACGATCATTCAAAACCCTAGGGTTCCCTCTTGCCGCCCCCATGTACAAGAGAATATATATATATATATATATATATATTTTTTCAAAAGTCTTTTGATTAATACCACTATTAACATACACAAACAAACAAAAGGAGCGAATTAAAAAAAAGGATTTATTTAGATTTATTTAGACTGTGGAAAATAAAGCTTCGTTGATGACCCAATAGACATCCTCGTACAAATTTCGTTACCGAGCTAGTTCACTGATGTTGACATGGCAACTCGAAACGGCACAACGGACAAACGTGACTGGTCTCAAACCACTTCACGACGCACTCGTCGTCAAAGTAATGTTCACAAGGTAAAGTCACAACTCTTGCTCCGTTGTTAAACTCTTCCATACAAATTGTGCACTTTTCATCAGTAGAGCTTGTCTTCTCATATAACTTCCTTGGTAAAGACTCGACCACGAGCATGCTTGCGCTTCTAAACCCGATATTATAGCTCTCTTCGAACGAGGCTTGAACCGCTTCTTCAATCTGATGGTCGTCATAAACGAGAGACACTTGATCCGCATCTTCAATCTGATCGTCGTCATAAACTAGAGACAACCACACTTGCAAAGCACACCCCGGAAAGTAGTCACTACTTGCGGAAGAAGTTACTGAACTAACATAGACAATTAGGTTTATTATCCCATTTGTAGTATCGTCGTCGTTTATTCCTGATTCCATCAAGAAATAATTCAAATTTTCTTTGCTGTGATCGTTGAATTCTTCGAGAAACGTCGTAGCCGTAAATGTTGAATCATAACCTTCGACCCTTGCATGGACTGTAATTGTGTCGACGTCTTCTTGTTGAGGATGGCGTCTGATTTCATGGTTAAGATTGATTATCATGATTGAAGACGATGATGAAAAACAAAAAAAAAGAAGAAGAAATCAAAATCTGATATGGTTTGTGTCTGTTTCAGTGTTTATGTTGCAGTCGAAATATATAGAGGACTCTGCATAAATAATAGATAGAGAACGCTCCATACTTTTTATTTTCTGGTGGTATTTGTAAACAAAATATTATTTTCCTTTTCTCGAAGGTGAAGGTATACGTGTTATACAATTGACAGATTTTTTTTCAAGGTTTCCCTTTTCTTCTGTTATTGTCTTATTTATCATTTTTCATTATTAAAATACGATAAATCTGATTTAACTTTTTTAATCACATTATAAGATGGAAAAAGGAAAAACCCCTTGGAGGATCTGAAACTTGTAAGGTATCCAATCGAAGTTAAGCCCTAAGTCAGCTCTATATATATTATTCGTTTTAAATTTTAATTCAGTTTCTATTGCCAAAATCAACCAGATAGACTTAATCTTTTATGCAAATCTAAATGAACAATGCATTTGTTTGTAAATCTAAGTCAATCCTTTTGAGCTTACATGGGAAGAAATCGAAAATAAAAAGAAAAATTAGATAGTATTTATCTATTTAATTATATAAGATATCTCCCCACATGTTATGATCGGTTACATTGTTATTTTTGAAAGCATTGGAAATAAAATGAAATGGAATAACAATGTTTGTACTAAATCGAGAGCATATATAAAACCATAGAAAAGGATTTACTTAAATTTAAAACAAAATACTAAGACGCATAAATCTTTGTACCATTATAGTAAGATAATTTTTCAGTCTCCCTCACTCTTCATCTTCACTAGGCAACTCGAAACGACACAATGGACAAACATGACTGCTCACAAACCACTCCATAATGCACTCATCGTCAAAATCGTGTCCACAAGGTAAAGTCACAATTCTTCTTCCGTCGTCAAACTCTTCCAAACAAATAGAGCACATGATGTCAATCTCACCGACAGAATCATTAGTCTTGTTGTATATTTTCCTACTCAAGGAGCAGACTGCGAGCTTGCTTGCTGGTCTTAACCCGACAGTATTGGTCTCATTGAACGAGATTCGAAAAACTTCTTCAATCTGAGATCGAGGAGCTTCTTCAGTTTGATGATCAAGGGAAAACTGCTCATCTTCTAGACCTAGATCCTCTTCTTCAATGGTCTCATTGAGCGAGACTCTAAAAACTTCTTCAATATTCTGAGATCGAGCCGCTTCTTCAGTTTGATGATCAAAGTCAAAGATAACATCATCGCCCTCATCCAATAAGTCAAGAACCTCTTCTACAGTCTGGTTAGAAGGGTAAACGACAGTAAGAGCCATCCACACTCTCAAAGCACAATCTGGAGTATAATCATCGGAGGAAGTTACCTCATCGACAAATCGAGACAAGTCTGATAACGCATCGGAACCATCTATGGAAGTGATTGCTCCTGATTCCGTCAAGATTTCAGTAAGCTCTACATAAATATTTTCACGTAAAGAAACCGGAACAATAGAGGATTCTATTACTTCTTCATAGAGGTCCAAAAGTTCGATACTTTGATATATTTTGGTTAAAAAAACACTGATTTTGATTGTGTCAACATCTTCAGGTTCAGGATTGTGAACGATTTCGTGGGTGAAGGACGACATCATATCATAACGGTGAAAACGATCAAGAAAGAAGCTTGGAAAATAAATTAAATGGATGATCCAGGTTTAGGGTTTTCTTGAACTAATTGATTTATGAGTTTATAATAGAGGCACTAATTGTATATATATATATATATATATATATATATATGTATCTTTAGTAGATGATCTAATTCTATTTGGATTCTGTCCAAAAAAAATAAAATCTGTTGGGATAGTTTTCCATTTATGATTTACTTTTCAATTTTACATAACGCGCTATGTCTTTTTCCTAAGCTATACTTTTTTTTTGTTATTTCCAGTCCTCTGTTTTTACTTTAGTAACAAACTTGTGATCTTTCACAAAAATCTGATTATTGAGATTTATCTCAGTTGTTGTTTTTTTGGTGAAAATATCTCAGTTTTTTGTTAAAGCTTGAAAACCTATATAAATTGAGAAAAATGAGAAGAAGTTAAAATTAGTTTTCTAGTAGTAAAAAATGTGTCAGATCTTTTACAACATCATCATCAGAATTGAGTTCCAGATTCAATGATGTTTTAGTCAGACTTCTTACAACCAGGCTTCATTTTGGGTATAAGAGATGTTAATTTTTTTTGCTTAAACCCTAAAAATACTTTATTCTCAATGACAAGGCATACAACCATAGCATATTTTTGAGATTCAACCATAAAAAAAAAATCTTTGCAGTGGATCGAAACCAATCAATTGTAGATTAAGATGCTGAATTGTATTATTAGGTTAATGGAATATACAGCTTATATAAGACTAAACAGAGACTAGGGCTGAGACTACTAATGACGCTAATAACCTTATGACTTATTACATACATATATCTATACGCCCCCTCAAGATGGAGGGAGTTGTCGAACTCCAATCTTGTTTGTCGACATGAGAAACTGGCCGCGTGGTAGTGGTTTGGTGAGGGAGTCGGCCAACTGAGCTTTAGTGGAGACGTGAGATACACGGAGAGCTCCGGACTAAATCTGTTCACGAACAAAGTGATACGCAAGGGCGATGTGTTTCATACGGGAATGAAAGACTGGATTGGCGCAGAGGTAAGTCGCACCAATATTATCACAGTAGATGGTTGGTGCAGATGGTAGTTGAACTTGGAGTTCCGTGAGAAGAGAAAAAATCCACCTTACCTCTGCAGACGTGTGTGCAACAGCACGGTATTCGGCTTCCGTTGATGAGCGTGCCACTCCCTTTTGTTTCTTGGAAGACCACGAGATTGGATGGCCACCAAGGTAAATGATATATCCATTGGTGGATAAGTAGTCATCACTGTCACCGGCCCAATCATCATCGGAGAAGGCGTGAAGAGTGATCAGATTGTTGGATTGGAAGTAGATACCGTGAGTGAGAGTCCCAGCTAGATATCAGAGAACTCGTTTGGCAGCTTGCAAATGATCCGTTGTGGGCTGATGCATGAATTGTGACAAGCGGTTAACAGCGTAGGCGATATCCGGTCGAGTGAAGGCTAGATATTGTAAGCTCCCAACTATTGTGCGGTACGTAGAAGGATCCTCTAAGAGTGTGCCGGACGTGAGTAACAACTTCGGAGAAGACGATAATGGTGTGGAGACCGGGTGAGCGTGTTACTTCAATCCCCAAGAAATAGTTGAGATCAACTGGGTCTTTAATCGAAAAATGATTTGCGAGAGAGGTGAGTATGTGATTTACCAGCCTGTCGGAGTTACTGGTGACCACTATGTCATCAACATAGACAAGAAGATATGCGAGGTCGGAGCAATGGTGATATACAAACAAATAGGCATCACCCACAGAATTTACAAACCCGAAGTGAAGAAGATAAGTGCAGAGTTCTATGTACCAAGCGCGAGGTGCTTGTCGGAGACCATAAATGGCTTTCTTGAGTATACACACGTGATTAGGCTTGTCTTTGTCAATAAAGGCTGGTGGTTGCGCCATATAAACCTCCTCCGTGAGAGTTCCTTGGAGAAATGCAGTGTTGACGTCTACTTGTTTGAGTGGCCATGATTTTCCAATGGCAACACCAATGACGAGATGAATGGTAGTGGACTTGATGACGGGGCTGAATGTTTCGGTAAAATCCAGCCCCATTTTTGGTGAAATCCCTTGGCTACGAGTCTCGCTTTGTACCTGTCAAGAGAACCATCAGGAAGTGTTTTTAGTTTGAAAACCCATTTGGACCCGATAATGTTCATTGTTGGCTTATACGGAACAAGATCCCATGTTTGATTCCCAATTTGGGAGTCAAACTCTGTTGACATAGCTTTGGTCCAGTTAGGATCACGCACTGCTTGGTTCACCGTTGTTGGTTCAGGAGGGAGTTTTGATTTATTGGTGGCATGGAGAAGGTATTTTGTGTTGGGTTTGACAATATTATTCTGGGAGTGTGTTTTCATTCGAACAGGTGGAGGTGGGGGTTCATTTATTTCTGGTGGATTTTGTGGAGCAGGTTCGGTGGGTGGTGTTGGATGAGGTTCACCGGTAATATTTGGTTGCGGTGGTGGTATTATATTTTCAGATTCTGGGACTGGAGGTGGTTCACGTGTTTGAAGGTTTTGGGGCTGAGCAGAGGTTGGTGATGGGCCTGTTTGTGGATTAATGGGCCTGGTAGGTGAGTTGGTTGAGGGCAGCTGAAGAGAAAAGAGAGTAGAGACAGAACCTGATTGACGTGTGGGTGTGGGAGTTGTCCGAGAATTTTCTGGCACAGGTAGTTGCGTTGGTGAGGGCAACAGCAGGTGAAGTATTTCACGCGGAGGCTGTGACGTTATCCGAGGAACCAACTGTGCGATAGGCATGATATGAGTGGCCGACAAAGTTGTAGTGGAAGGAACGGTTTTGGGTATAGGAATGGAGGGGCGGTTGTGTTGGTAGGGAAACTGCTCCTCATCAAAGCGGACATGCCGGGAAGTGAATATACACTTGGTGGTGAGATCAAGACAATGGTAGGCGCTTTGAGTGATGGAGTAGCCTAGGAAAACACATGGTTTGGATTTGTCTTCGAGTTTATGAGCATTATACGGCTTGAGCCAAGGGAAGCACATGCACCCGAAAACACAGAGTTTATGATAGTTTGGTGGTCGTTGAAAGAGTTTTTGGAACGACGATGTGTACGATAGAATAGGAGTGGGAAGATGGTTGATGAGGAACACTGCTGTGGCAAAGGCATAGAGCCAATAGGACTTGGGAACGGAAGCTTGAGAGAGTAATGTCATACCGGTCTCAACAATGTGCTGATGTTTTCGCTCGGATATCCCGTTGTGTTCGGGGGTGTGTGGAGGAGTGGTTAGGTGGCCAATTCCATTGGTGGTGAGAAACGGTCGGAGAGCGATAAATTCGCCCCCGTTGTCAGAGTATAACGTAATGATTTGTTGTTGAAAGTGCTTTTCGACGAGGGACTTGAAGGCTATAAACGTGTCACGTACTTGGGATTTTTGGCGAAGAGGATAGAACCACGTATAGTGTGTGTAATGATCTACAAACACAAGATAGTATTTTTGGTTATCAACGAAGATGAGAGGAGAGGTCCAAACATCAGCAAATATATATTGAAGTGGTTTTGTAGAGACAATGGAGGATTGAGAGAAGGGTAATTTATGGCTTTTACTGATAAGACAATGAGTGCAAGTATGGTCTTTATTGGTTTTATGAGATAAAGGTAGAGAAAAGTTTGAAACAACAATGTTTAAAATAGAGGATGAGGGATGACCAAGTCTTGAATGCTAAAAGGGAAGACTTGTTTTTGGTGATGGTGATGCGAAATAAGTTTGGATGATGGATGGAGACCCTGGCCACTCATACAGCTCATCTTTAGTGATCCCTTGGAGTAACGGGGCCCCCGAGTTGAGATCCTTCACCTGAAAATGTGCCGAGAAAAATTCTACGGAAACTTGGTTAGTGTTGCAAAGTTTGTAAACGGATATAAGGTTTTTGTGGATTTGCGGGACATATAAAACTTTATTGAGAGATAAAGGATAAGAGTTTGAGGGTAACAATGTTGAACCAGTATGCGTGATCGCTAAGCCAGAACCATCACCAATGAGAACTTCATCGCCACCGTTGTAGGGTTGATGGAGCGAGAGATTGTTGAGATCGCTAGTGATGTGATGAGTCGCTCCGCTATCGAGAAGCCAATTGTTGGCATTGTATGGAGCACCAACAGTGAAGTTGGCGCGTGGTTGCCAAGGGGTAAAAGGGCTTAGTTGTTGAGACATGTCACTACGTGACGAAGAGACGGTGGCCTGGAGCTGGGGACAGCGACGCGCAGAGTGACCCTGGACTCCACAGAGCTGGCAGCGGCCTTGGTAAGGTCTGGGAGAGCGAGTAGCGTACCTGTTGTTGTTGTAGGTGGACTGCCAGTTCGAGGCTTGTGACGAGGTGTTGTTGCGAGTATTAGCAAAGCGGGAGTTGGTGTTGTTGTTGCGACCGTTGTTCGTGTTGTTGTTGGGACGATGAGAAGCTGTGTTTGCTGTGATTGGTAGCGCCGCCGCAGACAAGGACAAGGCGGTGACTTTGGCCTCGTGATTGCGAAGCCTCTCATGTATTTCAGTGAGAGACGGTGGTGTATCCTTGCTTTCAATCTGGTCCACAACCGGCTTATACTCCTCCGGTAACCCTTCAAGGATGTGTTCCACTTGATCTTCATGGTCTACTGGTTTTCCCAAGATGGAGAGCTGATCGAATTTGGTGATGAATCCTTGTAGATATTCATCAATGGTTTTGTTGCCTTTGACCCATTGCTTGAGTTGTTGACGTAGTTGCTTGACATGACCGCGAGATGGTTTGGCGAAGATGGAGAAAAGGGTTTCCCAGACCTCTGCGGCGGTGGTGGTACGAGACACCAATGGTTGAACCGAAGTGGAGATGGCACCTAACAAGGCACTGTAGACAAGTTTGTCTTGTCGTTTCGAGAGAGTATAGTCCGGATTGACTGAGGTGACGCCGGCGGTGGTGACTGTTGGTGACGGAGCTTGGTTCGTATCATCGAGGTAGGAGGCGAGTTCATACCCATCAAAAAGGGCATGAACCTGTTTACTCCACATGAGATAGTTGAGATTGGTGAGCTTTGCAACATTGGTGGTGTTGACATTGATGACTGTTTGATTGTTGACGATGAGGGTTTCGTTGGAAGCGTTGGCGGCCATTGAAATGAAGGAGAAATTTTTTTTTTTTTTTTAAGATGTTAGAGATCGGCGGCTCTTGATACCATGTAGATTAAGATGCTGAATTGTATTATTAGGTTAATGGAATATACAGTTTATATAGGACTATACAGAGACTAAGGCTGAGACTACTAATGACGCTAATAACCTTATGACTTATTACATACATATATCTATATCAATTTCCTAACTCCTCAAAACTTATTTTTTTTTCCATCCGAGCCAAAATCTTTCCGTGCGACTTCAGATCCCTCTGCTTCCAAATAAAATTAATCTTCCTTTGTTCTTCAGATCTAAAGAATCCCTATTGAAAATCATTCGAAAGCCTAGGAGGGGGGGCCCCCATGTATAAGAGAATATAATTTTTTCCCAAAAGTCTTTTGATTAATACTTAAACAAAGGATTGAATTAAAAACAAAAGAAAAAGAAATATGGATTTATTTAGACTGTGGAAAATAAAGCTTCGTTGATGATCCAATATTCATCTTCATACATATTTTGTTACGGTTGAACTTGACATGGCAACTCGAAACGGCACAATGGACAAACGTGACTGGTTTCGAGCCACATCACGGCACACTCGTCGTGAAAGTAATGTTCACAAGGTAAAGTCACAACTCTTGCTCCGTTGTTAAACTCTTCCAAACAAACTGTGCACTCTTCATCAGTAGAGCTAATCTTCTCGTACATTTTCCTGGAGAAAGACTCGACCACGAAGTTGCTTGCGGACGAGGTTCGACCTGCTTCTTCAGTCGGACGGGGATGAAGAAGAAACAGCGACAGTTGCAAAGCACACCCCGGAGAGTAGTCACTACTTGCAGAACAAGTAACATTAGAAACATAGAAAATTACCTTTGTCAACCCATGAATAATATCGAACTCGTTTATTCCTGATTCCCTCAAGAAACAATACAATTCTCCTTTGCTTTGACACTGGTCGTTATCCTCGTCGATGAATTCTTCGACAGACGACGTAGTCGTAAATGTCGAATCATAACCTTCGACCATTGCAGTGACTGTGATTGTGCCGGCGTCTTCTGGTTGAGGATGGCGTATGATTCTGTGGTAAAGATTGGCCCTCATGAATCTCGTGATGCCCCTCATGATCAATGATTGAAGAGTGAAGACGATGACGAAAATAAAAAGAAGAAGAAGAAATCAAAATCTGATATGGTTTGTGTGTGTTTCAGTGTTTATGTTGCAGTGGCAATATATAGATTTATAGAGGACGCTCCATACTTTTTTTTTTCTGGTGGTATTTGACTATGTGGAAACAAAAATATTATTTTCTTTTTTTCCGAAGATACGTTATACAATTGCGTTGACTGCATTTTTTCAAGGTTTCCTTCTGTTTTTGTCTTATTCATTTTTCATCATTAAAATACGATGAATCTTATTAACTTTTTAAATCACATTATCAGATGGAAAAGGACAAACCCCTTGGAGGATCTACAAGTTGCATGTATCCAATCGAAGTTAATTTCTAAGTCAACTCTATATCATTCGTTTCAAATTTTAATTCAGTTTCTATTGCTAAAATCAACAAGATAGACTTAGACTTAATCTTTTATGCAAGTCTAAATGAACAATACTTTTGTTTGTAAATCTATGGGTTTTAATATCCATGATTAATTAGTTTTTATATCTAATACAACAAAAATACCTTAATCCATTAAGCTACTGGGAAGAGGTTTTCCTCAAGAGAAAGTCAATCCGTTTGAGCTTACATGGAAAGAAATCAAAAATAAAAAGGTAAATTAGGTATACTTATCTATTTAGATAAGAGATTTTCCTGCATGTTATAATCAGTAAGTCGGTAAAATTGTTATTTTTGAAAGCATTAAACAAATGAAATGGAATAACAAAATAATTTGTTCACTTCTCAGCAATAAAGATTGAGTCTTTCTTATTGCTAAAGTGTTCCCTCACTCTCTGTCTCTCTGCTAATCTTTGTTTAGTTCGATTTGTTCTGGTTTTGAGTGAAAACAGAGCAAGGAAAGGGGAAAAAAACACATAGCAAGTTTTAACGAGTTCAGGCTTAGAAACTTAAGCCCTAATCTCGCCGGATTCTGATAACCCGGAATCCACTAGAATCACTTTGATATATAGTCCTTACACAAACCGCAATCAACGCTTCTCACAAAACCTCGAGCCACTCAATGAGAGTGGTCCAAACTTGTGCTCAGAACCGACTTACTCTTTTGTCGGAACAGAGGCTTCACCAACCACAACCGTACTGATGCTTGTCTGGGAAAGACTCACGCGCGCGCCACATGAGTATAACTTACTCTCGATCTTGGGCTTCACAGGCTTCAGCTACTTGGGCTTCTTGTTATCTCTTTATCGTGACAAGAGAAACCCTCTGATTGATGCAGAGTCTTCATGTGACTGTCTCTCAGAGAAGAATCTTCTTCTTCTTTTTCTTCTCAATGACTCAAAGACAACTTCACAAAACTCCACCTTGGATTTGAGTCTTTTGATTCTAGTTCTTGGATTCCACCCGGATTCCACTGACTTCTGTCAGTTCTTGGTAATGTTGAGCAACTCCAGAGCATCTCGGAGCTTGCCCACTGGTAGTACCTTAGTGAGTATATCGGCTGGGTTATAGAGAGTTGAAATCTTGGTCACTTTTATCAAACCATCATCAATCAAGTCTCGAATGAAGTGGTACTTTGTGGCGACATGCTTTGTCCTCTCATGAAACACAGCATTCTTTGCCAAAGCAATGGCACTTTGAGAGTCACAGAAAATTTCAACTGCACCTTGCTTAAACCCGAGCTCACCCATTAATCCTTTCACCCAAACTGCTTCTTTTGCTGCTTTAGTTAAGGCCATATACTCTGCTTCCGTGGTTGATAAGGCAACCACTTTCTGTAGGTTTGATTTCCAGCTTATAGTTCCCCCTCCAGCTGTGAAAACATACCCATTAATTGACCTCCTTCGATCCAGATCACCTGCATAGTCTGAGTCACAGTAGCCTTTCACTACAAACTCCTTTTGTTGCTTGAACACCAGTTTGGTTTCTAGGGATCCTTGAATATATCTTAGAACCCACTTTACTGCAGACCAGTGTTCTTTTATCGGTTTACTCATGAACCGACTGACAACTCCGACTGGATAAGCCAAGTCTACTCGAGTGCCTATCATGGCGTACATTATGCTTCCAACTGCGCTTGAGTATGGAACTGACTTCATGAACTCTGCTTGTTCCTTCAGTTCTTTTTCAGTAGCTGACCTTAGCTTGAAGTGGACCCCCAGTGGAGTTAAAACTGACTTGCATTGATCCAAATTAAACATTCCCAACACCTTAGTCAAATAGTTTCCTTGAGTGAGTGTGAGAATACCATTTTTCCTGTCTTGGTGTAATTCCATCCCCAAAATCTTCTTTGCTTCCCCTAAATCTTTCATTTCGAATTCAGAATTGAGCAGAGTCTTGAGATTCTGTATTTGATCCTTGTTCTTTGAAGCAATCAACATATCATCGATATAATTTAAGAGATATATGTACACACCTTCTTCGGACCTTTTGAAATATACACACCGGTCATACCCGCTCCTTATGAATCCTGATCGAATCATGAACATGTCGAACCACTGACTCCAGCGCCATGAAGACTGTTTTAGACCATACAGTGCCTTCTTCACTAAACAAAATTGTTCTTCTTTTGATTCAACTTCATAACCTTCAGGTTTACTCATAAAAATGGTTTCTTGTATACTTCCATGTAGGAAGGCTGTCTTCACGCCTAATTGTTATAGCTCCAGATCAAGTTGAGCTACAATAGCGAAAAAGAGCCTTATTGATACATGCTTAACCACTGGACTGAATATCTCTTTGTAATCAACTCCCTCCTTTTGTGAATACCATTTGGCCACTAATCTTGCTTTAAATCTTGGCTCTGCATCACCTGAGAATCCTATTTTTCGTTTGTAAATCGATTTACAACCGATGATCTTCTTCTTTTCTGGTTTTTCAGTAGAGAAAACGTCTCATTTTTCCTTTGAGACACCATTTCTTCATCAATTGCTTCCTTCCACTTTTCCCAATCGGGATCTTGCAATGCTTCTTCATAGCTTTTTGGTTCTGGTCTTCCACCATCTTCAGTTATTGCCAAAGCTAGACCAACTGTATTTGACTCTGCAAATCTTTTGTTTGGCTTGATGGTGCATCTTTCTCTGTCTCTTACCAACTGATACTCGCTAAGATCAACCTCATCTTCTGAGTAGTACTCCTCATCGGTTTCAGTATCATCATGGTAGGACTCATCCTCGGAAGAATCCTCTTGTCTTAACTATGAATGACTCTTATCTGGAGTTGCTCCACCTTGATTAGAACTATTTCCAGTCTCTAAGTTTCGAAACAGTTCAAGGTTTATAGTTTCTGAAATTTCCTGTTGCTTTTCTGCATCTTGACAATCACCCTTCAGATCTTTGTAGACTTTTTCTTCCTGAAAGACCATGTTTCTGCTGATGATGCACTTCTCATCTTCTAGCAGCCATACCCTGAACCCTTTAACTCCTGCAGTATATCCAAGAAAAATCTCTTTCTTGGCTCTAGGACTTAGTTTCCGTTGGTCTGAGTGGACATAGGCGACACAGCCGAATCTCCTTAAGCCACTGTAATCTGGTTGTGAGTTTGTCCATTTTTCTTCTGGGATTTCTGAATTAAGGGCACTGGAAGGTGACCTGTTAATCAAGAACACAGCTGTGGCTGCAGCTTCAGCCCAAAAATCTTGAGACTAGCCAGATTCACTTAGCATACCTCTGACTTTCTCCATGATAGTCCGGTTGAGTCTCTCTGCTACACCGTTTTGCTGAGGCGTATAGGTGCAGATCATGTGCCTTGTTATCCCTTCTTTCCTGTAAAACCCATCAAACTCATTATTACAGTATTCTAAACCATTATCTGTTCTCAGTTTCTTAACCTTTTTTCCTGTTTGTAACTCCACCATCTTTTTCCACTCAATAAACTTCTCAAAAGCTTCATCTTTTTTCTTCATGAAGTAAATCCAGACTTTTCTTGTAAAGTCATCCGTGAAACTGATGAAATATTGACAGCTTTCTAATGAGTTTGGTACTGATGGTGAACCCCAAAGATCAGAGTGAATGTACTCTAACTTATCTCTGGTGACATGCTTGGCTGTTCCGAAACTGACTCTGTGTGCTTTCCCATACACACAATCTTCACAAAACTCGAGTCCTCTGAGTTTACTTGACTGTAAACATCCTTTCTTGACCAATGTATCCAATCCTTGTTGAGTTAGGTGGCCAAGTCTACTGTGCCATAAACTTGTCTCGTCTTGGCTTTTGTCAACTGCATTTGCTTCACTTGAAATGACCTTTCCTTTGAGCAAATATAGAGTTCCTATTTTTTGAGCTTTCATCATTGTTCTGCAGCCCTTGATAACTTTAAGAACTCTTTCCTTTGATTGGAACCAGCATCCTTGGTCTTCCAATGTCCCAAAAGATATTAGATTCTTGGACATAGTTGGGAGATATCTTACATTTGTAAGACGTATCACTGAGCCATCTTCATTTTCCAGCAAAATGGTTTCAATACCTTTGACTGTTGCAATGGTTTCATTTGCCATTTTCACACTTCCACAATCTATGGTGGACAATGTTTCAAACATGTCCTTTCTTGGACACATATGGAAAGTGCAACCAGTGTCAAGTATCCACTTTTCACTACTTTCAACAGTTGTTAAGCATGTTGCGTCTGAAACCATGAGCGAAGTCACTACCATCTATGTTTCTCTCACTGCAGATGCTTCTCCTCTTTCAAGAGTTGACTCCTTTCTGTTTCTATCTTTCCATACAGGACATTGCTTCTTAAAATGGCCCTCCTTGCCACAAGTCCAACAGGTCTTGGCACCTCCACGAGACTTAGACCTGTTCTTGCCTTTGTTCTTTTCACTTCCTTTGTTCCTTGTTTCAGATCTGCCTCTGTCTTGCACAAAGAAAGCTTCAGAATTTGGTTTGAGCAGTTTTCCACTGACTCCCAGTTCAAGAATCTTTGACCTAATGGCACCAGTGATTTCTTCCAGAGCTAGAGTAGTTTTATAGTACTTGAGAGTCTCCTTCAACTGGTCAAACTGTTTTGGAAGAGACATCAACAAGACTATAGCTTGGTCTTCTTCAGGGACTGTAACTTTCACATTCTCTAGGTCTGAGATCAGCTTAAAGAAATCATTAACATTCTCCTCAATCGTCACACTTTCACTCATCTTGTAAGCATATAACCTCTGCTTCAAATATATACGATTTGGTAGAGACTTTGCCATGAACAGTTGGTCTAAGATCTTTAACATACCTGCTGCTGTTCTTTCCTTTATGATTTTCCTCAGAACATTGTTTCCCACACTCAGTATGATGGTAGATCTGGCTTTTCCTCATTTTTCTTTGAGGATCTTGTCTTCAGACTTTATAGAAGCGGAAACAGGTTCCGGAGTTGCTTCTTCTCCGGTCTCAGCAGTTGATTCTTCAGTTGCACTTGCTTCTTCTTCGTCAAGACCTTCCAACAGACCTAACATCTCTATGTGAGCTAATAACTTATCCTTCCAGAGGCTATAATCCCCATCTCCATCGAAATTCTCCACATCGACTCTTCCAGATGACATCTCTGTGAGTTTCTCTGCTTCAGGTCGAGAGACCAAGCTCTGATACCAATTTGTTCATTTCTCAGCAATAAAGATTGAGTCTTTCTTATCGCTAAAGTGTTCTCTCTCTCTCTCACTGTCTCTCTGCTAATCTTTGTTTAGTTCGATTTGTTCTGGTCTTGAGTGAAAACAGAGCAAAGAAAGGGGAAAAAAAACACAGAGCAAGTTTTAACGAGTTCAGGCTTAGAAATTTAAGCCCTAATCTCACCAGATTCTGATAACCCAGAATCCACTAGAATCACTTTGATATACAGTCCTTACACAAACCGCAATCAATGCTTCTCACAAAGCCTCGAGCCACTCAATGAGAGTGGTCCAAACCTGTGCTCAGAACCGACTTACTCTTTTGTCGGAACAGAGGCTTCACCAACCACAACCGTACTGATGCTTGTTTGGGAAAGACTCACGCGCGCGTCACATGAGTATAACTTACTCTCGATCTTGGACTTCACAGGCTTCAGCTACTTGGGCTTCTTGTTATCTCTTTATCGTGACAAGAGAAACCCTCTAATTGATGCAGAGTCTTCATGTGACTTGGTCTCTCAGAGAAGAATCTTCTTCTTCTTCTCAATGACTCAAAGACAACTTCACATAATTAAGCAAGAAAATCTGACTCAATTAAAATATCACAAAAGGCATCTATCATATTTTGTTATTGACTTTACGGAATCGCATTATAAGTTAATGTAAAAAAACAAAAAAAAAATAGAGACGATTGCCGTAGAATCGTGAATTCACTTTAGAATAATATATTAAAAAAATACTAAGATTTTGCAGAAAGCTTTGTACAATTGTAGTAAGATGATTTTTCAGTCTCTTTTCACTCTTCATCTTCACGTGGCAACTCGAAACGGCACAATGGACAAACATGACTGCTCACAAACCACTCTACAATGCACTCATCGTCAAAATCGTGTCCACAAGATAAAGTCACAATTCTTCTTCCGTCGTTAAACTCTTCCAAACAAATAGTGCATATGTCCATCTCAGCGACAATATATCATTAGTCTTGTTGTATATTTTTCTGATTCCGTCAAGATTTCCACGTAAAGAAACCGGAACACTAGAGGATTCTATTACTTCTTCATAGAGGTCCCAAAGTTCGATACTTTGATAGAATTTGGTTATACAAACACTGATTTTGATTGTGTCAACATCTTCAGCTTCAGGATTGTGAACGATTTCGTGGGTGAAGGACGATATATATCTTATCATAATGGTGAAAATGATCAAGAAAGAAGATTGGAGAAGAAGTTATATTTCACACCTCCATTAGAACTATATATAGCTAATTAATATGATCCAATGCACGAAACTGAATCTGTCTCCGTATCTTTGGTGATTGCAATAAACATCATTGAGATGCTAACAGAGTGTATGAGAACAAACAGAGGGTGTGTTTTTTTTTGTAATAATTTAATCTTACCGAGTCAATAGCGTTATGTGATTATCGATTAGAGTCCAATACAATTCATATTACACAACACACTCACAAACCAACAAAAGCCACGTGAGAGAAACCATACAACAGGTACTTCACCTCTTCATCATCTTCTCCTACCTCTTCATCGATGACCATCGAACACCTATTATCACTCAAACCCGAAACAGAAGAGTAAGAAGAAGAAGAAGAAGAAGATGTGATCATTGACGTAGACATGACACATCTTCTCTTCCTCATATGGTTAGCCTTGAAACAAGCTTGTCTCAATCTCTTTGTCTTATCGTCAAACTCCAAATCTGGTAACTTCTCAATCGTTTTCTTCTCCTTCTCCAGCTTTTCCAAAGCGTTTCTTAAATTTTCTGCATTCTCTTCCCCTTCCATCTTTTCTAGCTCCTGTTACAATTATACAAATAGTCACATCAAAATTAACTAAAGCGGTAGACATATCATCACCTAACGTTTTTAAGAAGAAACCGCAAAACTAAAAAAATCCACAAAAGATACCAAAACAAATATTTCCTAATGAGACAACAGAAGATAAGAGGAGGAATATCATATGTTATGACCTAATTGTATTATGTGTATTTGTTCATACCTTGACATTACTGATGAGTTTTTTAAGGCTCATCAGCTTACGGTGAGGCCAACGTTGAATACCCAATTCTCGACATCTCTTCTTCAAAAGAGTTAAACCAATGTTAAGCTCTTTTGCCGCTTGAGTTATCGGCATGTAAAAGTAGAAGGAGATGGTTTCCTTCGACAATGTCTTTGAAACAGAAAAACTAGAAATACAATCTTCTCTGCATCTCTTCTTCTTGGTAGTTGTTGTGGATTCAGCCTTTTTCACAAAATCAGAATCTTCTTCAGTCCATGAACCAGAGCTATACCCACTTAGTAAATCTACAGAACAGAGCGATAAGAGTGAGAATGCATGAGATCAATCTAAATACAATATTAGTGCATATATATACCTTCATGAGAAACAATGGAAATAGGTTCAAGATCAGGTAAAGCCAGAAAGCTTGACGCAGAAGGAAGATAACTATTTGAGTTTGCAGAAGGAAGAGTCACATCTTCCAAGTCAAAGAAAGGATTCGTTAACTCGCTGCATTAAGAACACACAATAATTAAAAAATCGATCAACAACTATTAGAAACATGTAAAAAAAAAAAAAGGAATGATTTACCTTTAAAAACAAAACAAAAAAATAGAAGGGCAAAGGCATGATCAGTTAGTTAATTTACCTTTGATGAGAGGAAAGGGACGAGTGGTTTAGAAATGAGAATGAATTATCTTGTTTGCCAAATACTTGATCATACTCCAACTTGCAAAACGATTTCATCATTAATATTGGGTTTATGATCACTAATCAACTGGAGAGAGAGAGAGAGAGAGAGAAAGAGAAGTGTGTCTATATAGTTGTAGATATGGAAGAGAGAAGATCTAAATTTATGGGAAAGTGGGTATTGACGGCTAATTGATTGTCCTGTAAAATTTGGAGTTACGAGAGAGATAGAAATGATTAATGGTAATTAATGGCTAATGTTAATAAGAGGGACGTTTTTTAGGATTAGTTAATAGATATAATTATCTATTTAGTGGCTCTCTGTATGAATATCGTTAGAAAATCTATAGATCAGTTTTTTACACGAGTTTTAGAACTGTGTATACGCACTTTGTATGACAATAATACTATGTTGTTGTCTGTACGTTTATGTATATTAGATTTCACACGCGTTTTGTAATGATTAATATATGTGATCGATAGCCAATCGTAGTTAATTTGCTCCTAGGCTCCATATATCATATCGCATTTATAGGGACAACAATTTAAAATTTTAGAAATTTTACTTTAAAATCTTCAGTAGTACTCTCGCTTCTGTAGTTTAGTTCATATATTTTAGGATTTTCTGTATTAAATAGAAGAATATCACATACTTGGGAATATATATATATATAATATACTCCTAAGTATTTGTAATCAGTTAAGATTAGATGTAACGCAGGGTGCCAATCAATATTTGAATTGTTAATGAACAATAGTTATAGTTGGGATAACGGTTAAGGAATTTATACTCCAACAAAAAGAAAACTGTTTAAATTAATTTGAGATAATGGCTGCGACTGCGAGTAGTTAATTCTTTTCAGGTGATTCTTGTAGTTAATGGCCACTTAAGATAGATTTTTATTAATAAAGTTATTTAGAGAGAAATTTTATTAAATTTTAACACTTTTGTAGCAAACCAGGTGCTCACCGGCCAACGATGAAGTTGTGGTATTTTGAAAATATGGAAACCGAATCGATGCATTCCAGATCAGTCTTTTGAAGAATGTTTCCATTCGGTTTGGATCGGATTTAACCGGTGTAGACACCCTTAGGCGTAGGTTGTCCTGAACACATGGGAGTCTTAAGACTTAAGAGGGTGTTACTTTATTCTGTAGAACTAGAACTAACCGGAATCTGAGGAACACTGGTCCTAGTTAAAATAAGAGATCTGTATAAAAGATCTCAGAGATGTTTAGTCCATTTTTCGTGTAAATCCCATTCCATTACATACACATTACAACTTCTTGGATCTGAAAGATAAGAGCTAACAGGATCTAGTAATCATCATTAGGCGTGTCAAAAACAAAAAAATAACATCCATTACCTTCCGACCAAACAAAAGACTCCAGAGTTCAAGCTGAAGCCAATGGGTTTCTCTAAAGTCTTAATATCAGAAAACAGAGTCATGGCCTGCAGAAATTAAAAAAAAAAAACAAGGGAAAAAATTTCTTGACGAGTGAAGTAATACAGACACAATAGAGATGGAAGTTACGTTATGATTCTCTTTAAGAAGACGACAAAAGATGAAGCTATGTAAGACTCAAAAACCCATTTTAAGCAAGATTCTGCAACAAAGGCTGAAAATGGTTTCATACAACAAGATATAACTATTACGGTCAAATATGTAAAATGTATTTTCTCCAAAGGTGAAAAACATGTCTGTTGTTGTCATAAGCCACTTTTGCTTAAAATTAAAAAACCTTTCAACACACAAACTTTACACATTCTGTCATAGAAGACATGCAAGCAAATGTGGTTTATGGGGGACCCTCCCATCATTCCTCACCATCTTCGTCTTCTTCGTCATCATCTTCATCAGAATCACCTTCTTTCCCCTACAGTTTTGGTTTTGAAAAAACTTATCAGGTAAATATTATAATGGAATCTCCAGAATTGAAATGATTTCAGACATTAGTAGTAGTAAAACACAATGTTCTGTCTCAGGATATCTCAATCTAATATTTCATCTCATCATGCATACCATAGATGCAGTAAACTTAAAAGCAAAGAAAATTGGATGACTTTTTTACCTCATCATCCTCTCCATCAAAATCCTCTTCATCAACCTCCTACAAAGTTGCATAACCAATTTAGCAAAAACCTTTAAACAACTTAAGTGCTCTAAACAAAGTTAAGGCTGGAAAGTGAAATGGTGAACAGTGTACATTGTTGAAGTAGGTGAGAGGGTTGGGCCATAAGTCTTCCTTGATTATATCTGCAACCTGCTACAAGATCAAATTTCTGAGTTCAAATTGGGCCCGACATGAGGATACTCTTACAAACAAGTCATAAAAGTTTATAAGATCATTACCTCGTCCTGCATCTCATCCTCAACGTCCTCCTTGTGTTGAGCATCACTAAACCAGGCAAAGAAGCTGAAAAAGATAGTTAAGAAAGAGTGTTCTTAGGCATGAGAAAGCTAATTAGAAAGGCTCAAGTCATGGTGCCAAGATTTTTAACTTGGGTCTATGATGACTGCAAATTCACTGAAATGAGACAAATTATACCTCTCTTCAGGTAAAGCACGTTTGTTTCCATTCTTCTCGTGATTCACTCCATTTGGCAAGCCCTTCATAGTTGAGAAATATTGTTAAGAATAATCCCAAACAGTGACAATTTAAAGTAATAAACGTATTTTATGAAACAAATATCCATTTACTTTGCCCTCTTTCCATTTGATAGGTGTGGCTGTGATTTTTGTAGTCCCTTCTTCGAGGAAGGTAAAAGTCTTTGTTAGTTTTCCATCCTCAAAAAATGGATTCGGATTGAAGTACTGTAATTCACAATTTAACAACAATTAGTAAACTAAGAAACTAAAAACTTGGCTTTCTTAGATCAGTCAGAGACATATCAAAATATGTTAATAGTGACATAATAACAAAGAGCTGGATTAAAGAAACTTACAAAAGTGATTGAGTATCCGGATTTCACATCTTTGGCATCCTCAACATCCAGAGAGCTAAGATATTTGAAAATCTGTCAAAACATAAAAAAATCGAATCATGAGGACAAGAATGAAAATGTGAAACAATCAAGCGATATCTCATAAGGAAACACACAAACCTTTTGGTCTTCTTCTGTCAAAAGTTCACCTAGAGCAGGGTGACTCAAGAACTACAAAGAAAGCAGATTTCCAAAATTCCAATTAGAGAAAACAAAAAGTGTTGTGAAACTCTGAATTGAAAAACAGAATAAAGAATCTTACTTACAGCAGTAAGCCAAAAATCAGGGATGGATTTGATAATGTCGTTACGCTTGTCATAAACAGGTTTCCTTATCTCATTATATTTCTGCTCCACTTCCAACACTTCATCACTAGCCTTTTCGTTTATCTATAAAACAAAAACCAAGCAACTGAGATTAACCTAACCCAAGTGAAGAGTCTTGACTTCCTCTAAGCCAATTTGAAAACGAACACATTTCATTTGAAAGACACAACAACATAGGTAAAAAGATACTGACTTTAAGCATAATTTTGCGAATAGAAACACACAATTGAGAAGAACATCATAATCCAACCCCAGAACAATTCTCATTAAATGAACATCGGCAAAAACGAAATTCAGGAGATTTTTAACAAATTAAACAGGGGAATAAGAAAAAGTTTTTTCTTTTTGGTTGAATTTACCTTTTCAAGGTCGTCTTGGATCTCCTGAAGCTTTTCAATTGAGAGAACAAGCTCTCCATCGATCTGCTCGACGTTTTCTTCTTCAGTTTTCGCCTTCTTGCTCTTGTCAGCGACCATTTTCAATTCACTCACAAACCTTTTGAAGAAACCCTAATTGCAAAAACTCAGAGGAATTCGATTTCCTCTCCCTCTTCTCTGCCTTCCAAAGAGCAACCGCTAAAACCCTAAAACTCGGATGTGTGTGTATGTTTGGTGAAAGCGTGAAGTTGGCAAAATGATTTAGGGTTTTTGGGGGGTTTTGTTGACCAATAAGAATACGCCAGGTTAGGCGAAGGAGGGTAGTTTTGTCAACTTGTTTAAAAGCTTGGGTAGTTTAGAGATTTTAATTCCTTCTTTGTTTATTGTTTTAATTGATTTTAATAATTGAAATCTACTCATCCCTTGCAAATATTGATGGTGATTAAACTGATTAACAAAAATATATGATGTCATGTTGATTAAGTTTTTTTTTATCAAAGAAAAATTCTTGCGTTGACAAAAAAAAAATCATGTAATTAGTGACAATAAGAAAAATATTAAGTAATAAATCAAACATTAATATTGTTATGAAACACATAAAAAAAAACATCAAAAATTTTCATACAGCATAAAATTATCAAATTCTGAAAAGACAGAATACATAATTAAAAGGAAGAAAACGTTATATGCAATGATAAGTATACAAAGCATAAAATAAGTATAAACTTTAGTTTTTGATAAATATGTATCTAGATCGTTTTAAATAACAGCTGGAAAAAAAAAAGAAATTTACCAACTTCTTAACTGGCATATCATTTTTTCATTTTTCTTATTTCCATGGAACCGCAAATCAAACACCTAGTTAAAATAAACGTTCTTATCACAAAAATAATATCAATTATGAATATGTGTTTATAAAAATATGTTCTATCAACTTGTTAAATATTTTAATATCAATGGGCTCACAATGGGCTTTCTAAGGAGCTTTACGGGCTACTGATACAATGTCCTTTCGAACAGAATAAATAATGGGCCAGTTGTCCGTCCCGTCTAATAAACCTCTAAGAATCAAAAATAATGTATTCTTTTGTAAAGGAACTAATAATTCTAAGTTTCTAACTATCCATTTTTATATGTTTGACTAAAAGTATCACATTTATGAGAAAGAAAAGTATCACATTACTCATTTTCAACGGTCGATTTATTGGTATTTATGTGTGTGTATATATATATCAGAAAAAATAATAATAATAATAGGTATACTTCTTTTTCCCATTAAATACTGAATGGAATTGGGTAAGGTGGTCACAAAGTAATTAATATTGTGGAAAACATTCTCCATAGCTGGTGGTACCACGATACTTAATTTAATAATAATATCACTACAAGAAAACATACCAATTTATATATAAAGAAACGATTAATGCAGACATACTTTTTAGCTTCCACGAATTTATAAAGAAAAATAATATATTAATTTCGTAGGAGTCTGTCGAACCATTAGTATGATTTTTAATCTGGATAAGCAGAGAATAATCTTACGTATAAATAAACGTTGTAACCTCGTGATAAAAAACTTATTTATCTGTTTATATTTTTTCCATGAATAACCTTATTTTTATTCCCAACATAAATAAACCTACACATAAATACCCAACATAAATAACTCTTATAGCCTTTTTATCAAAAAAAAAACATAAATAACCCTTATTTTTATCCCTTAACTATAACAAATCAAGTTTAGAATCTGTTTATATTTTTCAAAAAAAAAACATAATTCTTCTTATTTGTTATATATATGATGACGCAGTGGCCATTAAATTCAAAAGTAATTATTATTTTAAGATATATGTTTTGATATTTTATATTTTTGGATAACCGAAGCAACAAGCCAACAATGACTTATTTTATCGCTTTCCTATTAGTTTTTTTTTTTAACTATGTAAAGTTTGTTCTGTAAAAAATCTACATGTAAAATTTTTTGTTAATTAATATGTGGATATATATTAAGATGTTTACCAAAGAAGGAAAAAAATTAAGATCAAGTAATATTATATATATATATATATGGATAATATCATACAAATAAACAGAAATTAATATTTGGAAATAAATCCAAAAAAAAATCTACACGTGAAAATAAGATATGTACATACATACGTTAAAACTTGATTCCATAAAATATAGTGCTGTCTAAGGCGGTCCAATTAATTATACCTTTTGCATCCAATGCCCATACTGATTTATTCATTGTTATAACAAATTAGCTCGTTTCGAGTTATTGAATTGGTCCCAATTTGAGAACATTCCCTTCACATTTACTACTAGCCAACCCTAAGTTTGCAATTGCATGGCTAGCTACAAATATATATCCGATGTTAATGCCAATTTTGTATAGTCTCATACAGACTAATTGATATTGCGCGTTGTCTCGACGTCAAGTTATTATCGTTTCTTATTATCCACACGCATAATTTGTAGGGTCACTACTCACGAGATGGATTTATATAATCACGATGTTTTTCTTGTATAATCCGTTCCCATTAATGCGTAACGTCCGTGTATGTGATATAGTGAAACATGCATGTGGTGTAGATTCGATCATCCTTATAGTATTTTAATGTCATCTCTCAAAGTTACAAATATGGTATATTTATAGAATCATAATTAAAACTTAAATCATATACCAAAAAAAGGATAGTAAATCTAATTACCAACAACAACCTTTAGTTCTTTTTTTTGCTGAGAATAATTTCGTTGTTGTTGAACCATGTAAACTCGTAGGTTTCGGGTCGGATGTTTTACATGTGTTAGGTTTGCAGAAAACTTTTGTCAAGGGTCCTGCTCACCTTTGCGATTAGTCTAGCAACCCGGACCCTCGCTGCTGAAATTTTTTTTTTTATGTAATAACCAACCAACATATATTGTACGCTGGTCGAAGACTACAAAAATTTAAGCGAATGTATAAATTAATTTTGTTTAGTAGTTCATTTGGATCATTTTTTTATGGATCAATGTCTAGTTTCTGGCTTAAAATTCAAAACTATTATAGAATTTTGTAGTTACAAAATAGTGTGATTGTAAGTGTCGTAAATAGTTTTAATAACTCTTGCAGAATTTTTAACGTCAATCTTGGTTTAAGGATTGTAGGTGAATTCCACGAACACTCAGCATTTTTACTCCTTTTTATTTGTCCACTGATTTATTTTCTAGTAAAACCACAATTGTAGGGTTTCATAATATGAGCATCATTATCGGCAGTTTTAATGAGTTTCTTAAGAGATTTCTTAGAATATAATATAGTTTAAATAATAAAAAGTAGCTTTATACTTAAGAACCGATTCTTAATTAAGCAACTTAAGAATCGGTTCTTAAGTTGTATGTGACATAATGTCATTGGGCTGACGTTGTGTTTCGAGGAAATCATTTTTCTCTTCTTCTCCTCGTGATGTCCGTCTCCTTCGTCTCCGGCCGAATCGTTTGGCTTCACATCGAGAGCAGCTCCTTCTTGTTCAAGATCATCAGATGAGAGATCTTCTTCCGACTCCGAGAAATCGGTAAAACAGGAGGCTACTCGTCTCTAAAACCCTCAAAGCCTCTTTTCGTCAAATCTGTACTTGTCCGAGATCGATACTTCACCATTGTCCGAATTCTTTGATCTCTAAGAATTCTAATTTCAATCTCACGAACAACAGGTCCTCGTAAAACTCATCAAGCTCAAAACTTTCTTCGCCGATTCTACTCAGCACAGCCTAATGTAGACGAACCCACTTCCGTCAACGAAGACGGTCCAATTAGCGATTCCGTTTTCGATAGCAGTCAATACTCAATCGAAGATTCCTCTAGAGATTCAGTGAAAAAGCAAAAGCAAGCCACTTGGGATAAAGGGTACAGAGGCAGAGTAAAGAAATTGTTCTTTCCGAATGAGATTGAGAAATGTAAAGTGAGAATTCAAGAAGAAGAGAGTTATGAAGATGAGGATGAAGATAGTTTTGATAGGTGTAGGATTCTCGCTAAAACCAAATTAAACACCGAGTCATCCCGTAGTCATGCTATCTTAATGGTGAGATTATTGTTCTTGATTTTGCTTGGAGAGTTGTTCGTAAATAACTTGCATATTCATGTTCATCTACATTGTTGCAGGTAAATGTCAGGCGCTCTTTGAAAACAAGAGATGGTTTGCCAAGTGAAAGTAGTGAAAACTCCCATATGACTAAAACTCTCAAGCCTCCTGTTGTCCGAAGGAAAATTAGTTGTGGTGGATCTTCTTTGGGTCAGAACGTATCAATAAATCAGGTTGATATTCTTACTAAATGGACTTTGTGTTTATGATTATCTTTTCTTGTATCTGAACTGATGTTTGTTTATATAATTTTACCGGAAGTGAGGGACATACATTAGAGGAAGCCAAATCTATCAATCTATCTCTAAGCCGGGGAAATGCATCAATGCACTTGCTGAAAATAGTTATCATGTTCCATTCCGTGATTCAAAGCTAACTAGATTGCTGAGAGATTCATTTGGAGGCAAGTTAAGTCTCTTCTTTTTGTGTACATTTGTATGTGTTAGTATTATATGATCCTTTCCAATTTTTACTGTGTTGACTTGCTTGACATGTGGCCTATGATCTCAACAGGCACTGCAAGAACCTCCTTAGTTATTACAATTGGTCCATCACCGCGACATCGAGGGAGAAACAATAACACTATCATGTTTGGGCAGAGGGTATGGCTCATAGCTTTGGACTTCATTTTTAGTTTGATTATTACATAGCACGGCTGTTTTGGGTTAAAATTGGTATATAATGGTACTATGCTGTTGAGTTTTTCTGTTCCTGGTTCCAACGCTTGATATATTAGTTCACTACTTGCTAGTTCGAATTCTTGATTTGCTTATTTTGATGGATCAGGCAGTTAAAAAACGATGAGAAGAAGATGCATTCACAATGAGTGAAGAAGTCATGAAGAACATCTCTCTTGAAGATGTTAGGGAGAGAGTACTGGACCATGTTCATCAGGTACTAATATATATAACCCTCTACTAGTATAATCTTGTGCATCGGTTTTCGTCTATTATAGTTGAGAAGGATTGAATTGAAACAAACTGTAGGAAGTCCCATATTCATTGTTGAGTTAGGTTGTTAGTGTTAATAAATGCATGTTAGTGTTACATTATGGTTGTGTTAGGCATATTAAATGGTTGTGATGAATGGCTAAGGCTGGTAGATATATGTCTACTCGTTTTGGTTGTGTTCAATGCTTGCTTTTGACTTTGTTGATTCTCTTCTTTTAAACCCGCAGCTTCTTCACTCTCTTCCACTATCTTTTAAACACAGTCCTTCTTCAATTTATTCTCATCTTTCAAAAACATTTCCTCTTATCTTTCTCTCTTCCTTGACCTTCTCTGAAATGGCTTCTCTGAATCCATTTAGTCAACCATCAAACTTCCTTGACCTGTTGAACAGTCAACAGGAAAGTCTTGCCTTTATTTGCGTGGAACTTGGTTCATCATAAGTTCCTCTGTTTACCAGTCAACAAGACTCTACCTTCAGTGAAGACACTCCTGCTGAGCGCAGAGAACGAAGGAAATGGACGCCCACCGATGACATCTTGCTCATCAGCTCATGGTTAAACACGAGCAAGGACCCGATGGTGGCAAACGAACAAAAATCTGGTACCTTTTGGCAGCGCATCGCAGCCTACTTTGCTGCAAGTCCTAAGGCCGCAGGCCATGAAATCAGAGAGGCGGGACAATGTAAGCAAAGGTGGCAAAAGATAAATGATGTTGTATACAAGTTCTGCGGTGCGTATGAAGCGGCAGGAAGAGAGAGAAGCAGTGGTGAGAGTAAAAACGATGTTCTGAAACGAGCTCATGAGATCTTCTACAACGATCATAAGAAGAAGTTCACCCTTGAACACGCCTGGAAAGAGCTCCGGAATGACCAGAAATGGTGTGACATTTCTTTAACAAAAAGTGAAGGAAGCTGCACAAGGAGAAGGAAAGATGATGGTTCACAATCATCAAGCACTCGCACTGATGGAGGAGATAATCTCGATGATGAGCACTCTGATGTGAATACTCGGCCATCTGGTGTGAATGCATCAAAAGCCAAAGGTAAGAAGCCTAGCACGCCGACAAGTGAAAAACTTTTAGAGTTTCAGACCATGTGGTCCATCAAGGAGCAGGATTTGGCCATGAAAGAAAAACTCTCCAAGATGTCTCTACTTGACAGTCTAATTGGCAAAAAAGAACCTCTTTCAGAGAGTGAAGAAGCTCTAAAGCAGAAGCTGATTAGGGATATGTTGGATATTTAGCTTAATCTCATCTCCTTTGTTTGCATTTTCGAAGTTGTCTTGTTATGGTTGTATTATGAATGTACAATAACTTAAGCAACTAAAATAAGTTCTGAAACCTAAAACTTTTACACTTGATTGAACCAAATGACTACATCAATCATTCCCTGTTTCTGCAGATTAAAAACTAGGGAAGCATAGCAAGATTATTATGATTATGTGTTTCAATCTTATGTGCAGGTTGAAGAAATGCAATTGTTAGATAACTCCAACAGATTAAAGAGAGAAAGGAAAAAGGGAAAGCTGAAACAAAATGAAGATGCCGAAGACACTGCTTCCAATAAGAAGAAAGTGTCTGCTGAATTAAACTCTCACCAAAACTACTCGTGGATCTGCATCAATAGTTTCAAGAGTGATGAGGAAGATGATATGATTTTGAGTGTTTTGAGTATTTTTTCCATTATAAATCTATTAACATATGTATATATATATATATAATGTAATTATGACTCTTTAATTTGTTGAATATAGATAAAAAGAAGGTAATTATGAAATGTATTATATATATATATAACAAGTTAAAGTATGATATATATACATCTATGTAATGGAAATTTAAATGAAGAATTTGACACACTTAAAATTGTTTGGTTACAATATGAAAGGCATAATCAAATATAATGAAATATAACAAAATAAGGATGGATATATTTTTGTTTGGTTCTTCTATGAAAAAGTAAGCTACAAGGTTTTTTATCACAAAATTATGATTGATACATTATGATTGGTTCTTGTCGGCAAAAGTAAGCCACATGTTTTCATATAACAAAATAAGGATGGATACAAAGTGTTTGGTTTTTGTCTGGAAACGTAAGCCACATTATTTTCGTACCACAAACTCAAACTCTTCGTCTCTTTATATACTTTACAGTCTTCGGGTTTTTTTTTATAAAATCGAACTCTTCCTCTCTTTATATTCTTTACATTCTTGCATCTTTTTTTGTCCAAATCTGCTTTCTATTTCTACCCTCTATCACTCTCCTTCTTTTATTCATATCAAATCCACTTCTTTCATCAAACTATAAATCACTTATGGCATCTTCTTCCCATAATACCTTTGACGGATCATTTGATGAAAAATTCGATCAACATTTTGATCAAATATTCGATGAAACGTTTGATGATCTATTCATTGATCATGAGAAGGCAAGGAAGTCACGGAACAAAGAGTTTTTATCGAAAGACATTGCGAAGAAGGTCACATACGTTTGTGGAACGACTACTTCAGTGACACTCCAACATATCCTGCCAATTTATTCCGCCGACATTTTAGAATGAACAAATCATTATTCTTGCATATTATTGATCGACTCTCCAATGATGTTCGATACTTTCGACATAAGAAAGATGCTACCGGAAGGTCTGGTCTCTCTGCACTTCAAAAGTGTACCGCAGCAATTCGTATCTTGGCATATGGGACCTCGGCTGATGCGGTAGACGAATATCTCCGGCTTGGTGAAACTACTGCTCGTGCTTGTTTGGTAAATTTTGTCGAAAGTATAATAAACTTGTTCGGCGATGAGTACTTAAGAAGACCCACACCGGAGGATCTTCAACGGCTACTTGATTTTGGAGAGCAACGCGGATTTCCCGGGATGATAGGAAGCATCGATTGTATGCATTGGGAGTGGAAGAATTGTCCCACCACTTGGAAAGGGCAATATTCACGGGGTTCTGGAAAACCCACAATCGTTTTGGAGGCCGTAGCTTCATATGATCTTTGGATATGGCACTCGTTTTTTGAACCTCCAAGTACCTTAAACGATATCAATGTTCTTGATTGCTCACCCGTTTTTGATGATATAATAAAAGGTCAAGCTCTGCAAGTGAATTTCTCCGTCAACGGTAGAGAATATCATTTGGCTTACTATCTCACAGATGGGATTTATCCAAAATGGGTAACTTTTATCCAATATATTTCACTTCCACAAGGCCCAAAAGCATCTTTATTTGCTGAACATCAAAAAGCTACCCGAAAAGACGTCGAACGTGCTTTTGGAGTCTTGCAAGCTCGATTTTCTATTGTTAAAAACCCAGCTCTTTTTTGGAAGAAAGAACAAATAGGAAAAATTATGAGAGCATGCATCATACTCCATAATATGATAGTAGAAGACGAACGCGATGGACACACTCAATATGATGTTTCCGAATTTCAACACGGAGAAAAAAAACAGAAGTGCACATGTGGATCTTACTTTTTCTACAGAAATGCCTACAAACCTCCAAAATATGTTGGGTGTTAGAACAAGAATTCGTGATAGACAACAGCATCAACAATTGAAAGCTGATTTGGTTGACCATATCTGGCAAAAATTTGGACGTAATCAAGATAATAATTGAATGTTATTTTACTTTTATTTTTCAAAATCTATGTTTAAAATGAAATATTTTTATGTACCTATGTTTAATTAATAAAATAAATTATATTTATAAAAAAAAAATTAATTTTAATTTTTTTTTAAGAACTCCATTAGGAGTTCTACCAATAAACTAGCAAAAATAGAAGTTTTGTTAACACAGTTTCTTAACTTCATATTTATATTAAAATACTACTTTAGAAACCCATTTGGGTTTATCCCAATAATAATGCTCTAACCGATCGAGAACTCAAATTATCAAAATCATTGACATACAAACGAACAAACATTACAAAAAAAACATTTGAAATTTAGTTAAAAGACACACACACACGCAAACATTGTTTCTTAAAGAAAGCTCAAGTCTTGGATCCTAATCTCGGTTTTAAACTTCTTCTGATGAGGCATCTAATGATGATCAACCTTGGCTGTGTCTTTCACATTCCTAGTGCTATCAACAACCGAGACAGCTCTGTGACTCTTACAACCCGACAAAAACCCACCCGACCGGACTTTCTCAGCAACCGCCGGCTTGGTTTTAACCACCGAACCGCTTCTCGCGACCCTCTTCATCATATCGAAATCTGAAATCACCGATTGTTCTGCCATACTTCCCGTTACCACACTCCATCCAATGCTAGCCTCACTCGGCTCATAGACACTGCTCGTTATGTTCTTAATCTCGAACAAATCAGAACTCGCTTCGCTTGATGTATCTTCCTCTTGCGTCTTGCTGCTCATCGAAGAGTTATTACCATTATTGTTCTTGGTCGAGAGATGGTTTGGTATCGCGTCCCATGTAAGCATAGAGAGCTTTCTCTCGAGATTCATGGCGATATCGGACCTTTGAATAGGTAATGAAATCTTCTCTGGCTCGTGATAATCCGTTTTCTTGGCTTCATGACGGAGTCTTGGTTTGTCGTTGTTCTTTCTTGCGTCGTAAGCAACGAAATCCCGATCGGTATTTCTACCTCTACCCGAGATTTTCTGGTCGGTACTGACGGTTTTGATCCCGGAGCAGGGACCATTGCATCTAAATCCACCAAAAGAGACGCTTGTCTCATTCGTTTTCCGTTGCTTATTGTCATTGTTGTTGTTAACCCTCATAAGAAAGGTTTGACTGTTGTAACTTGACTCGGATCTTACACTTGGAGTCCCATGTCGGCTTGTTCTTGACCTAGACGGCGTAGTTTTCGTCAATTGAGGATGAGGATGAGGATTAGGAAGAGGATGAGGATGAGGATGATCTTCTCTGTTTTCCTTCTCGTGTTGCTTAGTGATATCCACCGTGGAGTCAACATGATCTAGCTTCATGCTGAAGTACTTTTCTGCGCCGAAAACTCCAATCTCGGAGTCAGCATCAGCAACAGACGCTTTAGTCGTGGGTTTGTCTGAGATTTTAGAAGAAGGATATTCTTGGATTGAGGAGAGGACAAGTAGTTGTGGTTTATAAGTTGAGATTTGGCGAAAATGGTCACTCTTCTTTTCAGCATCCATCTTTATTGTGTGTGTATATATGTTGTTTAGTGGCTACTTTATGAAGTGGTAAAATACAAAAAGATCAAACAAAAAGGCTTTAAAGAGGAAATGACAAGAAGAAGAAAGCTATGGAAATGATGGAAGATCTGCAGAGAGAAAAAGCTTTGAATTGTGGATGTGTTCATGAGGAGGAATTTTCACTATTATATATAGAAAAAGAATCTCAGTGTATGAGATGGTGCCAAGTCACCGTTAGTAGCTACACAGTTTGGAAACCCCTAGCTCATTTATAAAATTAGTTAAGGGTTTTGTTTTCTAAATAAATATTAGAAGAAGTACATTTTCATAAATGGAGAAAGCACATTATGTATAACCAGAGGTCCAAGTACAATAGAAATTCTCAAATCATGGCCTCTCGACATTAATGAATATTTCAACACCATAATTTGATTCATAAATGATAAAATACATTTGATAGGTATTATTTTTGTTTAGTCGAGGTCGAGAAATGTTGAGTATGAAAATAAAAAGTGAATAAAGGTATTTTAGAATGGGTTTTAATATGTGACGACAAGAAAAAAGAAAAAAAAGAATGGGTTTTAATAAGATTCAATGAGTTTTCGTATAAAAACATATATTCTGTTTTGATAAAAGTACATGTAAAGTTGAAAAATTGAAATAAAGTACATGTTCTTCACACTTAAATTTATAAAAATATTTTGTGGTTCATTCATTATCCATTTTGCGAACATTTCAATACAAAAAATGGAATCCGGCTTAGATACTTTAGTTATAAGCAATCAAATATTAGTATATTTAATTATTCAATATTAACTGAAATAACCTTCTTCTTCTTGTTTTTTTTGACGGCAACTGAAATAACCTTTCATAAACATATTATATATGTTTTATTTTGTCTTTGTTACACGTAAATAATGGGGAAATCAATAGAATATGGTGATGAATAGCATACCAATTATTGAAGTGATTCCGCTATATATATATTTTTTAAACATTCATTAAATTTTCAATTACACACTTACAAAATGATTCCGCTATTATAATAGTATGATCTATGTTTTTAATGTATCCTGATTTCTCAGCAGAAATTGTTTTTCCCGCTCAAGTGTTTTCAATAACTTTACTTTCGTCATTATACTATCATTTCACATACAGTCATCAGACTCATCACCATATTATTTCCAGATGTTATAGGAATATAGTAGATGAAATCGAAATGAGCATTATGACTTATGAGTCAGAGCTTTCAACTTTATACCGTGTCTCCTTCCAAAGTCGGGGAAGATATGAATTATCACAATCATCAAATTGTTCTTTTCCTTATATCGAATTTATTATGTATTATGTTGATTTATCCATGATAAAATAATATGTGGACAGCGTTATGACAGGTGGTATATGGAAGTGGAACAAAGAGAAGGGAGCCGGGCCAAAGGAAGAGCTTGGTATTTATTGTTATGCCTATTGCTCAGTAATAAATAGGTTGAAAGATTGGTTTTAAATGGATTTTCCAATCCCAACAAATATATATCACACATTCAATTATAAGTTGCCTTGACGTCTGCTGGAAAGTTTGGCAGTGGCAACGTCAAATATCTTTTCAGTATCATTATTGTCTTTTAGGAATAATAACATTCCAAAAATATAAATTTGGAAACTTTCAAGAGCACAAATGTTTGTTTTTCATCAAAGTACGTACCGGTGGATCAAAGCCTTAGTTTTGAAAGCATTATATTAGCTAAATATGACATGCATGATTTTCTGGTTGTTTCGAGTTTACAGTGTCTTGAATTTATTTGATCAGCTAAATAGGTCGAAAGGAATCGAGAAACAATTGTCTTCGCCGGGAAGCATCGGTGGGTTTTGGCGAACTCATTCAAAAATTAAGCCATATATGTTAAGGATAACTTAAGGATTTTATTGCTTTAATGTGTAATTTTAACAAAATGTCAAGATGGCCGAGTTGGTCTAAGGCGCCAGTTTCAGGTACTGGTCCGAAAGGGCGTGGGTTCAAATCCCACTCTTGACATAGTTTTTCGTTTTACATTTTTTCCCTCGTCATATAATTTTTCTCCTTAGAAAATTTACAAAAGGAAATAAGAAGACACATGGAGATTAACGTATAAGGCCTATACGGTCCATTGGGCTCTACAAACAAGTTCTTCAACAAAAATTTTTTTTAGTTTTTTGAAATAAGTGAATATCACCAATTTTTTTATTTTTTTCCAAACTTACAAATATGAGATTATGGCATTACCATATTTCTAATCTCATAATCTGATGTGGTTAATTATTATATATGTTTTACTAAAATCAAATTGGTTTCCTCATGCTATTATGGAATGATCCAGCCCACCAAAAACCTATTGTGGCCACATTGTCAATGCTATTTAAAGAGAGATCGGAAGCATTAGGAGGTTATTCACGAGCTAATCCTACCAAGAAGCGTGAGATAGAAGATAACTCAAGAAAATTATGAGCTCTGATTTTGAACCTAAATAATAGGAACATCTCAAAGACTGCTGCTGAAAAACTCGCTCAGCTCTGTCAAGCTCTGGACAAACGCATGACTTTGGTGTGGCTTTACAAATACAGGTAAAAGTGGTGTATCATAAATCTTTGGTATCTTCCATTACTAAATTTATATAAAATGTTAAAACCTTTATGAAAAACAAATTTCATATAAAATGTTGAATAAATAAGTTTTGTCTTTTATTTGTTATTTTTGATGAACAAGTGCTTATGAGTTATGACGACCACCGAATGGGATGAGTGCAACTTCTGGATTGGAACACTAAAGCGAATGATCAAGGGAAGGCAAAACGTGCGGTGAATAGGTGAAATGATCTGTTTAGGTATAAATTTACTTCTAGGTTGTGTACTTAGTGCTTTGACTAGGTGAGAAATCAAGCAAATCAGTTCTAACTTTACCATTCTATTTTCATACAGTGTCTTTTTATTTGTCTCCCTCTGAAAAAACAGTATTTGCTTTAGAAAGCTTTAGAGCCAAAGCAATGTTGGAAGTCTGAGTTCATGAGATTGGTGTTAAAGGAGGTCCGGGTTCGAATATAGTTTATTAACCATTTTGTTTTGCCCAAAGTGGAAATATAGGGCCCAACTCTGTCATTAGTTATTGGACTATTTAAGTTATAAAGGTTAAAAGAAATGTCTACAGATTCACAAATTCACAATATGAATGCTCTAAAAAGAGTGTTTATCATAAAATTACAATCAAAGAAAAAATACAGTGGTATTTTCCAACAAATTCGAGTGGCCACTAAGATGAGCAAAAGAAGCCAATGAATATTTGGTGGTAGTATATTGCTTTAAGATATATTTAGTGGCGTCAAACCTTTGTTATAATTAATATATGGAGCGAATTGGAAAACATGAACCTAAACGATTTGATAACATGATTTGAAATGTGGGCCGCTGTGTTTTAAATTAAATTACTTTTACATAAACATAAAAACAAAAACAAAAACTCCATCATGATCTTTTCTTGCAACAAAAGAGAATGATAATGACCAGGACCGTCTATTATTAATTGTGTAAGTGATGCATTGGCACATGACTTCTTTCGGGCTTTATTTATTTTTAAGGAGTATGTACATGAACTCGAGTTAATTTTATTAACAGCATTAACTTTACTTTTGATTTAAATTTGATTTAAATTTGTTAATGACCTCTTAAATAGTTAGACACTCGGCATGCCACTAAAAATTGATTTTAATGGGTAGATAAAACTTTAATGTGTAACTCTATATTTTTTAATATGTGTACGTAGAACATTTTATCGGAATCTTTTGTCTGTATAGTGGTGGGTTGAATATTCAAGAGAAAGAGACAAAGGGGGAGAACATATGATTATTGGTACTTGTATGCATTAATACATTTTTTTATTTTACGTGATAAAAGCTAAGATCCGGTGTCAGAAAAAAAAAAAAAAAACTACGATCCAAATTTTATTTTACAATAAAATATTATTTTTAACTACTTATTTTCAATAAAACTCACCTATCTACCTATAAGTCAATATAAGAATAAGACCAAAGATTTAACTTCTTTATTAATTTGAGTTTCCCTTTATAGATCTGTATATTCCCATTTTCTGTTCCTGTCATTGACCATATGCTTCGTGCATGTGCTATATGTATACATCAAAATATATTAATATACTCAAGTTAAGCATTGAAAGAGATCACAAGCGCTCCTAAGGATAATCTCCTTCGAATAAGAAATACACGTTATCATGTATCCTGCTTAAAACATTAATTAGCATACAAAACATATCAATTATGACATCTAAATGTGATGAGCTGAATGAAGGTTAATTTAGATTGGAGATTCTTGCGTTTAGAGAAGGTTAATGGATTACATACGTCTTCAGAATATCCCTCACCAAAGTTATCTATGGCTCATTGTTTTCTAAATAGACTACTACATCTTAAAATCTTTAACACTTTTCGGTTATTAAAAACAAAATCAAGATCCGAAAGAAAAAAAATGAAAAATTTCCAAATTTTGTATTCTTAAACAGATAAAATCTGAAGCCTCGTACATATATATACATAGCCACATAGGTATATAACACTATACATCACATCAAGATTGAAGAATCATTAATCATATAGATCGGCGTTATTGCAAGTATTTGGATATATATCAATAACCATATAAACACGTAAATACATCTCTAGTATAAATCAATAGATAAATCCAAAGCAGATTCCTTCTTTTTTTTTTTTAATTAGAAATCACCAATAACTTTTCTTGGCGTTACTTCCTTTTTCTTCATCTTTCTTTAATTAGCATTCGGTGGAGAATACTCACAGACAACCTCCGTTTCAACTTCTTTCCGGTGAAAATTCCGGTGACAACCACAAGCAGCGCACGTCAAAGGATCATCGCCACCGCTTGCCATAAACTCACGGCAGCCGTCAACAGCGTAGCCGCCGATATTAGCGGCGTGATTCTTCTGGCACTCAACATAACGGACGTTGCTCGAAGAAGAAGTCGTAGTGTAAGAGCTTCTTCTCTGTTTTATCACCACTTGCCTCTTCTTCATCTTCTTCGTAAACTGACCTCCCAAAAAACCCTAATTTATTTTCCGATTACTTCGTTCTGTGAGGGGGAAATGATCAAATTAAAGACTCATTTTGGATACGAAGTAAAAGGGTACTCGCAAATGGCCCTTTGAAGCCCTTAATATTTAAATAGGGTTGTTGAGTGTTGACTATATCCTTACACTATAGACGGATTTGCCGAAGCATTTGTTAAATTATTATATACTGTATGCCTACGCATTTAAAAGCAGTCGCTTCAGGAAAAGAAGTCATTGTGAAATTAAATTTATCTATATTTGGTAAGACAAAGACACATATATATTAAGGGTAAATATATGTTTCGAAACATGGAAGAAGAACAACAAATTATTTATAATATAAGATTACTAGCTTTTCTGTTGTTAAATATAAGATTACTAGCTAGTGATCTGGTATATGTAATCCATTTTTATTATATGAATTTAATAAAATATATTTGAAACCTTTGAAAATATTTTAAAACCAACTTTGAAGTAGAAATTTTCAAAAAGAAAAAAAAAACTTTGAAATAGATAATACTAATATCTAGAAACGATGATAAAATATCTAATATTCGATATGAGCGAATCTACTCTTTAATATAATACTATTTAAATTTAACGTTCATTTTATTTCGAACTGTCTTCCAAATTTAATATTATAAAAAGATGGAAAACATAAAACTAAGCAACCAGCGTTATTTTACGGTTGTTTTCACGTGCAATTGCTTTGCATAAATCATTTTCTTCATCGAAAAAATAATTTATTAAGAAAACCAATAAAATGGTAGCCACTAGCCGGCTCATGAAATAAATAAATAATTGAATAAACAACTTAAATGGGTATCCGAGTCACTCCAAGGGACATGCTCCCACAAGCAATCGACACTGACAGATTGTTGGAGTACAATCGCATTATCAATCACATTTTTTATATACATATAATGGACTTCCATTACAAACCTTATATATGGAACTATACATTCAATTTCATCAAAATTATGGCCCAAAAAAAAATCTCTAAATATATTGATGTTTCACAAACCTATTTTCTGTCCTTTTCGTAAGCCATTCTAACCATGCTTTCATTTGGGAAAAAACCATTTGCACCCTGTCAATTAAAAAAAGAGAAAATCGTAAGTGAAGTCAAGTTAGGACAAATAGAAAACTACTCCATTTGTTCCTTTTTAATCCTATTTAGAAGAAAAAAATGGTGTTATGATTTTTCTTGTTATAATTAGCTTAAATTCATTAAGTGGACGGTGCTTTAGTGGTTTTGAAACTTAAAAATTACTCCGTTTTCAAAATCACTAGTTCATTTTCATTTGGAATGAGTAAATTACGCGTTGACCCCAGTTACCAAAAGAACCTATGGGTCAAAAACATCTAATTTCTACCGTGAAAAAGCTTAAATTTTTAAGTTTTATTGCCACTTTTTTTTTTACCCTCGGTTGGATTGAATTTTTTTTTCTTTTTAAATTCTGGCTAATTAGTCATTTGACTTATAGCGTGAAGCAACAAATGTGGATCCCAGATGCTACACAAAAGACAACACGTCAGTGCCCCATGCGATTATAAATTAGTTTTGACCTAAACTGACCAAAATTTAAATTTAATTTCTTTATAAATTAATTAATCATTTTTTTGTTAAAATATACAAATTTTCAACTTGGAAACTCGACACTGCTTAATAATTTGATTAAGACGGGATTTTAGAATTATGAAGGTTCTACGGTTCGCTACATTTATTTGAAAATTGAAATATATGAATGTAACACATCAAATCTCTAAACAAAATCCAATTTAGAATAACAATAATAATAGTAATAAACTATTATGAAGATCTTGACAAACCAAAACTATTTGAGAATCATTGACATGTTTTGATCTCGACTTTTACTAATCATTCTAATCGATATGGCAGATAATAAGTTCCTTTTTGGTTAAATCAAAATGGTTTCAACTTAATTTCTATTGTATAGTAAACAAAAAAAAATCTAAGTCTAAACATGATAATTTAGTAGTTTGTCAAAAAAAAAAAAACATGATAATTAAGTAGAAATATATAGCTTCATTAGGAAATTAAAAGCCGGAAATCACGGGAGACTGTCAAGAAGTTTGATTTGTCAAATAGAAAACTAATACACAGTGAGTTCTCGTTCAATCTCTTTACGAGTTCAAGTTTTTTCCCATCTCCTCCAATAAGTACGTAGTTAATATAATTTAAATAATACCTTTCAGAACCATAGTGTTAGTCAAATTCATTGGACTGTTAATAAATGATTTAAAACTACAATTAAGCATTCACATTGTAAACCTTTATAAGAAAAAAAGCATTCACATTATAGCAGAATAATAATATATTCGTACGAAAAGTCAAAAATATATAAAGTAGTTATAAGACTGCATTTATTACAATTTGCAATAGAGAGGGAAGATGGGTTGTTCTTATTTCTTAAATATTTGTGTAAAGACTCTTTTGTTTCTCACCAACCGTGCTTCTACTCGTGAAATTGCCAACCCAGAATCTTATAACCCCAAATAATTTGAATGAATTATATGTAGACTATATCCATACAGTCATTATACTTACTTATATCAGTCGAACTATTGTCTTAAGACTCTTCAAGTGCTAAATAGATCATACCATACGTAATTAACTCACATATAATACCCCATCGATCACTTTACAAACAACATCATTCCGGAATTAATTGTTTTTTGTTTTTGTTTTTAAAAGAATATCATTTTACATTTGTAACGTGACTTTCTAAACCAAAATCTAATTATCTTTTTTTTGTTCAAAACTAATTTTCTTAATTAGTTATTATCATATAGCTTGTGACATATTGAACTATTTTTATAATTAAATTTTTTTTTTGTTTTTTTTTAAAATATGTCAAAACGATATTTTTTATGAAAAGGGAAATTTATATGTTTAATATATACATTCACATTATATGATTTTAAAAATTTATTTTGCAAATAATTTCTTCTTTTAATGTGCAGTTTGATTTTAAAACATTAGTGGAAGATTTTTTTCCAAAATATTTAAATCATATATTGAAACGACATATTTGAACATTAAAAGAAGAAACTTTTATTCGTAAAATATTTTTTTTTAAAATAGTTAAATCATATATTAAAACTACATATTTGAAATCGAGTAAATTGCACTAATTAAAAATGATTTAAAATTAAAATTATAATTATAAATAAGGTTTGAGGAAAAAAATCATAAAATAAGATTTATTATATATTAAAAAAAATACAAAACTGCGTTTGACATAGATAGAATTCCCTTAGTGAAAAGCTACTTGAGAAGAGGAGTAGTAAAATAGATTAAAAGCCAGTTGACTCCTGGTATATAAAAACTAGAGATTAGGCATGAACTTTGCCGTTAAAAAAAAAAAACAAATTAACTGAAGGAACCAACAAGAGAAAGGGCCAAAATGATTGCCAAACTATTACTTATATAAATTATAGTTGGAAGGGTTATTAAACCTACTCCACTTTTTTGCAACTACTTTTTATTTGTTTTTGTGTCACTTCACCTCCAACTTATTTTCAACATTTTCATTAGAATTTGAATGAAATAAAAAACATGATTAGAAAATTTAGCATGCCATTCGAGCAAAGTTATTAAACTTGTTTACGGAGCAATTTTTATTGTTACAACCAAAATAAGTTCCAATATATATTTGAAATAGTGGAAAATCTCTCTAGTTCTTGTTCAGTCTCATGAAATTAACCAAGCTAGTATCGTATCATGCGCGAGATTTAATCTCATATTTTGAAGTATTAAATAAGTTAAACGATAGATTCAATGATTCACAGTCTCTTACTCTCTTTAACAAAAAAAAATCCAAACAGTCTTAAGAAAGTCCAAGAGAATATCTGTCTCCCGTTTTACATGTTTCCTTAGTTCCTTACAAAGTAGTAAATGGGCTTATTTCAAATAAAAAGCTCAGCCCACTCAATGACTTTTCGTCGATGGCTTTTTGAGTTGTCTTGATTTAGGCTCAAGAACCAAAAACACTTAAAGATTTTGTTTTGTTTTTTGGGTCTGATCTCTTGAAGAATTTTGTTCATTGAAAAGATCTTAAAGATACATCTATGCTTGGTGTTTATACTGACAATAATCCGATTAATTAGAACCAATTCACTTCGAAACAGAGAAAATCACCCAAAGAACAAACTAAGTCTTGTATATTCATATATATATATATATAATGCATCAAACAAAACATACATAATGCAATACATGTTTTAAAGAACATAATTCAATATAAACTTATATACATGAAGGATTAAGAGACAAATATGAACCTTTTTTTATAAAACATAGCACAGAAAGAAATTAAGAGTAACTGAGACTGCAGAAACAAAACATTGTCTCCTTTTAAAAAAAACAAAAACAAAATGTCAGCATTTGTTGAATTTGTTGTGTATAGGATCAGATCCTCTTCCAATCATTCTTTTTACTGATTGATTTGGTTCAGACATAACCATAGGAGAAGGCGCCAAATCTCGATTTCCTTCCTTTGATGGTGACTCAGACTCCGACTCTTCAAGAACACGCAAAGGATGAACAAACAGAAGTTGCAGCCTCATGTCTCTGTCCCATCTTAGACCCGAAACCTTGTCCGTTTGAAGTGCCAAAAACGCGATGAAAAGAAGAAGAACCATTCCTCTATGACGAATTGAAACACTCATTTTTGAAGAATTTTACAGTATAAGATGTAGATACAACAATGTTTTGTTTCTGAAAGTACAACTTGAGAGATTTTATAAATGGAAAAAAGGTTAAAGAAGAAGAGAGAATTTTGTCTCACTCTTTCTTTCTTTGAAATGGAGAGAAGATTGGTAAGAAGGAAGCATATATAAAGGCTGGTTTTAGAACAACTCTCTTCTGACAAGTTTGAACAAAAAAAAAGGTTTACACTTGAAACTCTGTTCTTGGGAAGCTAAGCATATCTCTCTCTCTTTTCTTTTTTTTCCTTCATTTCAATACTTTTTCTATTTTTAACATACATATGTATTTGTGAGTGAACATTTTCCGTTTATTGGGTAAGGTGAATGGTGAAATATAGATACAAATATAGTTTCGTCTTGTGTTGCTTTTTGGGCAATGTTCTTCACACACAATACGTCCCTGTCAAATGGTATCACCAAAGAGCATAGAGATATCTTTGGAACATTCCCTTTCTCCTTACATGGACAGCCGTTACTTATGAATGTGTCTGTGTGTGTATCTAAATGTTCATTCATAATATTAGGAATCATAATTACTAATAAAGTTTTACAAAACCAAAAAAAGTTGTGTCAAAATATAGATTGGAATTATGTCCCTTTTAGATGGGGTTTTCTAAACACAGCGACAAATACATAATAAGACGTAATTATGCTAAGATAAGCATATTACAGTAAGTATGCAGAGAAGAAGTTTTGGCTTGAAGCCTTGAAAAAACTGATATTCAAGAAGAAGCAAGAAGGCCCTCTTAAAGGGGGAAAAAGTGTTTATTCAAAAAGAATATATTGAAATGATGAATAAGAATAAAAATAAATTGGAGGGGAATTTGGTTCGAAAGCTTGTGTTAATTATCAACTTTTGTAATTCCAAGCTCTTTTCTCCATGCAATAAAATTCAGTCTTGCTTCTTTGAGCTCAATGTATTATCCTTTATGCTTTTCTTTTTTTTTTCCCTTTAATTACTTAACCCTTCCCTCCCCAACCATTCATTCAAACTTAGGACCATTGGACTTTATTGTCCATTTCATGAATTTAAAAGAGTTACTTCATTCAACTGGTTATAGCTTATTTGCTTTAAGCTATATAACATATAAACACTATTACACCGTCTTAAAATAAAATAAAACGATAAGCTTCATGAATATAAATATATATATATATATAACTTTTAAAAGTTGATGATCTCATAAACATTGGTCTATTTTAAAGGTAAAAGAAGTAATGTAGGATGAAAACAGAAAATGAAATTCCCACAAAAAAAACAACCTATGATGTACATTCTCAAAACAAACACAAACAGAAACATAAACACATACTCTAACTATATAGATAGATGGTAAAATATTGTAGATTGAGAAACATCAAAGGCCCCAACCTTTTCTTTACCAGGTGATCAAATTATCTCTTCCACTCTACCGGAGTTGTCTTCCCTGCAAAACCCATAAACAATCCAAGAAAAGTTAGTTGAGAGAAAAACGAAGAATCACTACATTGATTTTCTTATGAGAAATCTTGTTTGGTTTGTTTAGGACACTAACCGTTTCCTTCTCGGGATGAAAGAAGAGGTTTCTCAGTCTTATTCCCGGTTTTGCCACCCGAGTTTGAGACTCTTGTTTTAGGAGAATGAGAAGTGACTCTTGCACTATTACCTGAAGATGGTAGAGAGTAACGCCTACTGGTTTTCTCACTCCCCAGTTGCCTAGGTGAAGAAGAGTCTTGTAGCCTTAGCTTTGCTTTAGCGGATTTAGTCGCTTGCATATAGCTCGGTATTCCCGGGCTACTAGTCTGATTCCCATTACTACTCTCATTAAATTCGGCAATGTGAGTAGTAGTAACCAAAGAAGCCTTTTTCCCGGATTTCTGATTCTCCTTCCCAGCTGAATTCTCCTTATGATTTTGTTTGTGAGTTCTCTCTTCTTTCGCATCCTCCTTTTCCTCAGCCATAACATTTTCTTCACTCTTTTCAATTTGGTTGAGCAATGCTGAATCAAGTGCTTCAGTGGTTTCCAATGGTCCATGATTGTGTATTAACTCCTCAGGCTGTTCCACCACAGTCTCAGCCATTTCATCTTTTTTGTCTTCATCGAAGCCAATCAAAGGTTCTTCTAAAGCTGGTTTTGGCTTCTCGATCTCCTTCTGTGGAACTGCTTGAGGCTGGATAGAGTTCTCAACTACAGGATTATGTACTTTCCTCAAACCACATTTCACTTTTTCTAGATCAACTTGAGGATTTTCCAAAGCCGTTAGTGGTTCTACAGATTGGCCTGTTGAAACTTTGCGGAAGCTGCGTTTGGGTTTCTCAAACTCAAATGATGTCTGTGCCACCGAAGGATTGTCGAGATTTGAAGTAGGGACTTTGCGAACATTCTTCTTCAGTTTAGCAAACTCAGCCTCGACTATCTGAGAATTACTGGCAAACTTCTTCTGAGTTTTTCTGACTGATACTTTCTTCAGTTGAGGAATTGGTTTCCAGAAGCAAGAAGTTGACCAGTTCTCTAACCAGATTGAATTGGAAGAATCGTTGTCGAGGTGCAAAGGCATCACGTTTGGCGATGAATCAAGAAGCTGATAAGAAAAAAGACAACAAAATCTTCCACCATGATCTTCTCAACTCCTAGTCTTAAACATAGTAATGGCCAAAACAAGTATACCTTCTGAGCAAAAGCATTTGCCGTTAGCTTCTTGATTCCCAGGTAAGCATGAGTATCAACAACAGAGTCGGCGAGTTTATTCTCCTGATAGGACAAAAAGATGCTGAATTAGAGTTAAAAGCTAGAAAAACCGAAATCACAGAGACGCGCAAGATGAGCATTACTAAAGGCTGATGATGCAACTGGGATTTCCTATGAACTTCAACTCCAATGTCAGAATGTCTGATCTCTCTTCCTCGAGCAAGTGCTTGCAATCTGACAATTCCCATAACACAGCACAGAGTGGAAACAGCTTGCCTCCTAACCATGTGACCACGGATAAGTGCTTGTAGCCTTATTATACCTTTTAATGCCCAAAAAGCACGTCGAGCCTTCACATAGCGAAGTTCAGATCAGCATACAAAAATTATACTTAGAAATGCCTATGTTGACCAAAATAAAAAAGAACCATGCCTATATATAGTCCAGACACTTAAAAACATTACCAAGTAGCCTCTATACGCAGCCTGGACCGTAGCTGCTGCAATCTCTTGTTGAATTTTCTCTGCTTCGGATAGCGGATCATCAGGAACAGAAGCAGCATCATGAGAGTCTGTTGGCTGGACCTCAGAAACTTGTATCTCGTCGTCTGAAACATCTTCACGTTCTAGATTCTGTGTCTCTATCATACCACTGGTATAAACAGCTGCATTTCCAAAGGATGGAAGATCCGAAACAACATCGGACTCTTCAATCTTTGAAATAACAACTACCTCTTTTCCATTCTCAATTCTCTGCACATATAACCATAGAAATTGTTATAACCATTAGAAACAGACAACGAAGAGAAAGAAAATCAGAAAGTGACACCATACACAGAACGAAACTAGTCATGAACAATCTGAGGAACATTGAAATACTGAAAGTTAACAAAACTAGTAAAAGAGAATCTTCGTCTTCTACTGCAATCAGCCACAAAAATTTAACTATTCAAAAATGGAAATCTATAAGTTTTATCACACAACATTTTGAAGGAAAAAAAAAAAGCGCTACCTCATTGTCTTTAGAACCACTAGATTTAGATGATTTCTTTCCAAGTAATACACTTTTTAACCACCTTGCAGGCTTTCCCATGATGTCCCCAACCAAAATTCAAAACACCTGCACTTGTGTCACAAAAGATTATGATATAGACTATAACAATATTTCCATTACCAAAGATTCACAGTTTACAATTTATATCTATTGGTTCTATCTAGACCTTGAAATTAAAGAGAAACATAAGCTCTTTGTAACAGGATTCTTCATACTGAATTCAATGGATCAGCCATTTGTTCATTAAGAAATATAAAGATCCAAATCCAGAATCACTGAAAACTAAACATAAATCATTCGTTCATAAGTACATGAGGTAAAGATTTGTATTCCTTTTATATATAATCAGCTCTAATAATAAGATTAAATAGTAAATCATAATCATTAACTAATGAAATCAAACGAGAAATGTAAAGCAAATGCAATGATTACCCTAAAATCAACAAAATCTCCAAAATTTCAAAACATAGAAAACTCCAGTAATGGAATAACCGAAATCAGATCTGGAACTCACCTTGCAATTAAATGAACCTGATCTCAAATCCACACAGCCTGATCTCAAAATCAACAGTAAAAATAATACAAACAAAAGAATAAAAAAAAAATTAGAGATCCTCGAATTTTGTTTCAAAACTATACACTAGTCGAACTAATTCGAGAAATGTTGATCTCAAATCAGAGCACTGGTCGGATCTCTTGTCTGAATCCGACACAAACTAAGAGAAAGACAACAATACCATTTACCGTGTCTGGTTTTAGCTAAAGATGCTTTCCATGTGTAATCTCTCTACAGTCTTAGAGCATCCAGTGAGGCTCTTCGGTTCAGTGACCACGAAGAGAGAGAGAGAGAGAATATAGTATTTATTTATATTTTTAAACTTAAAAAAACTTCAAACGCATCTCCAAATTCAAATCATGCACCACCGCTCTATTTCAGCCGTTGGATATTTACTTTTTACATAAACACAAGAAAAAAAACTCCATACGACCAGAAAAAAATCAAAACTTTGTGAAGAAAATGCCACCAATCAACACAATTGGGAGATGATAAATAATTAAAGAAGGTGAGAAAGTTAGGAGTGGGTAGTCCCCAGATTGCAGCTTACTTCGGGAACAAGTGTAAGAAATCAGCAGCGTGATTATGAAGCATTTGTGGATTATTTACATTCTTGCCCTTCTTCTTCTTCAACCTGAGTTGAGTGAGGCGCGTGGTGAAACATCAGCCATTGGATCCTGCGGCAAGGTCTCGTGGGGGGTTCGTAAAGGAACGACTTTTATTCACCGCCTCTGTGATACATTACGTCGAGCAACTTGTGCTCTATTCTTCAACATAGTCAAAACAAAGACACGACCAAATTCGCCTCAAATGTCAAAATCCAAATGTTTAGAAACTAATGTAATGATTCACTTTTCAACTCCACATACAGAGGAAGTGAGTTTTTCTTATCCAATGTCATAAGTAACTATTTTGGCAAATTTTACATGAAATCAAAGCTGCGGTTTCTGCAAAGAAAGAAGCTTAGCTTCGTATTGCAAAAATTTCTTGTAAAAAGAAAAAAATTCAGACTCTGATCTTAGATTTTAGTAGACTTTGTGGTGCAGCCTAAATGACATTGGCAACTATGATGCACGGGGACGGCATTTGGTCGCCGTCTCACGTCTCCGGTACCTCTCGGAGACGGGTACCTGATGGGGACAGCAAGGAAACGTCCCACGACGTCTAGGTGAAAGCAGGGACGGGAAGATAATGACAGATACGGGTGCGAACTGGTCCAGAGACGTTTTTAAACAAAATTAGGAAATTTAACAATTTTTTAAAAATAGCTGAAAAAAAAAAAAATAATGTGAATATTAATAATTAATTAGGTTTTGCTATTTAAACATCTCTGATCTCTCACTTTGTTTCACAACTTTTCATATCTGATCTACTATGGAACCCAAGTTTTGATGGACTAACTTTTGTGTTCAAACTCCTCTCCTTTAGACTTTGGCTTTTAAGGTACTGACAACCTAGTTCTTCTTCTTGTGTTGAGCATAATTGGAGTATACTTATTCATTCATTCACTCATTTAAAATAAACAAGTTGACTACAAGCCGTGTTCAAGACTTGGTTTATATCCACAACAATCTACCTCTTTTGTCAAGGAATGCTGGTGAATATAATGATGAAAAGACCAAGAAGTGGGATGTTGGTGGAGATGAATTTGATTCTATGGAAGATATGGGATTCTTGGAGTTTTCGAACCTTTCATTAGATGACTCGGATTTTGAAAATGAATTTGGTCAATAATTAGTTTATTTTCGTTGTTTTGAGATATTAAACCAAATTATTCTTTTATGTTAAGACTTATATTTATAATTCAAAAGTATTTTCCTTATATATTTATTGAAGTACCCCTTAAGTACTTGTATCTATAAAATAATTACTTTGCCATTTTCCGTCCCCGTTTCCGTACCCGTTTTTTGTTCTCGTAAGGTTGGTGACAAACTCTCAAAGATAACAACCAAAATTATACTTAATAAAAGGATGAACTGAAACTAGAAAATACAAAAGGCACTGAAGAAGGTTTAAAAGTGAAACAGGGTTGCATCAAACTAGTTCCGAGCAGGGCTAAGAACTCCAAGAACTGCCAAAGTCTAGTTCCGAGCAGCTTTAAGTTTCAAACTTTCAACCACATTAGCCAGAAAACAGCAAAGTTTGGATTCTGAAGCTAAAGCATCTGCTACTCGGTCCATTGACTTTAGCTCTTCATGCAAATCTGAGTGCAGAACCAAACTGGAGAAGTTCTCATCGATAAAAAGCCCCAAGCATTTGGTTATGTCTTCGAGTGTAGGAACCCAGCTGCATAGTTTCAAACCGAGCATGGAGTCTGCTTTAGGGCATGGACCAGCTTGAGGGAACCTCTCATACTTCTTCATCCATTTGGAGAGGTATCGAATAAAGCTACTCATCTCATTTCCACTCAACTTACTGACTGCAGATGCAAACATGACTTCATCAACATTCTGGGAAGCTAACAAGTAATGCAGGCAAAGCTCAGAGGGTGAAAACCCGTCGTGAGCAACCATCAGCAAGATTGAAGCCTCTTCAGCAACTTTAGACTTCTTCGACTGCTCTTTGTTGCTCGCCTTTTCAATAGCTAACAAAGCCTGACTGTCCCACTCTTCTCTAACCTTAACCATAGTGCTAGTTGCTTCCTTTGATGGGCATAGAAAATACTTCAAGATCGAAAGTAGCTCAGTTGCGCCAAGATCTGAAGCTTGTTTGATCACAACACAAAGCCAATATGACTGTTGCTTCTCAACAAGATTGCTTACTAAATAAGAGTATGAAGAATGATCAACCAAGGAGTTTGAAATCAAGATTTCAACTAGCTCCCACATCTCTAGACGAATACAACCTTTCAAAACTAAACCAGATACATCTCTACCCATTAGAAACCCATTCTTCTCCACCAGTTTATGTATCCCTACACCAGCTTGATCTCCCAAAACTAACTCTTCGGACTTAGCATCTGAAATCCCAACTTTGTCACCAATGTTCTCAAGAAACTGCTTCAACATTCTGAAAAACTCATCTTTGTCAAACCTGTTAGTATCCTTAAGCTTCCTTTTAAGCTTAGATGAAAAGCTTTTACCCAAATCGATGACTTCAACATCGCTTCCAGAGATTCCCCAGCCGGATATTGGATTGATAAGTGCACCAGGATTAGGGTTTTCTAGCTTGGTTTTCAGATTTGCGAATATACCATCGTTGCTAAGAGGGATTGGATAATCCGACTGCGACTCGACTCGGTCCTGATTAGCTACGGCCTTGGAGATAGCTTCGAGCAACGTCATTGCGAACAAAAAGAATCAAACTTTATCCAAAATCTGTAAAAACAAAGAGAACCCATAAACGCAAACACAACAAATCCGTTCGTATATTAAACAAACAAAAGCTCAAACAGAGTTAAAAAATTCTAAAAACAAAAACAGAAAAATTCTATGGAGATTACACTCCCAAACAACAATCGATCTAATGCAATTTGAGTTATACCTTGGGAAGGAATAAGTGAGTATTTGGATTGTACAGAGAAAGAGAGTTAACTCGAATCGCCCAGACTCGGTCTGTGAGAGGTTCAAAGGAGATGCAGATAAAGATGAAAAGAAAAGCCCAAAGAAGGCGAGCAATTTAGGGTTTACGGTTTTGTAATTGGAACAGTACTTTTATCTGTTTCCAAATATACCCCTATCTTCCCTTACTTATTACATTTTATTGGATTTGGGCAGCGACGAAATTTAGCTGATGTCTTCCAACTTCCAAGTCCTTAACTACTGTTTTTTCTTTCTTTTTTTTGCTAATTGTAGAAAATGTTTATAATAGTTTTTAAGAGAAAGTTAAAATAGCTAAGACATGAATGAAATAAGCTTTTTTTAAACATTGTCAACAAGTTGACTAATTATTCTAAAATGTCAATGGCATATACATAACTCTACGCAACCAGAAAAAGTCCTTCGATCGTGGTCCATTTAAATATGTACTTGTTAATATCAATCACATGTCCATGAAAATATTCATTATGTTCATTATTATTTTCTATTTTTTTTATAACATACATCTTATCAGATTTAAATCTAGGTGATAACGCAATGATGATATTAGTATAAACCATTAAACTATGTGTTAAGAATTTTACATCAGAAACTGAAAATATAACCTAAAGTCATATATAAAATACTAAGATTAATTCACTCAATAGTGTTTTTAGTTTGAAACCCGTAAAGATGGTAATAAATTAATTACAACTATATAAAGGGTTTATTTATGTGTAGCAAATGCATAATATATAATTAATTGAATGCCAAGCCTGCCAACCATTTGGCAAAATTTTAAAAGACTTCGTTAAACAAAGAGACAAACTGCTAAACTTAAAATAAGCTATATATGCAATTTGAAATTGATTAAACTTTCAGTTGGAATATTGTTTGTAACAAAGTCATATCTATATTTTAAAAATTGCAAGATGACTGATTAGATCATATAACTATATAAATATTTTTTATTAATAAGTTTATTTTTTCGAACAGAATATGTATCTTAGTGATTTTTGCTAGTGTCGTGACTACTATGATTTAAACTTGTATAATGCATATTGATAAAACAAAATCATTTCTTTCGTGATTAATAATAATAAAACTGCACTTTAAAATATTGTTAGTGTAACGTCACCAACGTTTGACTTTAAGTTCATATTTTAGAGTGCTAATGTTTGGAAACGCATGTATATCACATCTGAGTCATATATATTTTTTTCTTGGTAATTAAATTTAGTATTCTCAATCTATAGTCAAAGTCTTTTCAAACCGCTATAATATACCAAAATTTCACTATTACACAATACATTCATATTACCAAACTTTATTTCTGCATCCACATATAGGTCCAATAATTTTTTTATTTTATTTTTGGTCAAACTGGTCCAATAAAATTGATATGATATTAAGTTTACATAAATATACTTATTTTGATAAAAATAAGTTGCATGTAAGTACAATTTAGAAAATCCATTAAAATAGTTCATTTGATGCTTTTAGAAAGATACAGCAACTAAAACCGCATTTAGTCATTCTTTGCAATTGAAAAAGAAAAGTCTCATTTTTTGTTAACAAACATTGATACTCCAAGAGTGGCACAACAAACACATCAACTCTTAGTCGAAACCCTGTTATTTAACAAACAAAAAACAGAAGAAGTCGAAAACCATGTTTTAACACAACGTTTGTTTTTGTGTTTCCCAAAAAAGGGGATAGATTAGTTTTTATAGACTTAAAAAGTAGTACTAGTATTTTTTTTTTTTTTGTAAAGCTATATCAAGTAGTCGAAATACAAAAAATAAATGAGCTAAATTAGACTACCTATTCAACTTAGCAACAAATCTTTGTCTTATTTTCTTTAATCCATTTTTTGTTCATTCTCTATCCACCACAGTTATCTACTTACCTGTGGATCATGACATTTTGTTCTGTCGCTACCACTAGAAGTCTAAGATAGGCTAACATTTTATTAAAAGAAAATATAGAGATAAACTTGTAATGCTATGTGATCAAGAAATTTCAACGTTATTCTTTAGCAGCAAAGTTGGCCGGTGGGTCCACGATTTCGGCTCCAAACCTTAGCAGTGTTTGTTTGTTGAGACATTGCTGTTTACAACATACTTAAGCGTTGAAGTTGAATACTTCTCTTCCAATTAGTCGACACTCTCGATCCACGAACAATATTAATCTCTTTTTTTCCTAATTAATCGGGTGCACAATTGTTGTTTTTTAAGTACGTGTGTTGGTATTAATTTGTTAAAACGAAAACTAATATCCCCATTTCATATTTGGTCGTACATTGTTTTTTAATGTTTTTAAAACTTATTTGTTTAATTCAATTGGATTGGTTGTTGACCTTTCAAGATTTCAGAGTTGCGTGCTTGTTTTTCTGATGGTTTGAAACATTGCTGCAAAAACGTGTAAATAGAAATTGTAAAAGTATCTTTATCCAAAAAAAAAAATCAACCATTATCAAAAAAAAAAATCTTTATCAAAAAAGGGTAAAAGTAAACCATTTCTGTACAAAGTTTTTACAAAAATCTTTGAACTGATATTTAATTTATAATCTTGGAATGTTAATATACGGTTTAAAAAATCATATAGAAAAATCTACCATAAAACAAAAATACGAGATTATTTAAATTGAATTTTTATATACATTATATGTTTTACCCTATTATACATACGATATATGTTCAAGATAAAATTTTGGTAAAATTTTTATATTATATAAATCATGTTCTTTGAACATTAATAAATTAAAGAGACTTGCATTTTTTGCGAATTATTTAATTGGTATAGTCAAAGGATGTATATAGGTTCCATATATAGAAATCAACAGTTCCCAAAAGAAAATATGAGAGCTTTGATCAAAGGAGAATAATGGAGAAGGAAGATTTCTTGAGGAGTGGTCATGGAAGAGAAGAAACCCATGAGGAGATGACAAAATTTGATTCGACTCACGATGATTCTCATCAAGAACACGAGCATATTAAAAGATCCAAGGTACCATCATTATTTTTTGTACAATTATTTTAGATAATTATATGCGATATATACATATGCATAAAAATCAATCTTATCACAGATATCAATTTCATAATCTTCTCACCATAGATTTTCTTAGGTAAGCATTTGTTCTTTACCCAGAAGGCCAGAACCAATTTTAATCACTGATTAATATTAATCAATGAAGCTTAATATAAATTCTAAAACTGTAATTACTTATCTTCGAATCTCTGATTAGTTTTGTCTTTTTATGTTTTAACTAAACATTTAATTTGTTAAACCGAGTGTTGACTCCGAAGTTTTTTTCTTTTTTGTTAAATCGAGTTGCATCTTTCTTTTTCCAAATTAATTAGAACATGTTATATACATGAGAATAATTTGCTCATCTTCATCAACAACAACAATAACTATGAGAAAGAAATAAGCACTATGTATAGGATTTGTAAGGTCTACATATCAAATTAAGAAGAGATTATCCGATCAATAGATGTTTGTATATGTTACATATTTTGATTAATCATATATTATGAACTTATGATGAGATCAGTTGGACTCAACTAAAGTCGAAATGGAGGAGGCTAAAGAAGAAAATCGAAGGCTAAAGTCCTCATTGAGTAGAATCAAGAAAGAGTTCGACATCCTTCAAACACAATACAACCAATTAGTGGTCCAAGCCGAACATGAGGAACCAAACAAGTTATCATCAAAAGGGGGTGAAGATGAAGACAAAGAAAAAGTTAGCGAGCGCGAAGAACTTGTCTTGCTGAGCCTAGGCAGACGGTTAAAGTCACCAGTTCCAAGTGGTTCAATGACGAATAAAGAAGGAAAAAATAAAGATATCATGGAGGAAGCGGGTGACGACAGAAGTGTCGATGATAATGGAAAAATTAGTAACCAAGGGTTGAATATGGGAATTGAATACAAGTATTTAAGTAATCCTAATGAGAAGGTAGAGATTGATCATAATCAAGAAACGACGTCGCTGGAGATTAGCAATACTAATAAGATCCCATCAGAGAATAGTTTTGGGTTTAAGAATGATAGAGATGATCATGAAGGTGAAGATGAGATTTTGCCTCAAAACCTTGTTAAGAAAACTAGGGTTTCTGTCAGATCAAGTTGTGAGACACCAACGGTTAGTAACTTGATACGTTTTCTTCACATCTTTAATTTAGTATATACATATGAATACTAACATATAGTATAATCCTTGGCTCCATGAAAGGGTTTCAAAACTAAATTTTAATTGAATTTGTATTTTTCTTAAATATGTTATCATATAAATGTTAGTGTTCGTATTTAATTAGTTGGAAAAGATAAACAAATGATCAAATTTCTTTAAACTAGTTTTACAGAGAAAATTGTTGATTCATATCTTGAATTTGCAAACAAACATGTTATTATATCTGTAGAGAAAAATAATCACTAAACATTTATAAATAAGTCAAATTTTTAATAATTCAAATAGCTACAAATTTTATTTTATCATTTTCTTGCTTAAATTGGTTAGTTACAACTTTTGTTTTCATATCTTTCTCTTCTATTTTTATAAGAAGAAAAAACGCATTTTCCAAAACCATAAACTATTCAAGAAAAATACCAATGTCTGATTTTATTTTCTTGGGTTGATGTTTGATTGTTTAGATGAACGATGGATGTCAATGGAGGAAATATGGTCAGAAAATAGCTAAAGGGAATCCATGTCCTCGAGCTTACTATCGTTGTACCATCGCACCTTCATGTCCCGTAAGAAAACAGGTAAAAACTATATACTAATAATTTCAAATAACTTTTAGAGAAATTTATCAAAAAGAACCATAACATATATAATCCCTAATTAGGTGCAAAGATGTTCAGACGATATGTCTATACTTATCTCAACATACGAAGGAACACACAACCATTCACTTCCAATATCAGCAACCGCCATGGCCTCTGCTACTTCCGCCGCCGCCTCCATGCTTCTCTCCGGCTCCTCCTCCTCCTCCTCCTCCTCCTATTCCACCGCAGCCGATCTACATGGCCTTAACTTCTCTCTCTCCGGCAATAACATCACTCCAAAACCTAAGTCACCTTTCCTCCAAATCTCTTCTTTCCCTTCTTCTTCAGGCCATCCCACCGTCACGCTCGACCTCACAACCTCCTCTTCGTCGCAACAACCGTTCTTATCGATGCTCAATATATTCAATTCTCCTCCTAGTAATGTCTCAAGATCTAATAATTATCCTTCAACCAATCTCAACTTCTCAAACAACACCAACACATTGATGAATTGGGGTGGTAGTGGTGGTAATCACAGTGACCAATACCGTGCAGCGTACGGAAACATTAGCACCCATCAGCAATTACCTTACCACAACATCATTCAAACCCGAACCGCCGGGTTATCTTTTGACTCATTTGGAAGATCATCTTCGTCACATCCTATAGGACCTACGCAAACCAATCTTGATCATATTGGAATCAAGAACATAATTACTCATCAAGTGCCATCTTTACCTGCTGAAACAATCAAGGCGATCACGACGGATCCAAGTTTCCAATCGGCTTTAGCGACTGCTTTATCTTCCATCATAGGCGGAGATTTAAAGATTGATCATAATGTGACTAGAAATGAATCCGAGAAGAGTCCTTAAAGGAAGTGCTCTATGTGTTCTTATATATACCCAATACATTGATATATGTGTTTAGTCTTTTACTAGGTTCCTAGTTCTTCTATATTTTGGTTATCGTTTAATCATAATTTTAATTTGTTGTTGGATTTTATGGAACTAATGTGTACATATATATGAAACTTAGGCCGAATAAATAAAACTCGGGAAACCTTTTTGGAGTTTAGGTGGAAGCGTCTAACGTCTTTGGCTTCAGCCTTGATCTAAAAGTTACAAATGGTGAATTCCAAAGGTTTCAAATTACTTTAAAAGTGATTACTCTATCGTGATCTTATGTGCTATAAGTTTGATAATCGTAAAGCAATGGTATTGTATAATACAATTTTTAAAGTAAATAAAACGAATTATGGTGTAATAAATGAGAAAAAAAAAACAAGATTAACCGATGACTATGAGCATCGTTAACAATTTCTTGTGCATCATTTGTCACAATTCTTTTGGAACCTAAACGTAAAACGTTCGTGAGTTTCTTCCCATGCTACGTGTCTGGCCCATTAAACTTAGGGCTATTAATGGGCCGTATCGGCCGAAGCCGTAATTATTTCTCAACGTCACTATTTAAATTCTGTAATGCGAAGTGACACGACTGACGATGAACAATTCAGCCTGTTTTGTTAGACTGAGACCTTCAGTTTCGGTTTTTAATACAATAAAGTTCAGACGTTAAAAAAAAAAAAAAAATTCACACTCTGTTAATCCTTAAATGATGCTACTGTGATATTTATCTCGATGATATTTTATATAAAAAAATTTGTAATGACGTAGAAAACTAGCGGGAGATGTCTCACTATGTTTTGTTTTTTTTCCCTGCCCCAATTCTTCGTTTCTTCATCGATCAGGTCTAGGATTTTTGTTTTTGAATCGATCAATTATTGTTGTTTCTAATTAGGATGTTACATTTTTTTAACAAGGGGTTGGTTCATCTGTTTTCCGTTGTTTCATATAATGGAGATCATATCTGTCGATGAAGGTATAAATGCAATTTTTGTTTGGGATAGAACTGACCGGGCAAAGTGAATTTAAGCTGACCGGGCAAAATGAATTTAATGTAATTACTTTTTGTCAAAAGACTAAGAATTCTTAAAAAAAAACAAATATTAAAATATTCAATTATTCACTTGGTAGGTGAATAATCAATGAAACGTTGACAAAAAAAAAAAAAAAGGTTATCAATGAATCCGAATCACAATCAGATCCACATACACGACAAATGTGTATTCGTTGATTCCGTCACCGACATCTGTTCCAAATATTATATATATATTTTTTATATACAAAATATAATTATATGATTTGTCTTAAGTAAATTGTCTTTTCACATAAAAGGCAAAATTTCAAATAATCTAAAATCTGAATAATGTAGACTTTGACTTTGTTTTTTGATAAAGACAGACTTTGATTTGGTCACTAAAATAAATAGATATGATTGTCTCTTTTCCATGTTATACATGTTGAATCATTTAGACGTGCTACCAATAATAGAAGATTCCCCATTTAGAAAAATTAAACGATAAGTTCTCAAAAGAAAATCGGTACGTCAGAAGCTACATAAGTTATATTACTTCCATTTCATATTAAATATCGTTTACGGTTATTTCACATATTAAAAAAAATATTATGTTCTATCTCTAATTAATACATTATATTTGTTCATTAGTTAATACGTTGAAATGGTAAGGTTAAAACTTGAAATTTTATCAAAAAATATGCGTTCAAACAAATAAAACGAAATTTATTATAAAATAAATTTAAGTATTAAAATGATATTTAATATGAACCGGGAGAATTATAACTTACTAAAATAATTGTTTAAACTTCAATGAAAATATATATAATAATTTAAACTAAATCAAACATTTACTTGAGTTTGGATGGTATACAACTATACAAGCATCCGAATGTGTTTTGGAATTATCTCCAGCTAGTAGAGGAGTTTATCCCATTGCTTACAGTCCAACTCATCGGTCATTTGCTCAATCTTATGTGATTAAAGGACCTTCTTTGTGAATTAAAGATATGTTAGTGTCTGAGGGAGTTGTATCCTTTGTGTACGCGTGTGTGATCTTTGACATATATTTTTTGTGAAACATTTTTTTTTCCAAAATACACATTATTAAAAAACAGAAATAGTATTATATTGCAAGAAGTTGAAATGATTATAAAAGACAGAGATAAAAAAACAAACTTATAAATGATAATTATGTGGTGGTGGATTAGTGGTTCTCATTTGAGTAATGAGTTGTCCTGTTAGTCTAGGTTAGCGTTCGATTACTTTCAAACGTGAAATTATCTAAATCACTCTATTTGACTAGTTAAATTTATGTCGTGTTTTAAGTTTATTTAAAAACTCAGTGAGTAAGATACTTGACCACTACACTTACTTTGACAAAATTGGTTGGATGGTAAAAAGTGTGTAACCTCCTTAATTTTTATTTTTTTAAAATCAATAACATCGATTTAGTAGTTTTTTCTGTTTTTTGATAAAATTTGGCAATGATTTAGTTGTGACTTGTGAGATCATCTAACACGATATACACGTGTTTTCGTGTTAATTGTCAATATTTATTCCAGCTGGCATATTTTTTTGTAGTCAAACTTTTAAATGATAATTGTAACTAAAGCTGTGACAAGAAAATAACTTCTTGAAGTACAAAATTTCAAAACCCGTAAAGCTATGATGTTTTTTTTGTTTTTCTCCTTTAACTTGTACTGACATTGTTTTCTTTTTGTTAAAACTGTTGATATTGTTATGTCATACATAAAATTTAAATAGAAAGTAATATTATGATTGATTTGAAACAACTTCTTTTTTCCTCCCATTTAAAATAACTTGAAAAGAAAAATTGAGTGATCCGAGTCAGTATGCGACTGAAATCTACTTAGAATCTTGTTCAACTACAAAATTAATCAAATTGTTCGACTAATCATAAGAATGGGTCCATCAAATAGAAAAAAAACTTTGAACAGCCAGATTTTTAACTAGGTCATGATACCAAATTTGAAAACCTGATTTAACTTCCTTTACAAGAATCATACAACCCAACCAACGGACAATATCAATGGTTTTAACCCATGTATTTTAAAGATGCATGTAACTTTGAGTTTAGTAGAAATCAAATCCAAAACAAAAAAAAGTTTACATGTTGACGACACATCTTCAACTACCATCTGACCACGAAGCTCCAACCATTTTATATAATTTTATTGCTGCATATATTATTAAATTTTTTAGACTGAAAGAATTCTGGATCTTCGATCTATAAGCTTCTTCATTATTCAAAGCCAGACTGTATATTCCAATTTGAAGTAATCTTCCATACCAATAGAAAACTGAATCTAAGATACAAAGAAATAATCCCATTTATACTACCACTAGACTATTAATTATCCTTTGGTTTGCTGTGTCGTATTTTCAGAAATGCAGAAGCTATAGAAAAAAATCTATATTCTTTATCGTGCATGTTGATCTGTGTATATATTTTCTTTTTTTCTTTTTTTTGTTAAAGGTGTATCATAGTTTTCAAATCACTTTGTTTATTTTTTATGGATAAATCATTTTTTGAGTGGCGCAGAAAAACATTTAAGGTATATTTAGAATTTTTCATTTATGATAACTAAAGGTTATTCCATTGTACAAATTAACTTAAAAAGATATATTTACTGCTAAATTGATCTGACGATAAAATAATATGTAGATTAATTTTGGTTTCGTCTTATATACAAATGTAATACCATGGATTCTATATAAAATTTTTTTTTTTAAATATTCTTTAACTTTTTTTTATGCAAATTATAATGTTAAATAATTCAATAATAGACAAAAAACAGTTAAATAAAAAGGTGGCTAAGGTTTCTTCTGCATTAGATATAGAAACTAACTAAAAATTTTAATGAAATATTGAACAAAACTAATATACAATTTAAAATAAAAATAAAAACTAATATACGAAAGAAAATGTTCTCCGTCAAAAGTTGTTTGTAGACTTATTCTTTCTTTTGCTCTGAATATAGTGTAGTAAATGAAAAAAACAACAGAACTAAACCAACTTTCTAAAAGATAAAAATAATTCCAACCGTAGCAGCAGTACTGTGGGCTCCATATTTGAATTCAGATAACGAAACTCCACTCACCACCTCTGTGTTTCGAATTCATAATTTGATATCGACGTATCGTTACCTTCCAATCGTGGCCCGAAGGAATTCAGAATTTGTTATTGGCGCTCCTTCGTCTGAAGTTTTGAGGATGGGCTTCGGGTGTGGTTTGCTCATGATATTAAGGATGAAGACTCAAATTCTTCGGGATTGTGGCAGTATCGTAAATGTCCGAGCCTTGAGGTTTGGAATTGGTGTTTCTTTGCCAAGTTACTTCTGGTTCTTTGGTGTGTGCTTATTTTGTTGTATGTTTTAGTCTGTCTCAGTGTCTTCCGTTATTTTTTAGCCGTTTTCGTTGTTTTTGGTCTTTACCTCTTCTTGTTATCCATGCAATTTCTATCACAAATTTAAAATGGTATAATATATTAACATTTTACCATAGAAAAAAAACTAAAAAAGTTTAGTAGTTTAATATTAAGTACAGTTTACTACTCCTTTTGTTTTAAAATAAGTATCGTTCTAGAAGTTTTCACACATATTAAAAAATTATTAAATTTTCTGTTTTACTTTTTATTTTATTGGTCAGTACTCAATACATTAATATATGAAGAATAAAACTATAACTATTATCAGATATTTGTCTTGAAAATTTAAAGCAATACTTAATCTAAAACAAAAATTCAATTCTAAAACGACACTTAATTTAAAACAGAGAGAGTGTTATTGACCGAGACACAATCCACTAACATTGACGGAGACAAAATGACAATTAGTGTTATGAACTTTTATTTTTTCCTCATGTTAAATGATGTCTTAAAAGAGAAGAAGTATAAGAAGACAATAATAACACCACTCTTTCAAATCTTAAGAGTTTTTAATCTCTAGAATATAGATAGAGTTTCGACTACATGGAAATAGAGAATATATTATCCAAGAAAATAGTACAATAAAGTGGTTTGGACGATTTAATTTCTAACTAACGGTAATGATCAGAGAATTACTGTACATTCTTTTAATAATATTTTGAATTTTGAATTTATGGTTTAATTTTGCAGAATGTCTATATCAATTAGTGTATACATAATAAAATAGGTCCCCACTCTATTTGATATATATATAGTTAAAAGTTGATACGAATTGTATTAGTGATGGGAAGTGATAGTCAGCGAATCCAATAATAGTACATATATATACCAAGTTTCAGTGAATCCGCATCTTAAGCATGTCATTCCACATAAAAAAATGTAGAGAATATCGTTACAAATTATTTTAAGACGGTTATTTGAGCGTTATTTTTCTACTACAAATGATTTACCCGCCAAGTCTCATCACTAGTAACGAAAGAGTGATAGTCAGTGCCAGCTTGAAAGGTAAACAATTTATTTGTAAATCTAAGGCCATATAGATCAAATTACCAACTAATGGACTGGCCTTTTTCCTTAGTTTTAAACAAAATATTTTACAAATTGGTTTAAAATTCTTAGAGAACATATATATATATATATATATATATCCCGGTTACCAAAGAAATAGTCTAGTTGTTAAAAGAAAATCACACAACTGGTATTAAATTACCACTATTATAAAATAGTCATCATTATTGTAATTTCGTGAGAAATTTAAAACAGACTGAACAAAAAAATCCTCAACACTGATTTAAAACCAAATTTAGCATAATGTGGGCCCCATTTCACGATCACATGAGCAGGGTCACATATATATATATATATATATATATACATATATATATATATCTGAGAAATGCTTAATACATACCATACAACTTCAAGTCTGAGTGTCTTACAAAAAAAAGAAATAGCACCAATTCTTAGTCTCTCTAATGGCGTCGCTTCAATGTTCATCCCATTTTCTGGGCACAAACCCTAAAAAACACAATCCCAGTTCGATCTTCCGAAGCTACTCTGGAACCTCATTCACCAAATTATCTTCTCATGTCTCTCACCAGGTTTGTTTTTTTGCTTTTCTTACAATCTAACTATTACTCCTTATTTTTGTCCTTTTACGTAATGAAAATAATAAAACAATTAGAGAAACCTTCTGCATGAAACAGAGGGTCCTACTCTGTTCCCTGTCCATGAACGGATGTGAGGCTGACCATAAAGCCTCACTTGGCACGGTACAAACAAGGACTCTATCGACGGTTATGTCTCCGGCGGACGCGACAGAGAGGCTGATAACCGCCGTCTCTGACCTCAAATTTCAACCGCCTCCGTTCTCCTCCGGCATTGTCCGGTTACAGGTACGTAATAGTTTCCTCATTTTGTTCAATTCGAAATTAATAGGGCAAATAATGAGATTATGCCACGTGGAGATCTAGCATTGGTTTGTGTGATGATATTGTTTCCTTTCTAGCTGTCGGTTGCATAATCATTGAGTGACTCAAAATAACTAAAACAAATTATTGTTGGATTTAAAACTCCCAATAATTTCCCATGGTCCAGGAACGTGTCAGGTTTGAATTATTTTGCATCATAAACATTTACTATATCATCATTTTATTTATTTAATAATAACATATATATATAGATATATTTTTATTTATTAATATTTATGAAAAAATAAATTATTATTCGGATTAGAGAACTACCAGACTTATAATAATTGATTAAAATAAAAATTTAGTAACGTGAACCACGAGACGATAAGATTTTTATTTATTTGTTCTGTTTAGTTTTGATAAAAATATCATCAAATCAATCATATCCCACAACGTAAAAAGGTAAAAATTCAGTTCGCTTGACTCACTTAGTCAAAAATATTTAAATTTAAATTGCGAAGTTAATTAATCTGATTGAAAATAAAATAACATTAGCGATTCAAATCTCTCCCGCGCAAAATCAAAATTTGAATAATGTGATTATAGGTACCAATTGAGCAGCAAATCGGTGCAATCGATTGGCTTCATGCTCAGAACGAGCTTCTTCCTCGCAGTTTCTTTTCCCGTCGAAGTGACGCTGGCCGTCAAGATCTTCTTCACGACTTCGCTACTCAGAATGGGAATGGATCATCTGATCGTAACCCACTCAGTGTTGCTGGAATCGGCTCTGCTGTATTCTTCCGTGATTTGGATCCTTTTTCTCATGATGACTGGAGATCGATCCGAAGGTATACACTTGTTCCAGATCTACATAAAGTTTGATTCTTTTTGCTTGTCGGATATGATTTCCTCTGTTCTTGAAGGTTCCTGTCTTCGAAATCTCCTCTGATTCGTGCCTATGGAGGTCTTCGTTTTGATCCTCACGGAAAGATCGCTGTGGAATGGGAACGTTTTGGCTCGTTTTACTTTACCGTGCCTCAGGTACTCAAAAATTTGGTTCCTTTTTAAGAGATTTTTTGTAAAGGTGACCCAACTATTTTGACTCATCATGAGTTTGTTTGGTTGATACATTCATAGGTCGAGTTTGATGAGTTTGGGGGAAGCTCAATGCTGGCTGCAACTGTTGCTTGGGACGATGACCTCTCATGGACGCTTGAAAAGGCCATTGAAGCACTTGAAGAAACTATGCTTCAGGTTTTTAACCATTGTTGAAATATGTTCCTTTCTAGTTATTAGATAGAATCAGCTTAATATTTGCTTGTATCAGGTATCTTCTGGTATAGTGAGATTACGGCGAGAATCTTTAGGAGTTTCTGTTGTTAGCAAGAACCATGTTCCAAGTGAAGGAGCTTATTACCCTGCTGTAAATAATGCTCTGGAGATTATAAAGGCCCAAAATTCACCCTTAAGCAAGGTACTTTAGGAACCATTTGTTATTTTCTTTTATACATTTTTGGGTTTCCATTGACATGATGTTTTTGGTTTGCGAATCAGGTTGTGCTTGCACGCAGCAGCAGAATCATCACGGGTACCGATATTGATCCCATTGCTTGGTTAGCACGGTTGCAGTGTGAAGGACAAGATGCGTACCAATTCTGTCTTCAGCCACCCGGTGCACCAGCATTCATAGGGAATACGGTAGATTTCTTATTTGTTATAGCTAATTTGTAGGCAAACTCTGTTGTTTAGCTGCTATGATAATGTTGATAAGATGTGAAATCAAGTGTTGGTTCTCACATATATTTTTATGGAGCAGCCTGAGAGACTCTTCCATAGGAAACATCTAGGTGTCTGCAGCGAGGCTTTGGCTGCAACCAGGCCTAGAGGTGACTCAAGGGCTCATGATATGGAGATAGAGCATGATTTACTAACCAGGTCAATTTTTATGTTCTGTGCTTTGAACACTTGGGAAAAACATGTTCAGAAACTTCCAGATATGTGTACTGATATTATTTTCAAATACTTTTGCAGTCCCAAAGATGATCTTGAGTTTTCTATTGTGCGAGAGAATATAAGAGAAAAACTAAAAGTAAGTTCAATCTTATTTCTTATTAACCACAATTTTCCTGGCTTCAACTAGAAGTGTATAATCATGTCTTTAGGTTGAATTTATTTTGGATCTTTAATAATTATAATGGCACTGGTTTCATAAAGCAATTAGCTTTCTTTAGCAGAATCTTAGTGGCCATGATCTGAATGCTAAAACATGTTCATCTAGAACGTATTTTTTTGTATATAATGTTTTGATTTATTTTTTTATAATCCTCTCTTCTGCTTTGCAGAGCATATGTGATAGGGTAGTTGTTAAACCCCATAAATCAGTGAGAAAATTTGCAAGAATACAGCATCTATATTCTCAATTGGCAGGAGAGCTAAGAAGAGAAGATGATGAGGTTAGATGATGTTTTTTCATGATTTAAATATTTCATAATCTGTTGTTTTCCCTTAAAGGCATCTTGAAGTTGAGTAAAGAAAGCTACACACATTTTCTATTACCTAAAAATATGTTTGTCTATTTTCAGTTTGATATCTTAACTGCTTTGCATCCAACGCCAGCTGTTTGTGGATGTCCAGTAGAAGAAGCAAGGCTTTTGATTAAGCAAATTGGTAATAATATGCTTTGATTCTTATGCCTTTTTAGTTTTCTATTTCGGAAAAAGAATTTCTCTGCTGAAGAAGCTATCTACTAATAGATGCTTCATATGATTTTGATAAGTATGCTTATACAGAGATGTGATACATATTCTTCTTTTTTTTTTATAGAGTCATTTGATAGAGGAATGTATGCTGGACCTGTTGGGTTCTTTGGTGGTGGAGAGAGTGAATTTTCTGTGGGCATAAGATCTGCTTTAGTAGAAAAGGTGAGGTTTGGTTAAAAACTAATGTCAACTTTCGTCAGTGTAGCAAACTGGTCATTAATTTACTGTTAAGTCATTGCATGTATCTGATCGTTTTTGTGTGTTCCCAGGGTCTTGGAGCATTGATCTATGCAGGAACAGGAATAGTTTCAGGAAGCAATCCATCTTTGGAGTGGAAAGAGCTTGAGCTTAAGATCTCTCAGGTGAGAAATTTTGTAAGAATGTTGTTGTTAACATACTTAAATGCAATATCCATGTCTTTATATATGAAATCTCAAATCTGATTGTTATGTGTTTTCTGCAGTTCACTAAGTCACTTGAACATGAGTCAGCTTTGCAAGCAATCAACTAAAGAAAGACGAATTGAGAATGTTTAGTAAACTATCTCCTATGAAATTGCATTGTCTCATTGTGTGTTTGCTGTCTTATGTTGTAGATAAAGAGTAAAACTAGTGATGCTGCATCAATTTAAATAATTCTTTTAGCTATATATATTTTCCCCAACTTCTGAAACCATAAGAGAAACCTTTAAAGTGACAGTGAGATGAACTTACGCACGTTATGATCGTAAGCTGACGTATATTCCACCTTCACGAAAACATGACAAATTTTTTAGAATTATCATCACAACAAAAGATAATAATTAAGGCTTTAAACAAATCTTTTTTACTATTAAGGAAGGAACAAACGTAATTACATTAGCACTAGTGCCGGTGGACAGTTACCTCCAATATATATTTGTTCAGGAAGTGATGGGTTTCTTTTTAATTTAATTTTGGACTAATCCGCTCAAAAAGGAATATGAATTCTCATGGTTTTATGATTTTATCAAATTACGAAAAGGAATGTCCATTTTCTGTTCCATTTATAATTGAAACTGTGATCCAAATGTCCCCTCCATCGCTCATATTCTCTTCTAATTGTTCTCACACTCATATCTCACTATAAAATCAAATGCTTTATTCCTATAGCAGTAATTTAAAAGACACTTTTTAATTATGAAATGATTATAAATATTCTTTTACCCATCACTTGAAAAAGCAAATACTTATATTGAGATAATACAATACATAATTAAAGTTCTGTGGTCAAACAAAAAATCTGAGAAGAAAACGTAAAAACCAATTGTTAGTAAATATCTCATTCCAGTTTCTATTATTAACAAAATCTCTGTTTCATGTATTCCACAACGACTAAAGCACTATTCACTCTTTCCAATACTAGGGATTCCATGATGTTTTTTAATAACATTTTTTTCTGTATATTTATGACCAAAACATTGTAAGATTTGATCAAATGATTGCTCCCGAGAACATCAGCTAACTATAAATTTTTCTCAGTAATAACTTCGTAATAATACAAATGTTGACGACGAAAAACATTACAAAACTATGTTCTTATTTGCAAAATGTAGGATTCTCAAAACAACTATATTCTTTTCATTTTTTGATGTTATATAATCAATACCTATTAGATGAAAAGTAAACGAATTAATTCGTTCCATGCTACTTGATGTTTAAGTACCGAGTTAAGAGTATTACATAACTCATTAGCCATTGGAATAAATAAACTAATAAGTTATATGAACTTTAGTGTGTGTGTTTTAACCTAATGAGAAATGGACTAGTGGTTAGTATACTTGGAATTGGTTTTATTGTGCCCCTTGTTCAACTCCTTTGGAAAAGGAATAGGATTATGAACGCTATGTCTCAATATTGTTGTTAGCTTAGTGCCAGTCAATAAAAGTGTATGGAGTTTGACTCCAAATAAAAACGTTAGTGCGTTTGTTACAAATAAAAATAATGAAGGCATACCAACTCTAGACCTCTCTTTCGATAAAGTCGAGTCATTTTGGTACAACATCCAAATAACTTTTTTTTTTCTTTCTTTTTGGTCCAAATAAACTTTTTTGTTCCCAAAGCGAAATCCTTGTCACTTCCCATTATATATATACACACACATACTACACATTATACACATTTAGTGAGAGCAGAGCAGAGCAGAGCAGAGAGATAAAAACATAGCAATGGAGGTTGAGAAGACAGAGAACAGAATTACAGAGGATGATGACTCTAAGATCATCTACAGAGGATGGAAAGTCATGCCCTTCATCATTGGTAATAATTAATCCATAAAGTTTAAAGTTTTATTTCTACTCAAAATTTAAATCTTAAAAATTTCAAGAAACTGATGAAAAAAAACAAGAGGACTTTATAAAAGCCATTAGCTGCTCTCTTTGTAAGTTGTTTTTTATGAAACATGTGTTTCATAAAACATAGGACTTTGTGAATCTGTTTCTTAAAGCTCTGTCTTTTAATTATAACAAAATTTCATCTTGACACGAACAACAAAATGATGGGAAAAAACAGAGGACTTTAAAAACATAGTAGCTAAATGCTCTGTTTTTTAATTCGTTAGGAAATGAGACATTTGAGAAGCTGGGGATAGTTGGAAGTTCATCGAATCTGATTATATATTTAACGACGGTTTTCAACATGAAAAGCATCACGGCGGCGACCGTCGTCAACATCTACGGCGGGACAAGCAACTTCGGTACCATCGTGGCTGCTTTCCTCTGTGACTCATACTTCGGCCGCTACAAAACCTTATCTTTCGCCATGATCGCTTGCTTCCTCGTAAAAAAAACAAAACCAATTCATCACAGTTTTAAAAACTTCACTGACCTTTCTGTTTGTTTCTGACATTATGAATCGTTTGTTTTGTTTGATCTAAAGGGTTCGGTGGCGATGGATCTAACGGCTGTGATTCCTCATCTGCATCCAGCTAAATGCGCTAAGGCAGTAGGAAGAGTGTGCAACGGGCCATCCATCGGACAGATAATGTTTCTCGCCGGAGCAATGATTTTGCTAGTGATCGGAGCCGGTGGGATTAGGCCGTGCAATCTTCCTTTTGGTGCTGATCAATTCGATCCGAAGACGAAAGAAGGGAAACGAGGGATTGAGAGTTTCTTCAATTGGTATTTCTTCACCTTCACGTTTGCTCAGATGGTGTCCTTAACACTCATCGTCTATGTTCAGTCAAACGTGAGCTGGAGCATTGGTTTAGCTGTCCCAGCTATTCTAATGTTACTTGGTTGCATCATATTCTTCGCTGGTTCTAAGCTCTATGTCAAGGTTAAAGCTAGTGGCAGTCCCATTCACAGCATAACACGTGTCATCGTCGTTGCAATCAAGAAAAGGCGGTTAAAGTCCGTTGGCTCTAACGAACTTTATAACTACATCACCAAAGATTTCAAGAACTCGAAACTGAGCCATACAGAGCAGTTCAGGTACTTGAAACCTTCCCTTCTCTCTTAGTTTCATGTGGAACAAACCATAAACGTTTTAGGGCTTTCTGAATTTGCAGGTATCTTGACAAATCGGCAATCCAAACACAAGAAGACAAGCTGAACATAGATGGGTCGCCGGCAGATCCGTGGAAACTCTGCAGTATGCAACAAGTAGAGGAAGTGAAATGTGTAATCAGGGTGCTTCCGGTTTGGCTCTCGGCCGCCTTATTCTACCTAGGTTACATTCAACAAACAACCTACACAATCTTTCAGTCTCTTCAATCAGATAGAGGCCTTGGTTCAGGAAGTTTCCAGATCCCAGCCGCGACTTTTACAGTCTTCTTAATGCTTGGAATGACAATATTCATACCTATCTATGACCGTATCATTGTACCTTTCTTTAGAAAGTATACAGGCAGAGACGGTGGTATCACACAACTGCAGAGAGTTGGAGCAGGAATGTTTCTATGCATCATAAGTATGATGGTGTCTGCAGTTGTAGAACAACACAGAAGAGCGATAGCTTTCACAAGGCCGACGTTAGGGGTTGTACCGAGAAAAGGCGCAATATCTTCCATGTCCGGTATGAGGCTAATTCCTCAGCTAGTGCTAATGGGTATCGCGGACGCCCTCACTGGAGTTGGACAAATGGAGTTTTACTACAAACAGTTTCCAGAGAACATGCGAAGTTTTGCGGGTTCACTGTATTACTGCGGAATTGGATTGGCGAGTTACCTCAGCAGCTTTTTGTTATCGGCGGTGCACAATAGTACAGAGAAATCTTCCGGCGGAAATTGGCTCCCTGAGGATCTAAACAAGGGTAGATTGGAGTACTTCTACTTCTTGGTTGCTGGTATGATGACTCTAAACTTTGCCTATTTCCTGTTAGTCTCACATTGGTACCGTTACAAAGATGTTGTGGCCAAGGACAATGACATGGACAAGTATTCTGATGAGTTTGATAAAGTTTCAGTGTAATAATAGATCTTTACTTCTGAGTTTTGAATGTTTGGGTTTAAGGCTCTGAGTTTGGCTTTGAGACAATAAAGATGCAACCTTTGAACAAAACATTACATACAAATACAATCCAAAATGTTTATATATGTAAAGGACCATAGCTTCTGTAAAATCCCCATCCTCAAAGAACAAACCCGGAAAATTCCCATTTCATGAGTGGGAAAAAACGGAGTATTGCTCTGTTTTTGGTGATAACGAATAAAATCAAACAGGAACAGTTTGTCCAGTGAGAGTGTCATGAAGATGCAATGACCCATCTTTCATCAAGTTAACGCTTAAGCTTTTGAACCTCTCTCTTGAATATTGCCTTGACGCCTTTCTCCAATCAGTTCCAGCTTTCATCATCGCCACAAACTCATCATAGTTTATACGCCCGTCCTGTGAAAACAAACAACCACCAACATTCTGACTTAGAAACAGAGCGATTTATCTTTTCTATTAACAAGCTTAATTGTTAGGCCTTAAGGAGGCTTTGTTTAGAGATTTGAAAGAACCTTGTCAGTGTCAACTTCACGCATAATGTCGTTTAGAACACTGACGTCTGGTTCACCTGACTCGTCAGCTAAAGCTTCCCGTAGCTCATCAAGTTCAATGTATGTACTTCCATCTTTGTCGAAGAACATAAAAGCTAGTTTGAAAAGTTCATCATTCTCTATCTTCTGCAAGTGAATTATCACAGCTACAAACTCTCCATAATCCAGAAACCCATTCCCATCAACATCCGCCTGTGCATCAAAGCCAAACAGAAATCAGCTAAGTTTATCAGAGAAGAACACACTGAATTGGTCTTTTATCAGAGAAGGATAATGCAGAAAATTACCACTTCCATCAACATTTTGATCTCTGGTTCACCAAGTTGTGAACCGACCTTTTGAAGTCCAGCTTTTAGTTCCAGGTAAGTTATTTTACCATCATTGTCATCATCCATCAGTGAGAACATGTCCTTGATCACTTCAACCTCTTGAATAGATAAGTGCTCCGCGATTACCTGGAACCATCAAAAGGGACAATAATGATCAAAACCAATTACATAGATCGAGCAATAGATTGTCTACAAATTTCAGCAGGAAAGTAAAAGGCAACACACTTACACGAAGAACTTTCTTTTTGAATCTATTCATCATAGAGAACTGCTTCAACCTCGATCTGACTATATCCCCTAAAGGTACATTGGGAGCTTTCTTAGCATTCTGTACCCAAGGGTGAGCTGAAAGGTGAGAAAACAAATCGTTAGTAACATTGTTAGAATCAGTTTGATGAATTAAGGTAAGTGCGACCATAAAAACAGTGACACAAGAACTTCACCTAACACTTGCTGAGCAGTTAACCGCTTAGTCGGGTCAGGATCCAACATTTGCCTCACAAGGCTCTTGGCGCTCTCTGATATTTGAGGCCAAGGGTCTCTCTTAAAATCAAGAACTCCCCGCAAGATCGCAAGAGCAACACCTTGTTCAGTTTCTGTCAATAAAAACCACAATCTTACCCGTTTATCTAATCGACATAGGTATGACAATCACATAGCTGCTAGAAGCAAATAAAAGAAGCTAACCGGCCCAAAACGGAGGAACACCACAGAGCAAGATGTAAGTAATAACTCCAGCGCTCCAAACATCAACCTCTGGTCCATAATCTCTCTTCAACACTTCAGGAGCCATATAATAAGGACTTCCCACAATCTCTGTAAACTTATCAGCTGCCACAAAAGGAAATGTTTTTAATCCCTAATTTCAGATTATATCTACAAGTTTCCATAAGCAGATTCAGAAAGATAAACATTGTAATGAGTATTCTAAATTTAGAATCATCGACTAAAAATTGGATCTTTACCACTTACCAGGTTTGAAGAACACAGATAATCCGAAATCAATGGCCTTTAAAGCAGAATTCTCCTTTTTGTTAGCAAACAAGAAATTCTCAGGTTTCAAATCTCGATGCATAACTCCATTAGAGTGACACATCATCACAACCTCAGCAATCGTTCTCGCAACAGCTGCAGCAGCTCGCTCTGTGTAATGTCCTCTCGCAACGATCCGATCAAAAAGCTCACCACCTTCACAAAGCTCCATCACAATATGCACGTTCTCGTTGTCCTCATAAGTGGCCTTGAGCTTTACTAAGTTTGGGTGCTCAGGTAAAGTAGACATAATCGCAACCTCACGACGAACGTCTTCTACATCTACGGCTGTTCGGAGCTTCCGCTTCGAAATCGATTTGCAAGCTAAGGCTTCGTGGGTCTCACGATCAGTGCAGAGGAAAGTGATTCCGAATTCGCCGCGACCTAATTCTCGTCCTAAGATGTATTTGTCGCTGATCTGAGTTCGATGGCTCGTAGGGATTACATCTTTGTTGAGAGCACGTATTGGCGCGGGAGATCTGACGAAATCGCCGGAAAATGGGTTTAATTTCCGGTCACGATTGTTCTTTTTCGGCTTCTGAGTTGGTTTTGATTCTTTTGAGTCAGGCTTTACACAGGCGTTACAGTTACCCATGGCCGAGTTGAAATAACTCAGCAACTCGGAGAAAGAGGATTTAGGAAGAAGGAGAAGCTAATTGAAGAGAAAATCTTGACTCTTTAATTCATATAGACGCCGGAGATGACGGTGGTGATGTTTTTCCGGCGAATTGGCGAGTTTGTGTTGGAAGAGAAAACGCGGGTTCAGGTGAAGAAAAGTCGAACCCTTTCGAAATTTTTAGTTTTGATGAATAGAATTAAGGAAACTTTATTTTCCCTAATAATAAATGCGTTTAATTTTTAACGTGTTACTTTAAGAGATTTTTTTCCTTCTAACCATTGCACTATCTTCTTAAGGAAATTAATTTCTTATATTTTCTTCTAGATGGATTTTGGTCCAAGCTAATGACTCATAGAATAATTAAGTTAGCTCATTAAGTTCTTTTTTTGTTGTTGAACTCATTTAATGAACTCTTGCACTTGAATGGTTATAGAAAACACGGGATAATCGTTGAAGTACTTTTCAATTATTTATGGAATATAAATACTTCATATGATCATATCCACCTTGATCATATTATATTGTGGTTTATGGAGTATGTAATTATGTATATCCGTTCATACCCTATGATAGTGAAATCTATCAAAATGCAAATGTAGCCAACAACAATAATTATAGAAAATTCAAACTTTAGATTTACAAAATCAGAAACTTTAAAGATTGAATTTGCGAAATTAAAATCTAATTAAAAGAGCATTGAATTAAAACATGATTAAAAGAAAAAGTAACGTCTATATATATATATACAATTTGTGTGTGTGTTTTAAATTTTAATCCTAACATCTTGTAGTTTCGCAAATATTTAAAAAGTTTCATCATTAGAAACAATATATATAGCCAGACTTCGAATCAAAAAAAAGAAAAGAAAATACAATATGTCAAAAGAAAAAAAAAATGTCCAGACGTAAAACAGTTTAACGATGAGGCAAATATTAGCCGTTGGTGTGATTAAAGGTGGCGAAATGAAGGGATAAGATTGAACTTCGAGGAAGCGAGTTTTGTTGAAGTTGTTGACCAGCGTGGTGGATACGGTGCGACTCTGATATTGTAAAACAAAAAAAATAAGTGCGACGTTGATCCCAAACTATTATTTTATTCTGTTGAAAAAACTACTATTATTTTATTATTTTCATGTATCGAGAAAATGCAATGTTTTTTTGCTAATAAATAACGTTCAATATTTTTTGGTTAATGGTGAAATACTAAAATGTATTGGAAAAATAAACTAAACAATGTTTGTTTACATAAGCAGGTTATGCTTTTTATAGCATAATTATAAAAGAGATGGTGAAGTAAAAGTTTGTGTCAAAGAAACATATGATCTCTTACAAAGTGAGAAGAAACATATGATCTCTTACAAAGTGAAAACATATGATCACTTTTCACAAACTAGAAGTAATAACACATATCAAAAACTCTTTTTTCTTTTTATAAATAAACTGTTTTTGGTAATGCATGTATAAATGTCGATTGCAAAATCACCAAAAAAAACACACAAATATATCATATATGGAATGTAATAGCAAAACTGTTAAGATTTCTTGTTTATATTTGTAAACTCAAACATCACAAAAATGATGTATTTTATTCTGACGGAATTGCATATTATTCTGCTGGTTTCTAATTAGATAGTATTTATATTAATGTTGATACTAAGTAGAAGCAAAAAGAAAAATGTACAATAACTCAATGTTTTTAAATCTTTAACCATATTACCATACACGCACATAGAAAAAACTTATGTACACTTTACATACATAATTGTTGTAAGATATTTGTAAATTTGTAATAATATGTGTGTACAAAAAATTGGATAGCCCCGCATAATTATATAATCTAGATTCTAGATAGGAACAATTTGCCGACAAAAAAAAAGATAGGAAGAAATTAGGTGTATAGACTTCGTCATTATGAGAAATCTTCATTGTGTTGAACCCAAACAAAAAAGAAATAAAACGTAGAGAAGAAGCAAAATACGAAAGATTCATTAATAGAAGTCAACAACAAAAAACATTAAAAATCAATAAATCGCTCAGAAACCACAAGTCTTCCCATCCTGACTTCTATACGAGTTCAGTTGTCAATTTCATACTCGTTTTCTCTATTTTGGATTTACATTACTACGTCATAAAAAGATATTTACATTACCTTAGAATACCATTAAATAATTAATATCTTTCAATATATACGAATGTTCACTAAAAAAAAAAAAAAAAAAAAGAATGTTCACTAAGGATTAGAGATTAGAGATCCAAACTATTCTTGGGTAATTGTTTCGACGAAAATGGTCATTGATGATGCATATATTAAAAAATGTTGCATTTATTACTATGATTAAAATTTTAGATTTAAGTTTTTGAAACATTTGAAATTTGTGATTTCATGTCGACCAGAGCTTGAGTGCTTTTGTTTAAAGCGACACGTTGTGGACTAAGTATGCTTACATTGAAAATATATATATATATATTTTTACATTGAAAATATTTTAAAGCAAGCTAAATGGTTTTCTTACGAAGGATTATATATGTGTATTTTTTTCAATGATTCGATTCAAAATAATATTTGGTAGGTCAGGAAGAAGCGGTTTCAATTTATTGCCCGAATGGACCTTTCATACTCCTATCTATGATCTATGAACCTACTAAAAAAGCTAACCTATTATTCATGCAATTCTTTATCGTTTTAATATTTTTTTTGTGTGTGTGGGTCAAACATCGTTTTATGTTTCATTAATGTTTTTATCTGTACAAAATCGTATAAGATTTCGAGTTTTTTTTTTAAACCCTTGGGTTAAACTTTCCAGGAAGGAAGAAGTTAATGATGGCCATGCTTTATCGTCGGCAACTTTAAAGCTGGCATAGCTTTAAAAAAGTGACAAAAACATTTGGAAAAAGTGTAGTTTATTTTTGTTGAAGAGAAATGCGAATGATTATGTTTGGAATTAAGATGATGGGTTCAACCCATGTTTTAACATCTGCTATACAGTAGTCGGGTGTTCGATCTGAGCTTAGCGCCTAATGAAAAAACAGAGATTAATTATATATATCTATATGTAATACTTTTGTGAATGCAAATCTTTGAATTTGTGCAGCCCAATTGGTTGATGAGCCGATTTTGGGCCTTAGGTGACCCTTAGAACTTGAGTTCGAGACCTATGGTATGCATATTTACTTTAATGGATGACAAAATTGTAAATTACTAACATCTTCTTCTTCTTCTTGAAAACACGAAAAAAACTAGAATTGATGTTTCATCGATAATTCATGATTTTTTCTGTTTTTTTTGTTGTTTATACCATAAATTTGTAGATCCAATGTATATCATGATATTTAGATCTTAAAATTAAAAGAAAAACATTTTTGAGATTTTATCCGATTAATTAACCGATTATGACCAAATCGTGGCGGAACCTTGCTGCCCAACGCCTCATCGCCCGTTAATCGGCCGACCAGACCGCGTTTTAGAATGTGGGGTTCAACTAATAAATGCTGTGTAGTGTGTATGTATGTTGTTACGCCAACTTTCCGATCTACTTAAGTTCAATCACCTTTTTGCACAGGAGCGGTTCAAAAGTAGAAATTTTTTTTGGCCCTGTTCAATATTTAAATATGAACCCTAATTACTTGTATTTTTTTTATTATTATTTTGGATCCTAAAATACACTAAAATTTAGCCGTCAAGATAGCGGAGATGATGATCCGGCATCATCCGGCTTCCATAGCGGAGATGGCTGGCTTCTGTCTGGCAGCATTCGGCTTTTTTGGGGGTGTTGGTTGACTTATCTTCTGGTGTGGATGGTTCCCTAAGTATCTTCGACTAGCTATCATCTAGATATCTCACTTTTCATCTCTGGCAAGTTATGCTAGCTCTTTCTCCGCAAGTTTTTTCGGCTTTCTTTTTTTTCTTTTCGGCTCTTTCGATTTATTTTGGTTCAGGTTCAATTTCTCTTGTTTGATCTCTTTCCTTAGATCTAGTTGTGTAATTCTGTGAGTCTCCCTTCTCTAAGGGACTTAATTCGAGTTTCATGCTTACTGGGTTTCTATTTTTAAAGTTCAAATTTAGTTGCGGATTGGAGTTTCTGTTGGCGCCTTTAGTTTAATTTCTTAGCAATTGAAGTTTCGAAGAAGTTTGAATCGATCGATCTTTTGTCAGTTTAGTAGTGTTTCTTTCAAGGCGGAAGCCTCCGAGTTTTAATATGATATGTTCGATGAGAAGAATTTGTTATTCAAGAGAAAGATCTTGCAATTTTGAAGCGAAGCATGTTAGAGTCGTTGATTCAAGAAGTTTTTGGCAATTATGAATTCTTCTCAGGAAAAAAACAACTAGCATAATTGGCGGTCGTCCTTGTCCTTCTTTTTTATTGCACATGTTTTTGCCTTCGATTTTTGTGTGATGTGTGTTCTTGGAATTAAATGTTTATTCAATTTAATTATTCTCTACAGATTATATTATATGTATTGGTTTTATTATGTTATTAATAAAATGAGATGACAAAAAAAATACACTATAACTTTTGTTAATTTATTTTGGGTTATGTGCAATTGCATCACTCGCACACATGTACACAACATCCCCTGTTTTTGCGTACAACTTTTTTTCGAGTGACCCTTTACTTCTTTAGATTAAAATCCAACAAATAATAATATTAATTAAAAGTTACTCTTTAGTTAGTCGAGATGAAATAATTATATAGCTTTTCTTTTCGCTTATACCCAATTTATTTTAATGCGAATCCGAGACCTCTCTGAATATCCAATTTCTAGAAGCAGTTGGACCTGATTCCAAACCAGATTTGATTCTGAATCGGATCTCATGTTCTAGATAGTTTTTCCACTGCAAATTGCAGTTGAATGAAAGGTGTCAAAAAAAGGTTTTACTGTTAAATGGGCTTTTCAGTTTGTAAACTTTACGGGTTTATGGGCCTAATGAGGTTAAATAGTAAAACTAAGCCTAGCATGAATGGAGAATAGACTTTGCAGTTTGCACGTTGCAGAGTCGGATTAGCAAACTACAATACACATCCAGTTATTTATTTGCTAAAACAAAATTTGTAGAAAAAAAAGAAAAAGAAAAATAAATTATAAGTTTTTAGGTTTTCACCGTTCCTTTTTCTTCATGTAGGTTTAAGTGATCAAAATTTGTTTTTTTTTTTTTTTTTTTTAATTTGTTTGTTTGTTTGGAAGTTTTCCTTGAAGCTTTTATATCTTTCGGTACAAGTAAAACATCAAATTCAACTATTTATCAAATCTAAACCAGTTTTGTCACACAAATTAAGTATAAAACAACAAATATTAGTTGTTCCGTTAATAGTTCCCATTTCTCTGTTGACCCAAAAAAAAAAAAAATCTCATTTCTCAACTTACCACCAAAATCTCTCTCCCAAATCTCTAATAGTCGAATACTGAAAAAGAAAATTTCTCTGAATACTAAAGTAACAGAACAGTCACGGGCAAGACATGACAGCATCGCTACGTGTACATCGAAGATTTCGAAACTTGAGGAGGGCAAGGCTTCTACGTTGCAAATAGGAAATAGCCAAAGGGGGAAAAGGTAAAAGAAAAACATAATTAAAAAGAGCTCAACTTTTCCTTCTTTTTAGCCAAAGCAATAGATTCTTCTATAATTCTATAAAATACACTATACTTTTTAAATTAACAATTTGACACTAACATTTTTGAATCACAAAAATACTTCTACTCTTAATCAAATTAAAATGTACAAAACATAAGAAAAACGATTATAAAAACATATCATCACGGCACTGATCAACTGGAGAATTAATTTCTCAAAGGAAAAAAAAACATAAATAAGACTATTGTATGTTATTTAGAAACAAATAAAAGATTAGGGGTATATATGAAAGTTTAGGTAATGAAGTAAAATAAAAATATAAAATAGAGCCAAAAAAAAAAGTTGAGACCTTGAATTCGCAGCCTCCGTGTGACCAATATGCTTGGAGAGTAGAAGCACGTTTCTTCTCTCAAATTCGACGTCACCGTGAGGAAGAAGACGAACATGTGCCTCTAATTTATTCAATTTCACCTGAAGAATTTTGCAGGGAAAACAAAAATCTATAACATAGGAAGTCAACGCCACCGTTCAGGTGACGTTTGTGCTATATTGATCTCAGCTTCGTGTATCTTCTTAATTTCTGGTTTCGATTATATTGCACTTTTCTTTTTTTCCGATGGAAAAATTTCTTGTGTTTGTTTTTCTGGGTTTAACGCGTTTCTCGAGATTTTAGCTCAACTTATGAAATTTAAAACCTTTTTGACCATTAGTGAGATTCTAATGTGAATCAGATGTCGAAAAAAGATTCTTGTGCTCACAAAATTTTGATCATTTGGCTAGAATTGATTGTACTAATTGAAGGATGCAGAAAAAAGTGTATTTTTTCCTCAGAATTTTACTCATTTCGAAGTGTGTTTATGGTTCACCTGTGAGTATACAAGAAAGTTGGAGAATTTAAAATGTTTGGAAGAAGCTAGTTGTTGTAGTGATGCACACAGTTTTGGGAAGAGCTAAAATAGGTATTTTTTCCGATGTATCTTCTAAAAGCATGGATTGGTTATATGTTCGGAAAATGTCTTCTTTAGATTATGCTTGATAATTAAGTCCTGTGAGTTTATCTGAATCTGTGATTTTCATTTGTTTGTTTTTGTTTTTTGGCAGAGTAATGATCCGCGCAAAGCATATTAATAACCTTTCAAGTACAGCAAGATCCTTTTTTCTTAATGGATCAAGAACAAGTGCGGCTGATGGGAATTCTTGTGCATACATGGACGATGAAACTTGTGTCTCGAGACGCCAGCAACTTAGAAATGAAGCTGCACAGACTGAAAATCGACCATCTAGAATTGTCCTTAAGCCTTCAGTTGTGGGATGTATATTACCAGGAGAGGTAACCAAACCTTTGGTTCCAAAAAAGGTTGATGATTTTGGTCGGCCGTCTCTATTGCCACAGCATGTTTCTTCTTCCCCTGCTTTGCCGCTTAAATCACATTCAGTTAATTATGCATCAACCATCATCGGGAAGGAGGAGGGCGGTGAAGTTTCTTCAGAACCTATTGGGGATCAGATTTTCAGGGCCGGTATTGTGGCGGTAAATTTTCTGTCGGATTTAGCCAATTGCAAGATTCCTTCTTCTGATGGAGGAAGTGAAGTATTTGGATTTACGAAAAGCTGTATGGTTGATCCGACTCGGCCTATGTCGACTGTCAAGTCGTCAAATGTGAAAGCTATAAGAAGAGAGCACTTTGATAAAGTTTACCCTAGATCAGCTGCAAAAGAACCGTCAGTGGGTAAAATTAGAAATCCTAGTAGCAACTTCCGAGGGCACAAGGAAGCTGAAAGAACTGGATTCGTTAAAGGATTCAAACAAGTTTCAAATTCTTTTGTAGGGAAGTCGTTACCCACAACAAATAACTCATCTGGCAAGAGGACAAGCGTGTTGGAAAGACCCACTGGTATTGATTCAAACAGGTTTGTGCAAAGTGGTTTCGGTAAGTCTTCAATGGAAATGGTGAAAGGGCCTCCAGGGACTGCTCTGGCATCAAGGCAGTATTGTAACTCCGGATACATTGTGGAAAATGTTTCCAGCGTTTTACGAAGATTCAGGTGGGGACCTGCTGCTGAAGAGGCCCTTCAAAATCTTGGTTTGAGGATAGATGCATACCAAGCGAACCAAGTTCTTAAGCAGATGAATGACTATGGAAATGCTCTTGGTTTTTTCTACTGGTTAAAAAGGCAACCTGGGTTTAAGCATGATGGGCATACTTACACCACTATGGTGGGTAATCTTGGCCGTGCTAAGCAATTTGGTGCAATTAAAAGCCTCCTTGATGAGATGGTTAGAGATGGTTGTCAGCCAAATACAGTTACTTATAACCGACTCATCCACAGCTATGGCCGCGCCAATTACCTGAAAGAAGCTCTGAATGTGTTCAATAAAATGCAAGAGGCTGGATGCAAACCTGACCGGGTAACTTACTGTACCCTTATAGACATTCACGCTAAAGCTGGATTTCTTGACATTGCCATGGATATGTACCAGAGAATGCAAGCAGGAGGTCTTTCTCCTGATACTTTCACTTTCAGTGTCATAATAAACTGTCTTGGAAAAGCTGGACATTTACCCGCTGCACACAGGCTCTTTTGTCAGATGGTTGATCAGGGCTGTACCCCTAATTTGGTCACATACAACATCATGATAGACTTGCATGCCAAAGCGAGAAACTATGAGAGCGCGTTGAAGCTCTACCGTGACATGCAAACCGCTGGGTTTGAGCCTGACAAAGTGACGTATAGCATTGTGATGGAGGTTCTTGGACACTGTGGATATCTCGAGGAAGCAGAGGCTATTTTCACCGAGATGCAGAATAAGAACTGGATTCCTGATGAGCCAGTTTATGGTCTTCTTGTGGATTTGTGGGGAAAAGCTGGTAATGTGGAAAAGGCGTGGCAATGGTATCAGGCAATGCTTCATGCTGGTCTGCTACCTAATGTCCCTACATGCAATTCCCTTCTTAGTACCTTCCTTAGGGTTAACAAGATAGCTGAAGCTTATGAGTTATTACAAAACATGTTGGCGCTTGGTCTGCGTCCCTCTTTGCAGACATACACGTTACTCTTGAGTAGTTGCACAGATGGTCGGTCAAAACTTGACATGAGTTTCTGTGGCCAGCTGATGGCAAGCACGGGTCATCCCGCACACATGTTTCTCCTCAAGATGCCACCTGCAGGTCCAGATGGCCAAAACGTGCGCAACCATGTAAACAACTTCCTGGATCTCATGCACAGCGAGGACAGAGAGAGCAAGCGAGGACTCGTGGACGCAGTGGTTGATTTTCTACACAAGTCTGGTCTAAAAGAAGAGGCCGGATCAGTTTGGGAAGTTGCTGCACAAAAGAATGTGTTTCCTGATGCATTAAGGGAGAAAAGCTGCAGCTATTGGCTTATCAATCTCCATGTAATGTCAGAGGGAACTGCAGTCACCGCGCTGTCTAGGACGCTTGCTTGGTTCCGTAAGCAGATGTTAGTCTCGGGAACTTGCCCTTCCAGGATTGATATAGTAACTGGTTGGGGAAGACGTAGTAGAGTCACTGGTACATCAATGGTGAGACAAGCAGTTGAAGAGCTGCTCAACATGTTTGGTTCACCATTTTTCATGGAGAATGGAAACTCAGGTTGTTTCGTAGGATGTGGAGAGTCTCTCAACAAGTGGTTGCTTCAGTCTTACGTTGAGAGGATGCATTTGCTGTGAGTTTTTTTCTTTTTCACATTAGGCTTCTTCTTCTTTTTTTGTATTTTTTTTTATCTTTTAGCCGATTTGCATCTTATGAGTTGTTTAGTTTGTAAGTCATAAGTTACGTTCAGAGATAGAACTGGAAATTCCTCTCCAGTCTTTTGTCCTCCGTTGTATCTCCATCTTGCAATAATCTGAGATTCCATGAATCAATTGAGGTGAACAAACTCCTAGATTTATTAATATGAAGAGTATATTTTCATACAAAAATCAAATGCTTAAAAAAAACCTGTTATAGACTTGTAGATGTACAAAGGGAAAAAGAAAGAAAATAGGAAAAGGAACTAGAAAAGTCTGGTGTTGTAGGAGGCACAAGATGAGCACTTGTGATAGAGCCAATGGTAAGGAGCATTTCCTTTTCTCCCACAATCATTACATAGTATCACCTGCACACAATTGTCCTAATGCTTCAGTTGACAATGAACTGAAACTTTGAATATGAGAGAGAGAGATAGAGAGGAACCTGAGTTTGGTTTGAGTATTCATCTGGCATCTTTTGTTCTGCAAGCAGTGCGTCTAACATTCTAAAGTAAACCTGCAAGAGACATTCTTTGATTAGTGAATCCACCTCAGTGTATGAACATTGTCTCCATAAAAGACTAGAGAATAACTAAAACAACACTATGGTTTGAGTTTTTTTTTTTGCTTTTCAGGAGCATTTGGTGCCTTTAGCTATCCTTTATAGCTTTATGTGACAATTTTTAGCAAAATTGTTTAACGTATCTAACCTGCATATCCCCAAGCGACTTGCTGCAGATAGGACATGTGTAATGCGAACATGTGTACTCCTACAACCAGAAACATCACAGCCCTAAGTAACATTATTAGCATATGTTTCTCAAGTGTTTCATAATTTCCACATAACACAAGCACCTGAAAGCATGATGAGTGCATCACGTGACCGCATGGAAGAGCCTTCACTGGAGAATTCGAGGTAAATATGTATTCATGGCAAATCGGACAATTATCTTCTAAGCACTTTTCTCTGCATACATGTTCTACTAAGGTCCGTGACATACAAGCGTTGCATTTCATGCAATGGAAGTAGTCTATGCTCAATCCTTTTCCTAACCGGCAGAGATTGCAGTACGGACAATGATAGATTTCCCTGCAAAAAAAAATCCTTTAATCTTCAAAAACTACAAGTATAATATTGATGAAGCAGAAGAAGATTTACCTTTCATCATCAAACAATTTGCAGATTTTGCAGTAATATTTTCCCATTGACGAATTGCATGAAGTATTGGAGCAGCTCGCACCTACTGGCTGAATTATCAAGCACTTCATACACATCATCTTTGTGATTTGTTTCCTACACAAGTATTTAAGAAAATTAGAGACAGATGAAAGTGCACCAAGATTACTGATGTTCATTACATGGAAATAGAAGCACCATAAATGCCACTACCTATCCACTGAGTGATCAGCCTCTTCATCATGACACCGTATACACGCGAAAAGCTGGTTGCAACAAGGAGCAAGAAGCTTGCAATTCCTTTTGTAGTGTTTGCAACCAAAGATTAGTTTGTGAGGATCTCGATAAGATGGATGCTGACCAGGAACTGCTTCCCTATTGCTTGAGAGAATGGATGGTTCAAGATTATATATCCGCTGTGTTGCAATCCAACGGCTGAAAAAGTACACAACCTAGTGTAAGTTACAACAAAGAGTCATTTAAAGATGATTCTTGCATACTACTTAGCAAAGAGTTATTTAGAGAGTATACTTTTTTTCCAAACGCAGATTTGTACAAGACTAAAAAATGGGATTGCAACGGTTACCTCATTAACAAGTTCTGGATGATATATGATTTCTTTTGAGGATCCAGGGAAGAATCACGAGATATTCTTCTAATTGTAGCCTCCACATCCTCCTGACTCATCGATAACAAGCACTCATACTTACTGTCTTGACCAGATTGACTACATTTCTGAGCCATTTGGTAAGCTTGAGTAGAAGTTCTCAACTGGCAATTGGTGTCAGTTTGTTCAGCTCCTGAACACACCTTTTTACTCTGTGAGATTTCTCGATGATTCTTCTCTTTGTTGCCAGATTCTACCTTGTTACTAGGATCATCTTTTCCAAGTGTCTTATTCATGATACCCTTTGATTCTGTCTCTAAAACTTCAAGAGGTTTGTTGCAAATGCTTCCTTTGTCCTCATCATGAGCTCCTTCAAAGAGATAGTTCCAGACAATATCTAGTGGATCTGAATCATCAGATGGATCCTTATTTGCTTCCCCTGTTTTCTCTTCTATAACATGGCAATTGTACCATTCTGTTAGCCATTCAGCAAACATAGTTTTCCTTGTTGCTTGACGCCACAAGGACATCACTGCATCTTGTTCACCAGGGATCAAAGATTCCATTAACCATGGAATCATATCTTGCAATATTTCTCCACTTATTCTTCCAAGCATGCATGCTATGATTTTTTCTTGTTCTTCAATAGCGAAGCAGCTTCTGAATAAACACCAGAGCTCGGTTTCTTCTCGGTGGAGATGCTCAGACAATAGCTTATGAATGGATTTGCATACATCTTGGAGGCTCATACACAACTTCTCATACTTCACATTCATGTGGTCCACTACATGTGAGTTGATCGTAGACACCATCTCACTCAAAAGGAATGATACTTTATCGAGGTGCTTAACTTCCAATTCGTGATCGATACTATATGACTGACTAATGTTTTGTAGTTTACCCTTTGCTTCCAGAGCTGGAAATGCAATCTCATCCTCTGCATCTGAATGAATCTGATACAAGAACTTTATAAGATGAAACCGCTGTTGAAACTCTCCAAGGAAGCTATAATCTGCTGCCAGCCGAGCTGAACCAGATACAAGGTAGTCTAGATCCTTCTTCATTGCCTTGTGGAAGAAGAAAATCAAATCGATCGGTTTTAAGTCCATGATTACGTGATCGCCAGTGTTCTTGTCACCAAGAAAATCAGGAAGGTGTTGAAGAGGCCTGAGCTTTCCTGGGATAAGTATTTGCTGATTCATAGCACTCGAGTAAGGTGTCTCATTCATGTAACCAGCATGTGGATCCATTGACTTGAAACTGGTTGATGACTTATTTTTGTTCCCTTGACATACAAGCAAATAAGGATCAGATGGTTTCCATAGTTGATGCTGTGATTGCAGGGTGAAAGATCCAGAAGCTTCTTCAGTGTGGTTCTCTTCAAAGGGACATCTCGGTTTGAACATAAAGGAGAGCTCATTCCAGAAACTTTCAACTGGTGTTTTGCCTGAATAACCGAAGCGAAACCACTGCAATAAGAGGTGCGCAAAAGATTTATTGGGAAAGAAATCTTCTGAAGTTAAGAAGTGAATAATTGATTGACATTCATCTTCTGGCAACTGAGCAGAAAACCACATTATGACACACTTGAGCAATCCAAGAGGCAAGACATGAAGGCTTCTGTATAGGAGCTGCCTCTGCATTTCAATGTTGCAATTCTTGCTGATGATTGGGAATACCTGGAGATTGAATACTTTGTGGATGTCATATGGAAACTAAAGCTAAACATATTTCAAAGTGACTACTAATTTCTTCAAAAACGTGCAATAAGTTATAGACTTATAGTAGTCCACTTTCAACAAAAGCGATAGTACATAAGAATATGAAACAGTTTTTACCTCTGTTTCCTCTAGTGAAAACTGCTTTGCTACAGTCAATATAAGAGATTCTAGTTTCTCCTGAAGCGTAATGACAAAACTATCACTCCCTGTTCTAGTTTCATGGTCTAGTGACCTCTTGAAGTTTTCCACATGGGCATCTATGGTGAATTGTTTGGAAGTGGAAGAGTGTTGATCCACCATTTCTTCAAACACTGGGTAAAGGAACTTCTTAAATGCATTGCTGCAATGAAGTATGTCACTAGTTTCTCAGAGAAATCAATATAAAAGGAAGCAAGACAAGTCCAAGAAACTAGACACAATATCAAAGAAATAATCAAGTTCCCCAAAATTATTACCAATAAAAGATAAGGACATCAGCAAGGAAGTTTAGCCGAACCACCAACACATTGAGGTCCAGTGAAAGGCTTGGAATTTTCAATTGGCATAATCCTTTTTGAATGTCTACCAAATCTCTTCTAATTGCATTATGCCAAAGGTGAATACCATGAATCAGAGTGTATCCTGTATTTGGACTAGAAAAGGACATTTTACTCCACTGCCAAAAACGTTGAAACAGCCCACTTGATGAATGTGTCTGAGAGTTGTTCATATTTTCAGACACTTCTACAGACTGAACTCCTTTCATGATCTTTGTAAGAGCCGTAAAAGATGATTGACGATAGTCAATCAACCAAGAGTTTATGACCTTGAGAAAAATAATTTAATCTTGTTACAAATGCAACAAATGAACAAAAATAGAGAGACACATCTCCAGTATAGAAATTATATACCAGTTGCAAGGAGCGTTCCTTTGGGACAACTTCTTTGACGCAATTCTCAACTTCAGATTTCTCCTTGGGAGAGAGTAAAGACATCATCCATGGGAAAATTTCTTCCAGCACCATCACTGGAACACTACAAATGAATTGCCACACTAACGATGCTTGTTCTTCAAAGGAGAAGTTGTCAATTAACAAAGGAAACACCTGCACAGGAATTTAACACAAATCTTGAATAAGATAGTTTCTGAATCACATGTTTAAAAGAGAATATAAGTGTGACAAGAAAAACCTATATATATATATATATATATATATACCTGCCGCTCTTCTTTAAGCATATGTTGACATATGGATGATTGAATGGTGCCAATGCATAATACAACTTCACTAAGTACATAGGCTCTGTTCCCTATTTCCTCTTCAAGAACATTTAGCCAATGGAAAATTGAAGTGAAAAGATCATCTGTGGCATCATGTTCAAGCGAATAATTGAAAACAATGTTTTTCACACGTGTGTCCAACGCTGAAAATATAACCTGCCAGTAAACAAACATTACGTAAGTGATAAGAAATGAAATCGGAACGGTTCAAGTTTTTTGTGTAGATTCTGTCTGATCCTATAAAAAACCTTAGTACTCGTTGACTTTTTAGCTGTAAGATGGTTTAATCTTTCGTTTTGTGGTAATTTTCTGACATCAAAGACATCTAGTAAAATCACTAATCCATAACCAGCCACGCTTATATGAGATTATGAAAGCTAATTTAGCTCTTGTTTGTCATAATATGAATCATTAGCATCCAAAATGCTTAGTTTTGCTCAAAAAGAGGAACTAACCTCATCTTCAGCTGCGGAATGATACTTATATACAAGCTTCAAAAATTCAAACTTACGACGGAGCTCCACCGCCAGATCGGAACCAGACCGGACCGTATCACCGCCCAGACACTGGAGCTCAGTCAGCTGCGCTCGGAAAGCCTTGTGGAAGTAAACAAACAAAAGAATTGGAGCATCGGACAACCGAGCATTCACCGCCGAAGCGGAGGAGGAAGTCGACGCAATATCCGGCGGTTTAGTATTCTCCCGGCGGTTCTTCTTGTCCGGCGGAAGTGGAATAGGATCTCCGACTCCCATCCACCATGAACAAGAGAGGAGAAAAAAGAAAGAAGAAGAAGGAAACGCGTAGACGAGAAGAGAAAGTAATTTAAAGGCTCGATCATCGTCGTCTTCGTCAAGCTCTCTCTCTCTCTGCTGTGTAGATTGAGGATTTGTTAATTCATTTTTAAGGGTTTTAAGGGTTTATTATATTACAAGTGATGGAGACGTTAGAAAACTGAACAACCAATAAGGCTTTTATCATACATCCTGTGGCGGGATTATTTACTGGCCCCATGTGATTTGTCGTTTACTATTATTTGTTAATTAGTATTTTTTTCGATTTCTAGTTTTATCTGGCGACATATACATTACTATTTTTATTTGCCGACAGTAGACAGTATTTTATTTTTAATCTATATAATAGAAATAATGTAAATTTGAATCCGACTATATTAAATTCAATTTTCAACACATCTGATATATTTTGTTTTAACGTTATTTATTCACCACCATTAGTTATATATATACACACTCAAGCATGAACTAAATATATATCCAAGTTTTATTAACTGAGGTTCGTTGGACAAGTTATCCATTTTGACTCCGTTAGTTAAAACCGTTAATTAATCTCCTCGTTCCATCTTCCACACAGTGCTTTCTCTGTCTCGCCCTTTAAAATGGGCCTAATAAATCAGTTAAAATGGGCTAAGCCCAATAACGGAGGCAAACAAATAAAACTGATTCTGTCTTTTTCTTCGTGCATGCCACTTTGCGCCAAGAGGTAGAAAGAAAGTGATTCTGTCTTTTTCTTCTCCGGCGGAACATGGCGGCGGAGAATCTAATTAAAACGAAATGGATGGCGATGACGGCAAGCATATGGATCCAGTGCACCGGAGGAGGTTCGTACACATTCGGAATCTGTTGCATTTTCTCTTTATTCCAGGTTTTGCTCTCTCTTCTTCCACTTTTAGAATATATTTCTTTGAACTCTCATTGATTCATTAATTTTTTCGTACACATTCATAATTCATTCATACATTCTTGTAGACTAGTTTTCTTACTACACTACAAAACACTTAGACTCTAATCATAACAATTCTGACTAGACCATACTTTTAGGCTATGATTACAAGTCATCATTCGATAACTTATTCTAGATAACAACAACCCCCCACCTACCCTTGACTTCTACTTCAATACTAACTAGACACATATACTTAACTTGGGCCTTAGCTAATTTAGTTGGACCATTTGGTCTCATTTAATAAACCAACCACTTGGCCCAAAATCTCTAGATGCTTCTCTTCTTCTTCAACCTCTCATCTCTTCTACGACTTCTTCTCCTTTTGTTTCATTGTTCTTCATCATCTTTAACTTACCATTCTCTTTCTCTTTTGCAGGTTCAATCAAGGAATCAACTCTCAACACTCCCTCTTGATTTCTTCGATTGATTTCTAGGTTCCGATTTAGGATTTTGAATCGAGGTCCCTTTTGTTCTTTGCTAATGATTTCTCCGCATTTTGGTGGAGTGCTTTTCAGGGCATCAGCATAACTCTTGGGTACCACATGTTTGATGATTCCTTTCTTGCTTTCATTTTTCGTGAGATCCAATTTCTCTCATTTGTCTGATTTTGTCTCCATTGGTTGTCTGATTCCCCATCAATCTTCCTCTGAATTGGGTTTTTCAAGACTTCAACATAGGATTGTCGTGAGTTTCCTTTTCCTGCTCCCTCTTGCTTGGTACTCTCCTTCTTTATCTTGGCTAATTTTTGCTTCTTCTCCTCTTGAAGATGTGTTGGGACAAGTTCTCTATACCCAATCTTCATCGTGATGGCACTTGATTCACCACTTACTGGTAAAATTCTTGCTTCTTTTTGTTTTTGATTTAGAGACGGTTGTCTCTCCCTTGATATTGATTCTTGATTGGTTTTCTCTGTAACAGCGTCCAAGCTCACATGGGCTTTCTTCTTGTTGTCATTGATTTCTTTTCCAGCCAGCTCCTGATTCCTCTCACTCTTGGATAATTTTATATCCTTCTGAACGATGTCTTCTCTGATCACCATCTCGTTTAATCTCTCTTGTGTTTTTGAACCTTTTTGATCTTTAGCTTCACTTGCTGATTTGAGTTTCTCCTCTTGCTGAGCCGTAGACTCAACTCTTGAGTTTCCAATTTTGATCTTCTTAATGGTAACTGATCTTCTTAGCTTGTTTCCGTCAGCTTCATTCCTCTTTATCAGATACTTCTCAGGTTTGATCTCTGTCTCCATACTCTTTTCACTTCTGTCTTTGGGGATCGGTTGATTTTCGAGATTTGATTCACTGTCTTCAAGTACCATGAATCTCTGCTTGTACGATTGCAGTGATCTCAATTGAAGATAGGTTGAGATGAAAGCTGTTATTGATCATTTGCACCTTGGCAATCTTCCTTCCAGCTTGATCATGAATGATGCAGCTACTCTGTTTGAAGGTAACTTCATATCTATTCTCAATCATTTGAGAAACACTCAGCAGGTTTTTAGTAATTTTAGGGACTAGAAAGACATTTTGAATTACTTTATTTCCTTTCTTTGTCACAATCTCCACATCACCTTTGCCCTTTGACATTAGCACTGTTTCATTACCAATTAGTATTGGAATCTTGACATTTCTATTGATCTTGATGAATAGATTTTCGTTTGGTGTCATGTGATTTGTGCAGCCGCTGTCAATAAGCCATGTGTTCTCCTCAAACAGCTCCTGATCGGCTTGTCTTGCAGTGAACATGTGGTAGTTTCCTTCTTCCTCTACTTTTTCTTGATCTTCTTGATTTACTTGTGCTTGTTCAGACTTCCTGTTTCTGCAGTCTTTAGCGATGTGGCCAGCTTTTCCACAATTGAAGCAACTCCTAGTGTCTTTGTTCCTGTTGAAATCAGGTCTGATTTTTCCATTCTTGATCCAGCATACATCTTCATTGTGATTATCTCTTTTACAATAACCACACCATCTTTTTTCTTTGAAGCTTGTTTGTCCTGAGTTTATCTTGTCACCATCTTCTGCTCTTGAGCCTTGGAAGCGTGCAAGGAAGGCCCCTTCAGTTTCTTCTTCCTCATCTGGAAAGAACTTTTTCTCATGAGCTTCCAGAGATCCAACTAACTCAATATAAGTGACAGTTTTTAGATCTTTTGTTTCTTCCATTAGTGAGGACAGAGGTGCATAGCTTTTTGGCATTGAGGCTAGCATCTTGACTACTAGATCGAAGTTAGTTCTTCCTTCTCCTAGAGCTCTCATCTGGTTAGCTATAGCTTGGATTTTGTCTGAGTAAGTTTTCACCTTTTCTCCTTCCTTCATTTTCAGATTTTCAAAGTCTCTTCTCAATGACTGTAATCTAACCATCTTGACTTTTTCATTACCTTGATAGGAGTGTTCTAGCAGTTCTCAAGCTTCTTTGGCTGTAGTTGCAGAGAGGATCTTGTCGAAGATGACATCTGCTACAGCATGCTGAATAATCTGAAGTGCAGCAATATCTTTGGCTTCTAAGGCCTTCAAGTTTGCAGCTTCTTTTGCTTGATCCGGTCCGAATTCAAAAGGTTTTGTTGATGATGTATATGACTCTAGAAGTCCTTCCTTGACTACCTCCCACAACTCTTTGTTCTTCAGTGTTGTCCTCATTCTTGCAGCCCAGAATTCATAGTTCTGACCATCAAAAACTGCAACAAGATGAGAGGACTGCAGGTTCAACGCCATATGAGTTCTTCTTCTAGATTGACTTGATTATTTTCTGATTCTTTCTTGAATTTTCTTGCTCTAATTTCTTCTTCTTATCTTAAACAGGCTCCAAGAACAGATTGGCTCTGATACCATGTTGCATTTTCTATTTATTCCAGGTTTTGCTCTCTCTTCTTCCACTCTTAGAATAGATTTCTTTGAACTCTCATTCATTCATTAATTTTTTCGTACACATTCATAATTCATTCATACATTTTTATATACTAATTTTCTTACTACACTACAAAACACTTGGACTCTAATCATAACAATACTTTTATGTTATGATTACAAGCCATCCTTCGATAACTTATTCTAGATAACAATAACTCTCCCACCTACCCTTGACTTCTACTTCAATACTAACTAGACACACATACTTAACTTGGGCCTTAGCTAATTTAGTTGGCCCATTTGGTCTCATTTAATAAACCAACCACTTGGCCCAAAATCTCTAGATGCTTCTCTTCTTCTTCAACCTCTCATCTCTTCTACGACTTCTTCTCCTTTCGTTTCATTGTTCTTCATCATCTTTGACTTACCTTTCTCTTTTTCTTTTGCAGGTTCAATCAAGGAATCAACTCTCAACAGAATCTACTCCGCAATCTTAAAGTCAACTTAATCCTACGATCAATCAACTCTTGATACTGTCTCCATCTTTAAAGACATCGGAGGTAACGTTGGCGTTTTATCAGGACTTGTATACGCTGCAGTCACCTTCAATCGGCGTCTCCGTGATGGAAGGGAAGGTCGAGGAGGACCGTGGGTGGTGATTTTGATCGGAGCGATTTTGTGCTTCACCGGTTATTTCCTCATGTGGGCTTCCGTAACCGGTCTATTTAAGCGGTCACCAGTTCTGGTTATGTGTCTATTTATGTTCATAGCTGCTCAGTCTTTGACATTTCTCAACACGGCCAACGTTGTGAGCTCCTTAGAGAATTTCGCTGATTATGGTGGCACTGCTGTTGGTCTTATGAAGGTAAGGCTCAAGTTTAATAACATTTTGATAAGGTCCAAACTTCAAAGTAATTTCTATTTCCTTGAGACCTTAAGATTGATATATATTCACTATGATCCTGATTAATAAGTTGAAATGAACCTCAAGAAACAAGGGAGATCGGTAGAAATTGAAAAGATATATATATATATATATATATATATATAGTTGAAGTTGAAATATGGAAAATTTCTAGGAAATTTGAGAGTTTATTGAAGATTATTGTGATGCTACTAAGCTTATGTCTTGCGCTTGTTCTTTGAAGGGTTTTGTTGGTCTAAGCAGAGCAATGTTAATTCAGCTGTATAATACAATATGCCCTGGAGATCCAAAGACTTTCATTATTCTACTTGCAGTAGTACCTTCCCTTCTCTCTGTTTTGGTGATGCCTCTAGTTAGGATATATGAGACAAGCACAGTCGATGAGAAGAAGCATTTAGATGGTTTATCAACTTTGTCACTTATCATTGCAGTTTACCTTATGATCATTATTATTCTCAAGAGCACTTTTGGTTTACCATCATGGCCCAATGCTGTCACACTTGCAATTCTACTCATTCTACTTGCCTCGCCTCTACTAATAGCGATAAAAGCATCGAGATAAACTCATTGTTGGATTTATGGAATATATGGAACTTTATTGGTCGGTGTGGAGCCAGTTATGCCTCGGATTTATTGCTTCACAGTAAAGGATGGCCACGTCCTTTGCTAATGGCTACAACTCTTGGAACCATGACCATAGTCCATCTAATTATAGCCTCTGGTTTCCAAGGAAATCTTTACCCCGGTTCGGTTATCGTAGGAGTGTGTTATTGTGCACAATGGTCGTTGATGCCAACAATTACATCAGAACTATTTGGGGTTAAGCATATGGGCACTATCTACAACACCATTTCGATTGCTAGTCCTATGGGTTCATATATCTTCTCTGTTAGATTGATTGGTTATATCTATGATCAGACCATTGCCGGAAAAGGTAACGAGTGTTACGGTCCTCATTGTTTCCGATTGTCATTTGTGATTATTGCAACTGTGGCTTTCCTCGGATTTCTTGTCTCTTGTGTGTTGGTTTTGCGAACAAAGACGCTATATCGACATATCTTCGAGAAGAGGTTGCATCGTCGGTAACAATTGTGACTTGTGAATATCATTATTCAGGTACATAATGTTGTATTTGTGTTTGTATTTTCATGTTATTGTTTAAATTTTTTTTATTTTTTTATTGTATTTGTAACTAAACTAATGATTGTAAAATATAGATTTTGTAACTGTAAGTACAAGTAGATATTGGCTCTGATTGGTAACATGAGTTATTAATGATGTTATTTGAGTTATGCCCATAACTCAACTAAACTTAAAAAATGTTACCAATCATGATGTTCAAAAAAAAAATTAAAATTGAGTTTGAGTTAGAATGATGTATGATTGATGTACAATTTTGATGTATGTTCTTTGTAAAAGTGTTAACTCAAAAGATTTCTCAACATCAATAAAAATCTCATGTGGTATGTTTGAGTTATGAAACTCCAACTTTTTTTTTTACTTTTTTTTGTTTCTAAAATATCTCCAACAAATCATTTTAACACATAAATCTATTGTAACTCAAGTTTGATACCACATATTTTCTACTGTAAGTTACATCAAATTATAACATTTATTGCAACTCAAGTTTGATATTACATGTTACCACTCGGAGCCATTGTATTTATTCGTGTGAGGTTCTTTGTTTTTGGAAAAATTTATACGGCAAAAGTGATGTTTGTGAGATAAGTCTATGGAGTTTAGTTGTGTCATGTGTGACATAATTAAAGTATTAATGTAAAATACCAATATTGGGAATTGGACTGGAAGTAGAAGATCATTAATGACAATCCTTGCCATTTATAGATCATTTGCTTTACATGTATTTTTAGAGCATAATTAGTAGTCTCTTTCAACAATTATAAAATAATAAATATTATAGATTTCTAAAAAAAAAGTGAAAACCTCATAGATGAATCTCACATTTTAAGAGTATACTAATGTAGATGCTTTTATAATGAGTTACTTCAATTGTTACGTTATTCGTATATTTCATCTAGTTATTTTTCCAGATCAATGTTTTTTTTGTTATTTATGTAAACTACAGTAAATTTGACAAATAGAGAGTTGTTTTTTCAAGCAAGATTCAATTCAAGATTTACAAAGTGACATTTCCTAAATCTTGATACTTCAATTTTATATCATTAACAAATTTCCAAATGTATGCTATTCAATACTGTTTTAATAAAATTTAAAATTTATGATATGGCGTATATATGTAACTAAACATCACAAATTTCATTCAAATCAAGTTGTTCCACCATTAATGTTTTTACCAGTCTCAATTAATGGTTGTAATCAAATCTAATACAAAATCACTAATCCAATAATTAAAAGAAGAGATAAAGCACAACTCATACAATCAAGTTTTAAATATATAAAATTTAGTACATAGTATCTAAACCTATTTTACAAATTCGACTTCTAGTTGCAATGTCATATTTTTTTTAAAAATATACGATAACAATTAATTTTCAAATTAATATGATATAAACGTATAAAACTAAGTGTATGTGGTCAGGTTGCCCTCTACACTCTGATAAATATTGATTCCAAACCTAAGGATGTCATAGTTCCAAAACAATTAAATCTTAGTCGATTTTTTTTTGGTCGAAAATATAAAGACTTGTAATATTTTTAAAAACTAACACTATTTAGTATTTTACACGATAACTAAGCATGATTGAAGCCATCTTGTAATTATAAAATCCACAAAAGTTTTAATTTTGAATTTGCTTAATAAAGAAAAAAAATCATATATATCTCTCTCTCGAGCCCTAACCTTGGTAGCCCCTATTTCTCCTCTCCTCGTGTATCAGTCGTTTGATCTGAGAGATCATTGAGAGACCAATTTGACATTTATTTACCATCCTTTTTCTTTTTTCCTCAGATTTTCTTCTTCCTCCCTCACAAGAACCCTCAAAACGACAACGTTTCCTTTTCACCAGTCGACGCTTTTGGTCCTTCTTTCTTCCTCATTCCTCCTTCCTCTTGTTTAACCGATTTCGATTTCCCCACAATGCCAAAGGGGTTTTGATTCTCTTTTCCTCAATATCTCAATTTAACCAGAAAAAACCCTAATTTCAATTTCTATCTCTTTGATCTCTCCATGGGTTCCTCCTCCGATATCGTCCCTGACCGATCCTCTCTTGACCACCACTTTCCCGCCGACGATGTCGCTCCGGTTACTGATTCCAAAATTCCAAAGGAGGAGCCTTCCGCGCTTAGGAGAACGCGGCCTTCACGTGCTTGTACTGTTAGGGCACAGCAGCGGCTTCAAGAGCTACAAGCGGCGGAGAGAAAGCTTAGGCCACCTAAGAAGGAGTTTAAACGTGAACAGCATCGACGGAAAGAAGAAGTGGAGGAAGATGATGAGGATGTGGATGATCAAGAGGAAGAAGACGACGACAGAGATGAGAGTAATCAGGTGCAATGTGTTGCTGGTGGAAGTTCTGGCAAAATTGTTACTTCTCTTGTTCCTCCACCTGAACCTTCACAGATGCCAAGATGGAATCTTCGTTCCATGTGGGAACTTGCTTCCGTACTCAATTTCTTGCATGTGAGCTCTCTGTTTTCTTCAATTCTCAGATATTGTTTGCTTCTTTAGCTGCTAATGAGTAACTTTCAAATTCTCCTTTTTTCTGAATGGTGAAGGTATTTAGACCGCTTTTGAAGATCAACGCGGAATTTTCAGCTGAGGAGTTTGAAACGGCTCTGCTTACTCCAAACGATACTCTAAGTGATATACATATTCCTTTGCTAAAGGTTAGTGCTTTGGTTCATCCATTGTTGTGTTTTTTTTCCTACTCTTTTAGTGTACTACTCGTGTCTTATTGATTGTTTACTAATTTTTGTTGGTTTGCTTTGGTTTCTGTCTGTATTAACTTCAATGTGCTACGAGAGTTTGTCTCACTGACATGAACAGAACTTGATGTCATACCACGGTGCTTTTAGGTGTTCTGTAAACCGAGTGTTGGCTCTTGTTAGTACGGAAACTAGTGTTAAGACTTTTTTGGGGGCATTGAATGGTTCTAAAACAGGAAACTTGCCTTCGTTTTTGTGCGAGAAGATTATGTAAAAGGTTTAAATGTTAAATGGAATCCTGGGTACTGTGGCCAGTGAGATATAGGAGTGAGGACCTGTTAAAGATGTGTTAATGTCCTATATCTTACTGCAATTTCCTTGCAAAGTGAAATGTTATCTCTAGTTCAGATAAAATTTCATCTTCTCTTAGGAACTCTGTTTCATGGCTGCTAGAGGTGTATCTTTTTCTGCACTTCAAGTTACATGTTCCAATGGAAATGACTAAACACTTAGAAAATCCCCTTTGTAATGAGGCTTGGGTAGATTGCAACCAGCTTGTTCAACTATATCATGAACTTAGTTTTTTCTCACTTCGGATGGAAGGGAATCTTAGTTTCAAATCATTTTGGATGAGCAGCTGATTGAACAACAAATAGCATCTATGTTTTTGGCTAGCTTCCCTCATAGGCACCTTATAGGCTTGTAGTGCCCAGAACAGATCACTAATATCTTTGAAACGCTTTTTGAGTCATTTCCCTGATTGAAGTCCTTGATCATTGTCATGATATGTGTTTTTACTTGTTGTGCACAGTTATTATTACCTTTTTAACTTTAAAGCGCTATACTTTCTTTTGGTTTATGCGGATACTAATCAATCATGCTTTGGAATCAAAAATATTCTTCACTACTATGAAATATCCAAATTGCTTAACAGATTTTCTCTATGATACTAATCAATCATGTTTATTTTCAATTTGCAGGCCATTCCCCCTGTAACTCGAATGGCCCTCACACGTGATACCTGGGTCACTGTCTTGTGCAGAAAAATAAGAGATTGCTGGCACTGGGTAATGATTGCTAAACATCTTTGACCTGATTTTGTGAAGTACTTTTTGCATTATTTCAGGTTCTGACATGAGCTTCACCTACTCATTTAGGTCGCAGAAGGGGACCTTCCTATTGTTGCCTCGCAAGGGTGAGTTGTTATAACTTTCTGAATCTCGTAGTAACTGATTAGTGAAGCATTTATGAGCTTCTCGTCTTAATCTTGTAGGCGGGAAGTTGAAGTGTACAAATCTCTTGATCCAGCCATTCGTGTGGTGATTTTGAAAGCTTTGTGTGATATTCGTGTTGAGGTATTGTTGCTGCTGTATTTTGATCTATTATTTAAATCTCGATTAGTAGTATGTGTTTGCTGCCCTTGTTTTATCCTCTATTTTTTTGTTATTTGTCTAATGCATTGCAGTTGAAAATGAATTTTCATTCTGTTTGCAACTTTATATTACTGTATAACTGTTTACACTTTATGATGTCCATTATTAAGCTCTGGAGCTCACTGATGCGATGCTAATGATTGAATTGGAAACTAGATGGTTTTAACACTTAACAGTTTTGATGGGTTTTGTTAATTTCTACAGCAAGAGGATATCAAGAGCTTCATTGACAACTCTCTTAAAACTGGTGTTCATCTGTCAGTTTTTCGCAAAGATCGCGTTGGGGGTGATTCACATGGAGTTAATTTTTGGTTGGTATCAAATGTAAAAGACCTAAATAGGACTCATTTGTTTGCATAGTTCTAATAGCACCTGTTTGTTTCTTATGTAAGGTATGAGGATGATCCCTTAATTGGTCACCGTTTGTATCGGGAAATAAGGAAAGCAGAGGTGGTGAAGGTCAAAACAAAGGGTTCCAAGATTCTTCCCAACGTAACATACCAATGGGAAACTGTTGCCACTAATTTTGATGAATTCCAAGATGTTTCTGTAAGTCTCTACAACAAATTAATTCTGAATTGCCAGATAAATTGCTTAGGATACTTCTATATGAATAGTGAGTGTAATTATTTCTTGCAATGGAATATGGTAGCTTGGTTCTGATGTTATTGTGATGGTTAGACAGCGTGCATGCTAGTGTTAACCATGCACTCGAATATTAGTCTTCTGTACTGATGGAATTTTACAGATGCCAAACATGGGACCATACTCTATATGTGGAGAATCAGTTATTTTCAGAGGATGGAGTAACTTTCTTCCCAAAATTTATTACATAAAGAATGGTGCATACCTTTTGATTGCTTGTAAATATCACTAATATCTTTGGTGTGAATGAATCAAATTAAAATGATAGCAGTGCTAAGAACTGTCTTAAAAGGGCTCATGTGCAAGTTGAGTCTATTATAGTGTAAGAATATAGTTGGATGTTCAATGAGTTAGTAGTATGTTGTGTGTGTTAGTGAATCCAGTATCTTTTTCTCGAGGTATGTCCTTTCCTTGGCAATTTTGTCACTTGATTATAGGGGTTAACAAGGTGAATATAAAGAAGTTTGTATTGTGGATCCGTTTCAATGCTTTATTACCTTCTTTCGCGGATTGGAGATCCTAGGCTATTTTGACGAAACTTATGTTGTTTCGGACTGAACTTCTTTTCTTTTGACTGTCAATTGATGCTTGTTTCTGTGAGGGACTAAACTATTATTAGAAAAAATAGGTATAACTTTCCATTTCTTTGCTGCTGATTTAGAAGCTGTCTCTTTGTCTTGCAGGAAAAACTTATTCAAAGTAATAGTAGAATTGAAGTTTCTTTAGGGAAGAAGTTAATGAAAGATATGCTTCCTGAGATTGAAAAAGAACACAAGGTTCCAATCTGCTCTATACTTAACTTTTTTGTTTCTGTTTTTCATCTTGGTTACAGTAAAATAGAACTGCATTACTAAGCGCATATTCTTGGCTGGAATAATTCTTATTGACTGCATCCTTTCATAATGGAATTTTTTTCCCGCTGTCAGAGGAAAGAAAAATTGTTGAAAAAGCAACACAGACAGGCTCTTCTCCTTGATAACTTTTTGGTTGTTGATGGTCTTGGTGGTGGACGCTCTCTCCGTGATAGGAAGCCAGTTAGATACACTTTTGGTAAGGTTATGACCATGTTGGAAATTCATGCCCCGTTCTTTCCTGATTAAATATCCAGCTTAATCTCTACTGGGCTGAAGAGTTTTACTAATATCGAATATTATTGCAGATGATTATGATAGGTCTATAAATGAAGCTATCAAGATAACAAAGTACGTCTGAGTGTCCCTTGCAGTGAATCATCTCTGCTGTTGGTTTCCTTTAACCATTGTTATTTGGTGACTATTATCTATTGTCTCTTACATTCTTTTTGTTTTGGCGATACTATCTCAGGAAGAAACATCCATCCCCAGAACCTCCTCTCCACAGAAGAGAATCTGCCAGATTGGATGCTCTTGCGAATGGCAGATCGACCAGTTCAACCAACCCTACTGAGCCTGTGAACGATACAGCATCTGCGAGATCTTCTGATTTTGCTGATTATGATGATTTCGATGAGCAGAGAGATGAATCCTTGGACAGAAGGCAAGTAACTGTATTTTTCTTCTCTCCTTTAATTTCCTGTCCGGAACTTTGCAAAACTTTAGGTTGAATTAACGAGAAAAATGTCATGACAGTAACAGACGCAGACAACGATCCCAACGGTATTCAGCTACAGACTTTGTTGAAACTGTTTCAGACAATGAGGTAGAATTTGAAAGCGACGATGACATTTATGGGGAAGCAGTTTATGATGAAGAATATCTGAAGAAGCGTAAACAGAAGAAGCTTTCAAGTGGTTCTGAGGGAGATGAAGAGTACAAATGGGATGCAGACAATGCCGAGTATGAGGAAGAAGAAGAAGAAGAAGACGAAGAAGATTCTCTAAGTGCAAGCGAAGATGATAGTGATGAACCACGTAGGGTTAAGAAAATGCCACGAAGAGAAACTAAGTTAAGGTCAAGGTCAAGGTCAAATGATTTCCGGCCAGGCCTGAGACGTAGTAAAAGAGCCACAAGAATTGATTACCAACAATATGAGCTCTCAGAATCAGACAAAGAAACAACAGGAGTGGCAAAACGTAAGCGATTGGTTGAGCCGGATGAACATTCTGATGAATCAGGGAATGGGAATTTCACAATGGGAAGTCCGGACTCTGAAGAAAATGCAAATGATCCTGAAACAAAATCTGGTGAAGAAGAAGAGCTGAGAGAGGTCAATGACAATGCGGAGACCACAAATGGTAAAGAGAATCACCAACTTAACAAACCAAACGGCACAGACCAAGAAGAAGTTGAGGGTGTAGTGGGCAAAAGGCGTTACCTCGACTTAAACGAGCTTGCCCCTGTATCTGGTTTTGATGATGGTCCAAGTACAGTATTGAAGGATGATGATAAGAGAGACAATTCATAAGATCTCTCTCTTGATGTCTTAAAGCTCCCTCTGGTCAATCACCATTGTATGATAAGCAAGATTCTCGTGAGTTATTTCTGGCAAAAACCCCTTGCAAAGACACTTCATTGGCTTTTTCTCCATTCAAGCATATCTGCCTTGTTGTTGCTTTAAGTTATTCAGGCCAATTCGGCTGATAAGTGAAGAGGAGAATGTTGCAGAGGCCGAAGAGGTATGTGTAGATTAGGTTAGTCATTTTTTTCTTACCCTGAAAAAAGAAACAATGAAGAGGGTGAACCAGAGAGATTCCTAAGAGCTTTTTAATGTTATGGAATTATTATTAGTGTAAAAGTAACTTTCTCTAACTTTTGTATTTGGCCATAAGAACACACGTTCAAGGTCTCTTAGATTTTGGTAAAACGACGCAGCTTTGAGACTTACTGAATGTGATTATGGTACATGGAGCAAATCTTTTTAAAAGTTATAAAACTCATGTTGCTTTATCCTATGTCATTGTGACTCTGTGAGCTTCAAACTTGGATTTTAGATATATATGTGCATGTATATAATGTTTATGCACATATCACTTAAAAGGAAAATATTGGTTTTTCTTTGTTACTACACACTTGCTAATTACTAAAGAAATAAATGTCAAATCACCAAAAGATGCCTTACTTCTTTGAAAAATTGATATAATATAGTCTAACCGAAAGAACGGTACCTCTAACTTGAAGACTTAATACCCTCTTGAATTCATTAAAAGTTGTTCTATAGATTCTATTTAGAAACATCTTTAAAAACATTAGTGAATTGTGCTAAAGATCTTGGAACCAAAGATGTGGCAAAATAAAGAAAAGAAAAGAGAAATAGCAATTTTATGTATATTTAAAGAATCACTAGATTCGGACCCGCACGTACGTGCGATGTTATATTTATTAATATTTTATTAGATATAATATATATAATACAAATTCATAAGAATTATGTATTTGGTTTAGTTTTTGACTTGCATCAAACCATAACCTGCGACCCGTCAAATGAAAATAATTAATCCGCATTCGACCCGCTTAAATATGCGGATACCCGCAGGTAACCTATAATTATTTAAATAATAATTAAAAATTATTTTAAAATTTTTTTAGTGAAACTAATATTTATTAATAAAATTTTAGTATTAAAAAAACAAAAATTCCCAAAATAATTTAAAAAACAAAATTTTTGGATAATTATTATATTTTTCAAATTTAACTACTAAATTTTATAAAATAATAGTAATTAATATTACTATTTTTAAATGCGGGTACCCGCAAATTCTCTTTACAACATAAGTTGATCTGCATCTGTCCCGTCAAAAAATGTCTAGATCCGCATCTGCTACCCGCAATTTGAAAAACAAAATTGACCTGCATCCGCCCCGTAGTGGATCTAACGGGCATGGACCCGCGGGTTATGAATCAAATTGACAGAGCTAGCTCTATATTAAGCGGGTGAAACCTGCAATCCAGAACCTGCCCTGCAGCGGTCTATATGAATTTTTGACCCACATCAAACCGCACGTATGTGTGGATTTTTATCCGTCTTGTAGTCAACTCTTACTAAAATTAGTAATAATTTGAGAACTGAATTTATCTACACAAATTTTCCAATCCCGTACCGTTATCCAAAAATTTTATTCCGTTTTTATTGAACATCATTCGAGTAAATAGTTTTTGTTATCCGAATTATTCATTCCCATCTCATACCCACTATTTTTTGTTCCAATGCCAAAAATAGACTAACATTTAAGATAACAGATTAATTTCATTGAATAACGATATTAGAGCAATCAAAATTTAATTACCGTTTTTAAAAGTATTTATGATTGGTAAAATGAATTACTTAAAAAACTCGTAAAATTTAGAAAAATATAACTATATACATATAAAATTATATTTAATGTGATTTTTCATTGGGCATTTATGTTTTCACAAAACATATTAATGGAATATAGAATATGGTTTTTGTTAGTTTACGAATCATTATTTCGTTTAAAATCCTGATCTTAATGAATTTTAAATTAAATTCAATTTTTTCTTAAAATAATTTAAATTAAATAAATTTGAATTAATATATTTTGTAAAATTTAAAATTATTATGATTTTTATTATAAAATATATATTTTGTTTACATGTCAATAATGTTTTTACAAAGATTAGTTAAATATGTAATTAGTTTAACTATAAGAAAATTTACGTTAGTTACTATGCAATATTAACGTAAATTTATTAATGTAATCATAATAATTTTATCAATAGATTTAAATCATTTACAAAAATTATTTATGTAATATATTTAAAAATCTTTTTAAAAACTATTAACGTAAATTTATTATTATAGGTTAACAAAATCTTTAATTTACATGTAAATCTTCTTATAAAAGATTTTGTTAGAGATTTTCTGATTATATGAAATCTTTTATTTATTAATTAATATTTAAAAAATCTTTAATTGTGTTTGGATATATGAATATAAGTTAAGATACAAAGACATTTTTGCCATTAATGAATTTATTTTTTCTTCTTATATTTAGTGGCATTTCATGTAAATATTTTAAAATTCTAATGTTTCTTTTAAATAGTGCTTCACTTTTAATAGTATAGATGCATATGTAATTTAAGAAAGATGAAAGCATATTCATGCCTTTCTTGCCACTCACGCTTCTTAGACCTCCAAACCCATTTTGCCTAATCCCTTCCTTCCCCACAACACTCCCTTTGTATTATTATTACATGAATCCTTCTTCATATTTGTAAACAAAAGCTTTATTATATTTCTCCAATACTTATAAATGCATTTATAATTTTTGTTTCTTTAAAGCAAAATGGTGAGATCTTGCTCTTCAAAATCAAAGCATCCTTGGACAAACGAAGAAGACACCGCCCAAAAGTTTGTGTTTGCGTCTGCGTCCAAAAACGGATCTGCAGTTCCTAAGAAAATAGGTTACAAAAAACATTTTCAAACATTTCTCTCTTTCTTTTAATTATATGATGTTGATATGATATATCTATTATTCTTTTTTTTTTGTTAAAGGATATATCTACTATTCTATATATGTGTTTGAACATTTTATAGGACTTAGGAGATGTGGGAAGAGTTGCAGAGTGAGAAAAACTGATCCCTCAGGAACTAAGAATGAGAACTTCACTTCTGAAGAAGAAGATCTGATCATCAAAATCCACGCAGCAATGGGAAGCAGGTTCGCGTATTACTCCAAAATATTTTCTGTAGATTCTTTGAGATTTCGCAGATTTTGATGACTTTTTTATGTGTGGATCTAGATGGCAACTTATTGCACAGCATTTGCCAGGAAAGACAGAAGAAGAAGTGAAGATGTTTTGGAATTCAAAACTGAAGAAGAAACTGTCTGAAATGGGGATAGATCCTGTCACTCACCGTCCTTTTTCTCATGTACTTGCTGAATACGGCACCATCAATGGTGGTGGAACCCTAAACCCTAATCCCTTGAACCAAGCCGGATCTCTTGGACGTAATCACTCGCTCAACGAAGATGCTCATCAACAACAACAACATGATGATTCAGGAGATCTCATGTTTCATTTACAAGCAATCAAGCTTATGACCGAGTCATCGAACCAAGTCAAACCCGAGTCTATGTTTGTGTATGCATCTTCGTCTTCTTCTAATTCGTCTCCTCCATTGTTCTCTTCAACTTGTTCTACCATAGCTCATGAGAATTCGGATGTTAACTTCACCTGGTCTGATTTTCTTCTTGACCAAGAAACCTTCCATGAAAACCAACAGACTCATTCTCAAGAACTAGACAGCTTGTACGGGAATGACTTCTCCGAGGCAGCAGATGCTACCATGGCTAATGCATCAACTGTAGCTTCTCAGATCGAAGAAGAATCTTCGAGCGACGGGTTCGTTGAATCGATTATAGCTAAAGATAAAGAGTTGGTCTTGGGGTTTCCCAGCTATTTGGAACAGGCTTTCCCTTTTTAGTTTATCTTTCTTCTCAACTACTAAATAAAGAAACAATCTAATAAAGAGAAAGAGCTGCTTCTTATAAATCTTCGATTATTGTTACAGATTAAATTGAGAAAGATTTCATAAACATAATTCAAGCAGAAATCTTAGACTTGAGTCTGTTCACAGTTTTATCATCAGTCCTAAACGTTTACCGCATTGGAAACAGAGTATTTGGCAGAAAAATCTCTCCTGAAAGCTGACAGTTAAAAGCGGTTATCAAACGCGCTCACAACTCTCGAGAACAGAGTATTGTTAGTCGTCAAGAACACCTACAAAACTAAATCAGTTTTCTTTTGGAGAATATTTGGTTGAGAACAGCACATGAAAAGTTTGTTCTTTGTTAGTAAATGGTTCACGTTTGAATTACTCTGTTCTACTCATTTTTTCCCCTTAAATTCTAGTCATTTTGTTGTAAAATGATGAAAAAGATAATAGGTCTGTACACTATGTGAAAGCTAAATGATAAATAAGTTGTCTCTTATTTTTGCTTGTTCTTATTTTGGATGCAACTTGACTAAAACTAATGTTTGAAAATTTGAGTGTATAAATTATGTATGTCTACGTAGGAAGGAAGTTGTGATAATTTAAATTAATAGATAAAAATCTAAATAAGAATTGAGTTATGATTTCATTTTGAATACCACTAGTTTACAATGTCTCCAAGATTGTTGTCAGAGACTTTTCAGAAATGATTTAATTAAGAAAAAACGATTACTTGGCAACAGAGTTTTAGTTTTCAGAGAATCCCAAGAGCTGGACAGTGGACAACTTGTTGGTAGCTGTTCATATCGCAACCAAATAAAATCTTCACAGAAAAAATATAGTAAAGAACAAGAAAAATGATAAAAGAGATCAATTTTATTAATGTTTAGTTTCGAATTTTCATACCGATTGTTACAGACAGTGTATATGATTTATTTATTTTCAATATAAAAATAGTATTGCGAATGATCATTTCAGAAAACATAAAGTAAAGGATTCAAGAAACAAACTTGGACTTGAGATTGGCAACAGTTGTATCATCAGTCCTAAAGGCTTTGGTCAAAACTGTGTTTGGAATCTCAGGCTTCGAACCAAACAGAGTATTAGGCAAAACAACAGCTCCTGGAAGCTGGCTGTTAAAAGCGGTTATCATACGCGCTTTATCTTTGCCAACGTTCCATTGGAAATGAACCAATCCTCTTGGGATAACAAACATTTCTCCGGCATTCATAACCTTTGAGAACAGAGTGTTGTTGGTAGTCACGAACCCGACAAAAACCGAGCCTTCGACCACAATTCCCGCTTCGGTTGCACGCGGGTGCGAGTGAGGTGGATTCACACCGCCTGGAGCGAACTCAACGTTGTTCATCGAGAGTCCTAAAGTGTTTAGACCAGGAAAGGTTAGGACGTTTCCGGGAGCAACGGTTACACCGTTAGGGTTCGAAGTGTCTAAGGGACCAGCTAAGCCAGAGTAGAAGAAGTCAGAAGCCGAGACGGCTGATTTGCAAGGGAAGCCATTGATGGAAGGAGAAGCTTTGAGATCACCAACGCAGAAGTCTTGTAAAGGATCAGAATCAGATGAGAGAGATGGGATTACGAAGATACAAAGCGTGAGAAGGAAAGATCTGAAAAGAGAAGAAGAGGTTTGGAGAGTAGCCATAGCTATTGATGAGAATGATGAAACAGAGCATCATCTGTTTTGTTATATATAGTGGTTAGCCTGGTCTTTGGAAATATCTCTTTTGACTTGTTCTCTTTTTTAGACTAGGAAAAAATAATTGTAGATTAGTTGAGAAAAATAAACGGACATGAAAAGTTGTTTCTTTATTAATGGCACAAGTTTGATGCCATGTTTTACACTATTGCTCTGTTTTCTAAAGCTTTTTATTGATTTCGTTGTAACAAGCAATCTGCAGAACATTTCAAAGTTAATGGCTAAAATGTCTATGTCTTATGTTTAATCAGAGAAAATTTCTTACTTAGTCATAAAATACATAATGACTTTCAAGACTTGAGCTAATATCCTAGAGAAAAATGAAACAGAGCATCCTATGTTTTGTTATAAGAGAATTTTTTAGTGTTTATTTGAGAATTATTGGTCGATTATGCACAAATTTTCCATAATGGAATTAGTGGGTAAGAATGAATCTAAATAGATAGGTATGTTTAATAATTTTTGGGTGGGTCAAGTCTCTATGGGTTTGTTAAAGTGTGGTTTTCATAAATAATTTTTAAATTAGTAAAAATAATTACTTGGCGTCCGGGTTTTAGTTTCAGTGAATCATCAAAGAAAGATTCAACCAAGTTCTCAAAAATAAATAAACAAAAGATTCAAAATTGAGTTTGAAGTAAGAGTCATGGCAGAAACAAAAAAAAGCTTTGCTTGTTCTGTAATAAAATTGTCAGTATCAGTTACATACAGAATTGATACAAGGATGTTGTTTTGATTTCTTCTGATGATAGAAGAAGTAAGTAAAAACATTCATGATTCTGATGGCATTTCGATGAAACTACGAAGCATATGCAGATTCTGAGATATCTGTAATAGAATTGCTTCTCCTTCACTAATATCTAAAACATCTGAAATTTGCTGCAACAATTCACCTTTTGATTCAATTGCATTTAGTCTCACTGTAATCTCTGTAATCTCCTTCACTAACATATCTTTTCTGCTTCCATTCTCTGTCACAAATTCAAGAAGATTCAGAAAGTTTAAAAATCAAACTCAAGATTCTTAATGAAACATATAAAACCGATGAATTGGCTTTACCTTTTTCTTCCTCTATGATTACACCATTGTTGGCTTTAGATTCCTCATCTGAATCTTTCATTTGTTCCAAATATTTTTCTTGATTTGAAGAACAAACAGGCACATCTGAGACCGGTTTAGTTTCATCGTTTTCTTCATCAAGAAACTTTTCTGCTTCTCCTTCTTCTCTCAACAATTCATATCTCAATCTATAAGCTTCAATTTCAGCTTCAAGCTCTTTCATTTCCTCTTCTCTCTTAACCAACAAACTATTCATAGACTGCAAAGCTTCTTGATCATATTCCGCTTGCTCGTCCATCATTCTCTGATACTGCAATGCCTCCATTTGAACCGCAGCTTTCTCGGCTTGAAGTCTAGTGATCATAGCCATCGCGTTGTTTGCTGCAACAGCTGAAGCACTCCTCTCTTCATCTAACTCCATGTACAAATCCATCAACGACTTACGATCCAATCTAACCTGTCTATTTAGATGATGAAGTATGGAATCTCCATCCAACACTTCGCTCTCCGAAACATTCTGATCAATCAGAGATTTCTTCATAGATCGAAGAGACCATCGCGGACTATTCTGTGCTGAATCAGAAAGCGGAATCCCAAAGAATCTATTGTTGCTGCCTCCTTTTACAAAACTTGGAGTTCTATCATCAGTTGGATCCACCAATGCTCCTTTCGTATTAACAGAAGGATCTTCATCCTCAGGCAACTCCGCGTATTTGATGTGAGACAAATCCAAAGTTCTTTGATTGAATGAAACTCTAGGAGAAGGACTAGGACCAGCAAAGAAAGATTGATTATTGTTCTTCGGTTTCTCGTATTTCACTTTCAATAGCTCCCCACAACAAGAACAACGTTTCTGTTGCTGAAACCTGTCGTTGCCATTGTTATTTCTATGATCAATCTGATAAAAGTTGTCTTCTTTCTTTGAACCTGTAACTGGAAACGCTAATTGAAGCTCACGTTCATCCTCGATAAGAAGCTCAAGATCCTTATGTAAGATTCCAATAAGAGATTTGTAAGTATCAACATCTGATTCTTTCTCTGTAGCGAAAGAGAGAAGACATCCTTCACACATTCGTTTGATCTCAGAGAGTTTCTTGTGAACATGACAGTAAGCTAGAGAAGAGACATTCTTCTTGTGAGATTCGCAGATGGAGTCGTTGTAATAGAAATCAGGGTTTGTTCTGACAAGAACATGGTCGATTCTAGTGCAGAGAAGACAAGGGATTTTGAGGTCGAAGAATTTAGCAATTTGGTTAGAGAAGAAAGCGAAGAGGCCATCGATGAAGAGGATAACGATGAGGATCCATTCAAGAAGAGCGTAGATTAAGAAATGTGGAAATGTTCCAAGTTCTTCTTCTATGAAATTCTTGAAGGAACGGTTTGACATTATTGTGATTGCAAAAAGCGATCACGAACACAGAGAAAACTAACAGGAAAAAGAAGAAGAAGAAGAAGAAGAAGAAGAAGAAATTAGCTTAAAAGGTTACATGAAGATTGAAATGGAGACGGAAGGGAAGGAAAAAACAGAGGTTTATGGCCTTTATTATTTAGTCTTCTATATTTGGGTTTGAGGAAGATTTGAATTGAGGTTAAAGACAAAAAATACCTGAAATAACGGTCAATCGCAGATAAGGAAAACTGACAAAATTAGAGTTGTTTTTTAAATATTTATGCTATGTTGTTTTGGATTATTATTCAGAGAGATCATTTAACAGGGTCTTGATGTTTAATCGCTAATCATTGTTTAAATTACACCTAGTTATCATTTATCAAATATAAGGAGAAGTGTGTTTGCTAGGGAAAGGAAACAAAAATCGAGCAAAGTCAAAGTGGCGCATGAAGTTGGCAAACATTATTATGGCATTGAAGATGATAAAATATTCGACGAACCATCATGCATTTTAACTTATCCCCAAAAGATAAGGTATACAAAAGCTTTAAAAACCCCACAAATTGACAACCATTGATTGAGATGGGCCACATGAGAATCACGACTTGTTTTTACTTACATATCACAAAACAGAACAAACAGAGCAGAGAACACTGTGACCTGAAAGAGTTTTTACAAACAAACAAAGATGATAGAGAACCCTAACCATAGTTTGTCCACATCTCTATAGCCTTCCTCTGTTTTTGTTCTTTTTCCCCTGATTATTTTTTCAGACACAAAATACATAAAAGATTGACAAAGTAAGGCTAAAGAAATATCAAAAACAAGGACTGAGACTTGAAAAAAAAAAACACTGTTATTTTTGTTATCTGTTTATAACTAATATGTACTACTACTACTAATAATACAACCGAGAAACAAAGAAAGAATTAAGGTCTTGTAGATTCATTCACCTTGGCTTTTATGTCTAAGCAACTCTGATGATGCTGCTATTGCTATCTCCATCACTGAAGCTAGGCATCATCGTGAAAGCTGAATGTCTTGAGTTGGATTGCTCGTTAAGATTAAATGAGGAAGCCAGAGAAAGGTTCAGAGAAACCGGAGCTGCATCTGTGTTAAGATCAAACACAGGCTTTGCTTGGAAGGTTACTGGGACCAGATATGACTCGTTGGGATGAAATACTTGTGGTGCATTCTCAATTCTTGTCGGCACTGCAACTTCAGGAAAAACTTGCATAACTTGATGTCCAGAGTTCATGTTGGTTTCAGGTAGTGATGAGTTCTCCAGAGCCTGATCTTGCTCCATAGGCATTTCTGTGACCTGATAAACTCAATGAGACCTAACCGTCACACACCTATGATTATCCTTCGTAATACTAGTATATCTATAACTCAATTATTGAATGATCTATCCACTTTCTAGCAAAGCTTGAAACATATATTTCCCAATTTGACCAAAAATCATTATGACACTTCTCCATATTCACTTTCTCTTTTAAGTTCTAAAGAGGAAATAATAAAAACAAAATAGATTTCTTTCTCAGATAGACTCTAAAAGAACAAACTATTAAGAGAAAAGGACACCTCTGATCCTCTGGTAACATATATCAACTAAAACATAAAAGTCTACGAAAGGAACGAACTTTCAGAAAACAGAGAACAAAATTATACTCTTATCAAAAAGGTTAAAGATATTAATTACCGTCTCAGTAGTGATATCGAAAAGGCTAGATCTTCGGCGGCGACGGTTGAGATTGGTTCGTCGGAGGAAGTATTTCTGAGCATGACTAGCTACTTGAGTAGGAGTCCTGCTCTTCACAAAGTTTCTTGATATTCCTTTCCAATCTCCTTTGCCTACTTTCTGAAGCCCAATCAAAAACCTCTTGTGCTCCTTCTCTGTCCATGGAACCCCTGTTTTGTTCACAAACAACAAGTATCAGCCATAGATACAAATCCATAGCTCAAAACCAATAAACCAGCTACCAAAATCAAACATGCATAGATTCATTCAATCACAAATTGAACAAGGTCAAGTTGAAAACTTTCAATCTCAATATCGCTAATACAATCATTTCAATCTCAGAATCTATGGAAGTAAAAGAAAAAGAAGAGTACCTCGTTTCCTCTCGCGATTTCCGCCGGAAGAAGATGAAATCTGGATAGCGTCATTGGCGGAGGCGTAACCGTCGGTGACTACCACCAAATCCGCTTCTTTCTTATCTTCTTCACCATCTCCGGCGACGACTATCTTAGGGATCTCCTCCTCAGGCGAAGACTTTTCGTAATCAGATAGATTGTTCAAACTTACACACTTTCTCATCGGATCAACCACAACCCTAACTCCGAACAATATGATCTCTCTCTTCTCATCGCCACCACCTCCGGTCTCCGACGAACTACTAACGGCGGCCATTAAAATACTTTTTCCAATTTTACCCTCGCGTCGCTTTTGGTTTTAAGAACCGTACAAATAAGGAGACGAGATGTGAGTGGATCTGAGCTTCTTCTTCTGCTTCTTTTATAAACGCGATAAGCCACGTGGCTTATTAGACTGTTGTGTTGTGTATTCAGGATAGCATAACACGTGTCGATATTTCATTTGTACGTCACTCGTTCCCTTGGTGACCTGCATGTCTCGCTATATTTACCTTCCTACTTTTGGATTTTTTTATTTTTATTTTATATGGATATATTCTCATAATGTGCCACTCTAAATTAATTGTTTTTGTCATTTTAATTAAAAGTGCCTTTTTATCATATTGAATATGTGTCTACGTCACTCTCACACAACCCAAAATATAGTGTTAATCATATTTAATATAGTGTTTCAATATGAAAATGAGAAAAGTTTTTTTTTTTATATTAAAAGCCGTTTGAATATAAAATGACTATCTCATTTTCTAAAATTATTATTTCTAATAATAAAAGGGTTAAAAAATAATTTTTAGAAATATCTAATTTTCAAGATGAAAATGAGAAAAGTTGGTAAAGGACTATGCCGTTATGCGCATGAAACTATCTTTTAGGGAAGAATTACCATTTTGAATTGTAGTAGTTCATAAAACTGTTAATTGTATAAATGGTCTTAATAAGTGTTTTATAATGTAATGTTAGTACTTAGTACTAAACAATTAACAAAAAAAAATGTTAGTACTAAACGAATCTGGTCAACTCAGTGCGATTCCCAATTACATCCACCCTGATCATCTTTATGAAAAACCATTTTTTATTTTAGTTAAGTTGCGACGAAAAAGTTACCTTGGAAACTTCAATCTGTTTGAAGAATACTTCGTCTTTTCAACCCCCCCCCAAAAAAAAACCCTTTAATTATTGTCTTCGTTGAGTAATTAAATCTTAGTGCGACAAATTACTTCTGGTTAGAATTAAATGATTGATAAACTAATCAAAAGAATATTCCAAATTGTGGTATCAAAATATTTGATGAAGATATGGGGCCAATGGTCGCACATGATATCCTCATCTCTTTAATAAGTATTTTGTGTCTCAATCTATTCTCTTATCCTTTTCAGTTTTTTTTGTTTGCCCATCAATTGCCTTTTAAGTTTTAGTAATTTCCCTTGCAAGTTGTCTATTTAAAAATCATATGTAATGATGATTAGAAAAATGATTAAGATATAAATCACATTTATAGTGTACACACCTACAAACTGATTGATTCACATTTTACACCACTATTTTAAGCAAATAACCGATTAAATTCACTGACTAATAATGTTTTAGCTGATTTTACTGTGAATCAAATCTCTAAACTCTATCTTAATTACAAAATTTACGTAAACTATAGTTTAACCATATTCTTTCAAATAAGAATGCACGCAAATTTTGGAGAATGGAGATGCTGATGAATAGGAGTTGACTTTTTACTAATAAAATAAAATATGATTACTCTTAAGAATTAGTGTAGTCCTCTATATAACCGATGTTTGAGCAGTTGGTTAAATATTCCTACTTGTAACTTGTAAGTATGAGATAACCAAATTTTTTACCAATTTCAATGATCACAATGCTTACAAAAATAATTTGAGTCTCGAATGGTGCAGGGTTATCTTCATTATACTATTTATAAAATGTGTCACACAGATTAAGAAAAAGGAAAGAGTAACATTATTTTTTTCTTTTTGTACTTTTCATTATCTTTTTCTCAATTTTCTTTTCTTCTTCTGAATTTTTTTTTTGAAAAATAAATAATTAACTTGTAAGCGTTAATGTTTTAAAACAAAATAGAAAGGAAAAAAAAACTGTACTTTTATATTTATTTTTAGGTAGGTGGTTTCATGATCAATCCCATTAAAGTTTAAACATGGGGTTCAACAACATGCATGTTAACAAAGATAAATAAATCTCCTCATTATTAATCAACCATTATTTTTTCGTGAAAGAGAAAAAAAAAAGAAAAGCACAAACATTGGTCAGGAATGAAAGCCACCACCATTGCCTTTTCTTGGTTGCACACAAAGATGAAGTTAAAGGAGTTCGTTTACATAAAGCCATTAAAAAGGAAACTTTTCTCCTTTTGGTTATCGCTTTAGCCAATTTGGATGAGTTTGTGACTTTCCCAAATCAGAATTCTAGAAGAGGGTGGATGATGAGAGTGCACATGATTGAGTACTTAAACAGAAAAATAATATTTGTTCAAACAGGATTCAAAAGATCGAATGATTTCCCACTTCCCACTTGACAAGCCCAAGCCCTTTATGGTATTTGAAAACCTTGTGTTGTTCCACACTCACACAACAACAAGAAGACAATATTGACTCATACCAAATTTTTAAAGATTGTGAAATCGTTCTTTATATGTTTACATTTTACAAATTACAACAGATAATCTATAACAAAAGACATAATTATCTACTATAGATGAATCTAACAATCCACTATAGAACGACACGATTTCACATGATAGATAACTTAATACGTAGATTTTTTTCTTATGGTTTTTTCCCATTTTAAGTAGAAAAATTAAATGAAAACGAAAACATCGATCGGGAAACCGCACCGTCGTCGTTTTACATATTGCGAAGCGAAAGATGATACATGTGGTCTATCCGTAATAAAGTGGAAAAGTCAGGGGTAATAAAGTAATTACATCCATTTTCCGTTCCTAACTGACAGATTCTTCAAGGCAAAACGCAAAAACATAAGGGAAAAAAAAACCAAACCACCTTTTTTTTTTGTTTCTCTCCTCCTTCGTTCTTTTCTTCTTCGTGACTTCGGTCGGGAAAAATTCGCCTCTCCATAACCGCATTCTCAGCCCTAATGACCGATCCTGAGGTAAATATCCCATTTTTAATCCCTTAATTTCCGCCTTTATCGACTTCACACTCCCAATTGAAAAAAAAGTTTTCTTTTTTTTTTCTTCTCTGTTTCTTTTAGGTTTCGTTTCTCTTTACAAAGGATTTTTGTCTCTGATTTCGTTTATTGTTTCGTATACTGATCTGAATTGGTGTTTTGGATATGGGTTTTGTCTTTTCTTTTCTGAGTTTGAATCTTTGCGATGAATTGGTTAGCAGAAATTAACTGCCTTGAAGAAGGCTTATGCCGATACAATACTTAACACGGCGAAAGAAGCTGCGGCGCGTGTGATGATATCCGAGAAGAAAGTGCGTGTGTATCAGCAAGAGCTTGCGGCGGTTAGAGATGAAGCTCTCCGTACATGTCTTAGGCTTAAACAGATGTATGATTCCAAGGTAATTTTACAATGTAGATTCGTTTCTGTGTATTCTTAAACTTGAAAAATATATCATCATATAAGTTGTTTCATGTATTTGACATTGGTTTTGTTTCTTGCTTGTTATGAGATGGATTTGAGGATTAAGTTTTTTTGACATTTCTGAGTTTTGTGTGAAGACTATGAGCGTTATTTACATCTTTAGTACTTGAAATTTTACTGCAAAATCTTCAGCCATTTTCATATAATATATGCTTCGGCACCGTTTCTTCATTTTCAGAAATATTTTGGAATGATTCTCTGAATGTCAGGTTTCTGGTTTCTGTCCTGGAGACTTACATTTACTTGATTCATTTTGTAACTCAACTCATTTGAATTTGTATTTTTACCCATGGTTATATAGCTCACAAGGATTTCATATTCGCTTAGATCTATAGTAGTTCAAATGTTGTTTTGGAAATAGATTTCATTTGTTTAATTCATTGCTCACCCGTCTATGAAACCTCATTATTTAGTAGTAAATTCTGAATCTATTATTTTGCTGGAGATAATCTTTGGTTTACAATTCTTTTATGTTTTAAAAATGTTGCTGTCATTGATACTAATTTCACTTATAATAGTAACTCATGGTTTGATCAAACCTGTTTAACTTGAGATTGTGGCACATTTTCTCGAGGATGGACTTCACATACACTTCTGCTGTTTTGTTCCTTTCTGCTGCATTTTCTTCTTCAACTATACTTTACAAAACATTTCTGTGGTTATAGGTCAAGGAGGCAGAAATGATATCTTTGAAGCAGCAGCAAAAGATTGAGGAACTTGAAGCTCAACTTGGAGAAGCTGAAGATATAGTAGGAGAGCTAAGGATGGAGTTACGAGAATCCCATCATCTGCTGGAGAAAATGACAAATGGCCGTCAAGTAAATCTTAGCACCGAGGAGAGAAATCCCAAGGAAGCAGTTTCTTTAGAAGTGCGTGAGGACTCTAGTAACCACGAGAGATCAGTAGTGGCTAATGTGATCAAACCACATTTGAGTGACAGAGATATTAGTATTAACCGATGCTCTTATAAAGAGAATAAAGATCCTTGTCAACATACTCTTCCTTCCATACTAAGTAGACGCAGAGAAGCTGAGGCGTTAGAAAAGAATGTGGCCAATGTAGATTGTACTGATGTGGAAACAATTAAAGAAGCAAGGAAGGAAGCAGAGAAAGAGAATGATATTGAGCTTGCTACTACACCTTTGTTGCCTTGTGAGAAACCGTGTATCAAATTCGAATATAAAAGGAAGCGTAAGAAGGATGGAAGCAGCAGCAGCCCTGAAGGAGGAGGTTCCTTCTCACAAGATGATGATGATACTAGAAACAGGAGACAAAAGACTGGTGAGAAAGACAACGGTTACTTGGACTCTTTCACCAGTACTGAACCATCACGTGATAGTCGACGTGTAGCTCAAATCGCTCGGCAGGTTAGTGAACCTAAATAAGTAAATATCCATTATTTGATTCTGGAGAATTTTTGGTTTCTTCTTATTACCATTATGTATAAATAATGTCTATGAATATTCAAGATTCTGACCATTTTTTTGTTGGCATAGCTTTTACCATTCTCATAGAAGAAAGTGCTGCAGCAGAGCCAGTGTGATGATGTTCCTTGAGTCACAAGTAATCTTCGAAGGTCCTATCATCAAAATGGTTGGTTAGAGAAATTAGCTGTAGTAGTAAGAGAATGTACCCATTCTCAGCTTATATAAACTAATGGAAAAGCTAATTTTGGCCGTCAACTTAGATTTCTTCTTACACTTGGCAATCTTCATCCGACGTCGTTTTCTATATACCTTGAGTAATCCAAAAGCACTAAAGGGTACGATCACGTTAATTTACTCCAAATTAAGTTGAGTGTAGCTTTGAAATCCAACAAATACATAAGTTGCAACTGGACCAAGCTCGGCTTCAATTCTCTGAGACCGGAAAACAGAGCAATTTCTGATTATCCACCTTTTCATTCTCTTCTCGATTCTAACTAATTTTTCAATTGAGAAAATCGGATTCTATTTGTTCGAGAACTTTAGAAAAGTCTTTTTTGGTCGTTTGAATATGTCAACTTCATGGTCTCTTGGTCAAAATATTGATTGTCTTGACTCGGCGAATTCGAAGAATGATTCTATAAAATATACGAATTACTACTAATATTCATCCATGATAAATGATTTATATAAAATAATGATTTAATGTGTGTTCTTCCATCGAACGTTCCAGAATATTATTGACTCATAAAGATTAAAGAAGTTGTTTGACCAAAAAAAAAAAAAAGAAGCAATTGAAGTCATATTTATTCACGAACACAAAGTTTGACCAAACACAAAACACGTCTTTTGAAATATGAAATGTATAGTATTTAAACACACCAGAGGAAACGAGAGAGAATCACAACAATCTTAAAATCATTTTTTTCATTAGTTTTGGTTCTCTACAAAAACCCATTTTGATTTAAAGCTTTTCAAGAGGATAATAATGAACGGAGCATCGTGGGCTGACCAGTGGGACAATAGCGGTGACTCTGCCAAGGGAGGCCGAATCGGCGGCGGTGCTGTCGTCAGAAGCAGCGGAGGTGGAGCTGCGTCGAACAGAGATAAGTACAAGGAGAAATTGGGACATGGATTAGACAAGACCAAAGCCGTAGCTTCTTCTGGTTTCAAGAAGCTCAAGACTGGCTCTGCGTTGGGTTTTCGTTGGGTCAAGGACAAATATCACAAAACCACAAACAAACATTAAAAATATTTCAAACTCTTTTTTGTACGTATATGAGTATCGTGAAGTATTCACTTGGCAATATTATGTCTGATGTATTCTTTTACCTTGTTTGATTTGAATGTTTTGTGTACTGTTGTAGATACTAAGATTGTAAGAGTTTTGAAGATTTGTATTCATGTGATTAATTATATTTATTTATTTTCGTTATTTTTCAATTGCAGCTTCTTACCCTTTTATAATCGAACTATAGTAAAACGAATTATCGTTTAGATAAATTCTCAATCATATATGGTCTAAATTATTTTTTTGAAAATACCTTAAAATTCACAAAATCAAGTGTAGTTTTGTAATAAAAACAAAAAAACTGAAATATTACAAAGTGTCTGTATTGTTCAAATTAGATCGTATGCTCAAAAATGAGTTTAAATTTTCTTTTGAATTGTTCAAAAAATTCGAACAAAGATATATTTATACTAAAATTAGATCGTATGATCAAAAAGCTCGGAGGAGGAGGGAAAATTTCCCTCGCTTCTCTACACAAGGCTTTTTTGTCTTCCAGATCTGAATTCGTTCTTCATTGTAGATCAATCGGAGACACACAAACCCTTGCGTTCAACCATAGCCGCCACCATTCTAAATCATCGCCGAAGCAGAAAGCAGAAACCCTAATTATCGGCTACCTCCGTCGCCGCTAGAGGAATTTGACGGCGACGAAAAAGGAGAAGAAGATGGCGATTGAGATGCCAAGAGGTTTACCATTTGCCGTCGACACTTTTGGACCTTACACGACGACAAAGAGAAGAAAGAGACATCATTTCTTAACTCACGCTCACAAAGATCACACCGTTGGGATTTCTCCTTCTAACATCGTCTTCCCCATTTACTCTACTTCCCTCACCATTTCTCTTCTTCTTCAACGGAACAGTCACCTTGATGAGTCTTTCTACGTGAGAATTGAAATTGGGCAATCACTAATCGTTGATGATCTAGATGGAGAATTTAAAGTTACTGCTTTTGATGCTAACCATTGTCCTGGTAAGTTTCTTTGTAGTTTTTCTATTGTTTTTGATTTGTGAAAGTTTCTAAATTGTTTCAAATTGAGATCTCTGTTTGACGAATTTCATCACTTGATAAACTTCAGGAGCGGTCATGTTCTTGTTTGAAGGAAGTTTCGGTAACATACTTCACACTGGTGATTGTAGGCTTACACAAGATTGCCTACAGAGTCTACCTGATAAATATGTGGGAAGAAGACTTGGGGAAGCACCAAAATGTTGTCTTGATTACATTTTCTTAGATTGTACATTTGGGAAATCATCTCATAGGTTTCCCAGTAAGCATTCAGCAATTAGACAGGTGATTTTGCTGAATCAATACCACTTTTCGTTTATGCAATCGATTCTGTGTAAAGTTTCTCCGTTTTCATTGTGATTTCTTGTTCGATGAATCAGATCATCAATTGCATATGGAACCACCCAGATGCACCAGTTGTTTATCTTGCTTGTGATATGTTGGGCCAAGAGGATGTTTTGTTAGAAGTTTCCAAAACGTTTGGCTCCAAGATTTATGTCGACAAAGCTACAAACTTTGAATGTTTCAGATCGTTAATGGTTATAGTTCCTGAAATTGTCTCTGAAGATCCTTCTTCCCGGTTTCATATATTCAGTGGGTTCCCTAAGCTGTATGAAAGAGCAAGTGCAAAACTTGCTGAGGCCAGATCTAAACTGCAGAGTGAACCTCTTATCATTCGCCCTTCAGCTCAGTGGTATGTTTGTGATGATGAAGATTATTCGGAGAGTGGAAGTCAAATTCAAAAGCAGAGGAAAGTTAGGTTTAGTGAAGCTGTCAAGGATGAGTTTGGTATTTGGCATGTGTGTTACTCAATGCATTCATCCCGAGAAGAATTGGAATTAGCAATGCAACTTCTTTCTCCGAAATGGGTTATATCAACAGTTCCTTCTTGTAGAGCAATGGAACTCAACTATGTGAAGAAAAACTGTTTTACCAGTCGGTTTTCGCCTGATGATCCTTTCTGGAAGCTTCTAGACATTGACATGGAAGTTTCTCCAGTTGCAGCAGTTGATACTCAAACAGTAACTCTTAGTTGCTGTCTCATGAGTGAAGAACTTACTCTAGATTCTGAAAATTCGAAGCTGGTACCTGTAATTGAATCCTCTAGCATGAAGAAGCAGCTTTTGAGTTTATCCCCTGAAAAAAATCTTCCTATAACTCTGTTTGGTAGAGCAAGGCTAAGTTCTCAGGAATCTGATCAGCTACATGAGAGAAAATTCATACACACTCAATGTGTATACACCAAAACCTCGCCGGAATCGGAAAATCCGAATCCAAAGGAAGTAGTCGAGTCTTTACAAGATGATACCAAAGAAGAAACAATAGAGAAGGAATCTTGTAGAAGCTTTTCTTCTTCTTCTGCTTCTTCTTCGAAGGAGACTTGCAAAGATCTTAGTGGGGATTTGAGAAAGCTGTACAGATCAATGAACGCACCTGTGCCTCGGCCACTACCATCACTGATGGATCTTATGAACGCTAGGAAACGCTCTCGGAATCACTTGAGTTTCTAGCAATTGAAAACGTACAATAGCCTGATCTTATTCTTACAGTCTCAAGCTCTTTCACAAATATATACATTTTTATATGTTTGAGAACAGTTTGTAATGATTGTAACATTGATTATTTTTCCATTGTAACCATTCATTTCAATTTATACACAACATTGTCGGCAGGTCTTAATCGACTGTAACCTTATATTATAAACTCGTAAGATATCCACGTATTTTTTTGCTGTGATTTTTTTTTCATTGGGGTACAAATCAAATTGTATAGTCTATTATCTATTGGATTATATTTACAAGTAAAGCAAGATATATAACATGGTTTAATCTCTACTCTATTGACTTTTCCTAAAAATATATGATGTCTTTATCGTCTAATAATGAAAGAACTTTCTAGGATACAACCAACGAAACAGAAATTAAGAACTTTTCAAACGAACTAAATTTTTGATGGTGAAATCAAGACGGCTCTATAAGTGCGCTCCTTAAATGGGATGTATTGAAGCAAATATATTATGGTTTGAGGCTTTGAGCTTTGAGGTCATGGTTACTTGAACATGAAAGAGCTCCTTTTTATAAGGATGATGAGTGGTATTATTTTTTGAAAAAGAGTTTGTCGTGACAAATTGTCTTCGTGTTCAGATTGGGTTGTTTGAAGTTTCAGATACATAAACAATGGTTCTGCTCGATTGATTATAGAGATAGACCAAGACTTTGAGGAGAAGAGCATCCGAAGCTTTGAAGAATACACATGATATAGTTTAAAGTCAAAACAACCTTTTGATTATGTTGTTTGTTAATCAACAAAAACATGAGTAGTGTGATGACTCTCTCATACATTGTCTTTCTATGAACCCCAAAACAAAAAAACGAATGAACAAAAAACTTAGATGAGGAATATTAACACAAAGATGTTAGCTAAGGTCTTGGCACTATATATATATTTCAAAGTAGAGAAGAAAGGTTTTCAGATTCTGATTTCATCCGTTTTGAAGATGGAATGTCCTCGACTGAAGAATCATCATGACTTGATGATGATGATGATGTATCAATGTTTTCTTCAACAAGCTTTCTCTTGTTAGAAAGGCTCAAGGTTTTGCATTCCTCTGCTTCATTTCTCATTATAAGTTGTTTAATTCGCTTGACATCTGCTAGCTTCACTGGTTTTAACAGGAAATCCTCTGCACCTTCCTTAAGACATCTGGCAACAAGAAGAAGAACAAGAAGATTAGCCACATAGTTTAGATCACAGTATAGACAGAAATATTATCTAATTTGAGTTTTTACACATTAAACAAATACTTACTGTTCTATACGAGGTAAGATGTTCTCAGATGACATAATCACTACAGGTATTTCTCTGAATGTAGAAGATTCCTGCAAATATCAATGAAATTTGTATGAGCATTAAAGAAGCTTTATTCAAGTTTTTCTCATATAGTTAAAGCAAAATCGACTATTAAGTATGTTACCTTAATCTTCTTGAGAAGATCATATCCTGTTAGTCCTGGCATTGAGTAATCCGTCACTATCAAATTCACTTTCAAATCCTGATATAGAAAGTAATCACAGAATTGTTAATATAATAACACTTGAACAAAATCAGATCTTATTACCTAAACAAACATATTAATAACTAACAACGCTCGTTTTTTTCTGAAACCTATTTAATCAGCAAGATCAAAAGTTGCAAAGGTCCTCTTTCTTTCCCTAATTTACAGGATTTCTCAGTAACCTAACAGATTTGTGTACATAAGGAAAAAGAGAAAATTTTCTTAATTACCTTAAGATCAGAAGCTCCTTTGTTTCCATCTAAGCCAAGATACTGCAAAGCTCTAGCTCCACTCTCTACAGTGGTCACTGCAAAAACATGAGACACTCATAAGCAAAAACAAAACAAAACAAAAAACAGAGGAGAGAAAAGATTGGTTTTTGGATTATACCTTTACATGCAGAGATTCGAAGCAAGCGCTCAATGACTTTACGATCCACGATACTATCATCGACGGCGAGAACATGTAATTCCGGGGGAGTAACAGTCAAATCTCCACCGGCGGGAATCTCCATCCTCATAACTTCACCCACAGCCATTGTTAGGTGATGAAGATTGGTTCAAAGAGAAGGAAGAAGAAGCTTTGGAGTTGTAGTAAAAGAGAAAGAAAATGGGATGAAGGAAGAAGAAAAAGTTAGGTTAGGTTAGACATAAATAAAAGAGGAGGAGGTGGTGGTGGTGGTGGTGGTGGGGTTTTAATAAGTGAAGAGATTCGGAAGATCGGATCTTGGTGGTGAGATCTTTGAAGAGGAAACAAAATCTTAAATTGGGTCAAGTGTGATGTTATGTGTTGGGAAGTATCAGAAAACAATCAAAGTTGTCTTAAGGAAGGTCAAAATCTTTGGGCACCGAATCTTTTTTTAAGATTTCAAGATCTTTGTTTGGTCTGTTTCTTTCAATCCGACAGCGACTACTCCTCGTGACGTGGATCTTTCCTTCTTCTTCTTTTAGTATTTTACTTCTCTATTTTTCTACGCTCTACTCCTAGTCGCCTACTCAATTTTACTCTTGGTCATATAATCCAATATATATATATATATATATATATATCTTTAAATATTTTATAATTTCAGAATGATATTTTCGAAACAAACTTATTTTTATATATATTTTGTGTGGAATGACATATGTAGCATATTTAAATATAGCTCACCTTGTACTATATTAATAACATAGTTTACCATTTGTGGTCTTTTTTTTGGGGTAAAATTATTGCGATCCGTTATTTTAATATTTTCTTTTCGTTAAGAAGTTCTTTTTTTTTTCTTTTTGGCGACAGAAGGGTCATTTTTAAATTGTTGTCATCGTTTTCAGTTGAGTTTCCTTTATTTAATTAATTTTATTTTTATGCAATAAAGGCTCTCTGTTTAGTGGACCATTGTGTGATTTGTGAATCTCTTTTGCTTTTGGATAAAAATCTAGAGAAAAAAATGGACAAAGTATTGGGGGTGGATCCTTTTGTGTCAATTTCAACATCTTTTAAGTTTTAACAAAGGCAACGAACATATGATTTGGTTTCAAATTGATAAAATAATGCAAAATAATTTTATCGATATGTATTAATAGATATTCAAATAAATAGATTATCTAGAAATTTCAATATGCTAGTAATTTAAAGATAAGCGTATATTTTAAGATCCTTAAATAAGTGCCAAATCCAATCATAAAATCCTTAGATAAAATAGAAATAAGGCTGGGACAATATCCATCTCATTATATGATACGCCGATTTACAAAGTTTTTATTTATTTATTTTGCAACAAAAGGGGTATCTTTTCATCATTTCAATTAAGTTGTTAATTGATTTTTTAAAAGTTGACCATTCTGTGATTTGTAAATCTCTTTAGGCCAAAATCTAGAGAGAGTAAAATATTCAAAAGGTGTGGAGGGGGATCCTTTCTACTTCTCTATCTACATCTCAACAAAAGCTTTGTTTAAAGTTTATTCTAATAATATAATAATATAATGTTTTGAGGTGAAAACAAGGTTTGCTTAAAATCTTAGTTATGATAACCAAAGAAAAAAAATTCTTTGTTACAAAGATATTTGGTTAAGACATATATTACTTTCATTTAGGGTAATTCAATAAATTTTCATTTCAAAAAAAGTTAGTTTAGAAAAGTTTAGAAATTTGGGTTCTTTTTCAAAACATACTATTATAATGGTATAGTTTACTGGTTATTATTAGTTTTATGTTCCAGCCCATTGTAAACTTATTTCTATGTAATAGCAATGGCGGATCTAGAAATTACCCGGGACAGAATTAAAATTTACTAAATAATAGACCTAAAATAAAACATAATCAACAGGGACAATTAAAATTCTTTAAGCAAATACACTGACTTTTTAAAATTTATAGGGGGCAACTGCCCCTGTCATTGTGTATGTACGTCCGCCACTATGTGATAGTAATATATACAAAAATTGGTTCAATGTTTTAGTCAAACTTAAGGTTAATCACATATATAGACAATATTAATTTTTTTAGATGCAAAACAATAAAGTCTGACTGTATTATTTTTTATTTTTTTCTTTGGTTTAGTGTTGATTTAAAAATCAGACCAAAGAAACTACGTTAATTATCAATACTTTTAAAATGATCATTTTATTTAATTTATCAATTTTGAATATAAATAAGGGTAAGATTTTTAGTTCATCAACTTCATCTACAAAACTTCAATTGAAGAAAATCTTCAAAAAAAAAAAAAACTTCAATTTAAATTTAAAATAATAGAAAACACGCTTTTTATTGTGCCACATCATTGACCTCTATATGAGTCGCTCACGCAACAGAGGGAAGAAGAAGAAATGCGAGTAGCAGTGGTTAAAATGATTACTCAATTACATTGAATGTGTGTTGCTCTGAAATCTGTATGCCCGATAAGTTGAAAATGCACGATCATTTACGTTTGAGACATACATGAGACGTCTTTCTACCATCTAAGAAACATATGTGTTATTAAAGCCTTAAAGGTACGTATTGGGGATATTTTAACGAAATAACAAATGGTTTCCATCTGTAGCATGGACCATTGTTGAGTTATATTTTGTGATGGTTCTTAAGCAATGTCTTTATGGGCTTTGTGCCATGAATAAATTGGGCCTTATTTTATAATTTTGTCTGGTCAATAAAACAGATGAATTAAAAAAAAATGATAAAAACTAAAAAGATTTTAAAACTGAGTTAAAAAAGAGTGAACGTGCTTTTTTCGTCCTAAGCGGTTTAGGCTTTGCGCCGTTGCACCGATCCTTGTGAAAAGTTTTCTGTAAAAATTGAAGGAAAATTTGTTGTTAGAATTGTGAATCGTTTCCTCTGCATTAGTGTCTGAAAGTAAGTAATTTGGCTTTTTCTCCTTAAATAGACTTTATATCTCTTTAGATTTATGTGTCTTTTATTTTGCAGTGGATGATCTGAAAACTCAGGTTTGGAAAAACGATGGATTGGATCAACAGTCTATCAGATGAGACCATTTGCCATATTATATCTTTCCTTGCAATAAAAGAGTCTGCTTTAACATCTGTGCTCTCAAAGCGATGGCGTAATCTGTTTGCCTTGATGCCGAATCTTCATTTAGATGATGGTGATGATGAACTAGGTTGTGGACAAAGTTTCATCGATTTTGTGGATAGAGTATTGGCTGTGTCTGGCAATTTCCCCATTAGGAAAATTTTAATAAAATGCCTAAAGAGTATCGGGTCGGGTCATGTCACAGATGATTGAGGTTGAAACGTGGAGTTTATCTTTAGAAAAATAATTTAAAACTATGTTTAGTTAACTTATTTTCATCAATTGTTAAAAACTAAACTTTTATTAACATATAAACCATAATATCAAATATTACTTTTAAATTTATTTTTCCTGCGGATATCATCTACTTAGCCATTATAGTGTAAATGATTGTTTGTTGGTGCATGAATTATAATCATATTAATACAACACGTTTAAGATATCTTTCTTTAATATTAGGAAATATAGACATTACATTAGATTGCTTTTATTCTGTTTTTAGATAACTGATCTAGTATTTTAATTTGTATGAGGCCATATACATATTCTTCTAACAAAAGTACGGGACAAGTAATAACTATATTCTAAATATCGTTGAAAAATGTGATTCGAAAGTCCAAACAGTTATACTATTAAATTAGTTCGATAACTTTAACAAGAAATTGATTAGTTCCATATCCATCTCTTAATTTTTGAAACTTCTTCGGACGTAAATCATAGATATCATTTGACTAATTTAAAAATTTTATAGTGACGTTGGTATTAAATAAAAATTTAATAACTGCCGTAATTCAATACTTCACATGCTACAGTAGGTTTTCAAGTTAAATGCTACAGAAATTGTAAATTAAATTAAACCCTTTCAATTACGTTTTTTTTTTCAAATTTTAGTATATTTTTATACGAATATATCAAGATTTACTCAACAAAAAAAAATCTTTATATACTTTGGCGGTTAGAAGGAGACTCGATAATCCTCTCAATTTCGACGAAACCCTTCATTATCAGATTGATACTCTAAATCTTTGCTTTTCGTTTTTGTGAGAGGAAATATGGCGACGAACATGTGTAGCAAGTGTTATTCCAGCACCAAAGTGGGCTTAATCAACTGCAGACACGCGACAGTTTGCTTTTAGTGTTGTAAATTGATGGTGGATGAAAGAAACGTGTTTGCAATGTGAAATCATTGTTACACGATTCATTATGGTAAGAGATTTCGCTAGTTTCATTTGTTTCTTGAGATGGAGTAAAACTCAGCTGCAATTCGTAGAGAATTGAATAAGAAAAAGATTTAAGGAAGAAAAAGTTTCCTAGAGAAATTGTCATGTCTTGAGCTAGTCAAAGTTCGTGCTTATGCGATAAATGACAAGGAAAAGTTTCAAATCACCAAAGATCTGCTAATGGTTCCTAGATCGTCTAAGTGCAATTTCCAGATCAAGTTTTCTGAAAATAAACTTATGTTCCCAACTGGTTGAATAGTTAAGTTTGTTATTGTGCACATTTGGTGGAGTTTCTCGGTTTTCTAGTGTTTTACTTTTATGTATTAAAGACAAATCTCTCAGTGTGCAAACATGTTCCAGTTTGTCAAAAACGCATGTGTTCTAATGTAGAAATTGATAAGTTGTATGGTATTAAGATTACATCGATCTAGTCATTTACATAAACCCTTGAGAAACAAAGCGAACAAGAAAAAGATCAATCTGTTTTTAATTTTTAATTGAGATAAAGTATTTATCTATTTTTAATTGCATGACTTGTAAATGTTGCCATCATTTATTATCTATTTAAGATACGTATCCCTAATCTACTAAGTCACTAGGGAAGCTTCATAAGGTTGTTCGATGATACAACTTGATAGTCCTAGAGAAACCTATCAATAGAGTGATGACAAAGTTTACCTTTTTCTGCTGACACGTGTCTGCCGAATAATATATAATATATTTTTAATTGGCTTTGTACTAAATTAGAGAGTTCGGTAAAAAATTATCTAAATTAAGACAAACGCAAGCTCAAGAGAAGCAAAATCTCTCTGTCTTCTTGTCGGAATCCAAAACAGAGATTTTTCAATCTGTCAAAGCTCAATATGAACCAAAACTACAGAAAGATTGATTCGTCTTCTTCGTTCTCTCGTATCTCGATTAAAGTATCTACCTTTTCCACCCGCCGTTGGGGAGACAGAGACACGACGGAGTTGGAGTTGGTGGGGAAGAAGAAGAAGAAGAAGAAGAAGTGAAAACAGAGGATTTGAAAGCAAATTCATCGATGTTATTCAATTTCAGATTTGCATATGGAAAGAGTTCTTCTTCTGAACAATTCATGATCACGCGCCGCCGTATCGGAGATTCACCAATTTCCGATGCAATTTTGTAATTGAATCGCTCAATTCCTCGCGTGTGTTTCATTCCTTGTACTATTAGTGACGGTGGTCTCTTCTTCTTCTTCTGCTTCGGCTTCTCTCCTTAGTTGTCAATCTGAAGATCAACAACTTGTAAGTTGTAAACCCAACACGCCACTTTGATTTCCTCCGAGCAATGTCTTCCATCAACGAACTCATAAACGAAGACAAGCTCTGGGTTGATTCTTCCTTCGCCGATGTATATCCACCCATCTATGTGTTTTTACAATGCCGTGAAGATCTCTCCGTCTCTAATTGTCGTCATTGCTTCAACGAGAGCAAGTTGGAGCTCGAGAGAACAAGTTTGGGCTCAAGCGGTAGGATCCATAGTGATGGCTGCTTCTTACGTTTCGATGATCGAGATTTCTCAGAGGAATTCGTTGATCCTAAATTTGATCGAGATCAATGCGAGGAAACAGTTTCAGGGTTTGGTGAATTCTGGAAAGATCTTGATGAGGCTTTTGTGAATGTAACATTAAAGGCTGTGAAAAATGGAGGATTTGGTGCAGCTTCGGTGACTAGAGCCGGTGGAAACACGGCGGTGTATGCTTTGGCTCAGTGTTGGCAAACATTTGATGAGAACTCGTGTCGAGACTGTTTGGTTAATGCTAGATCAAGCTTGAGAGCTTGTGATGGTCATGAAGCTAGAGCTTTCTTCACAGGGTGTTACTTGAAGTATTCTACACATAAGTTCTTTGATGATGGTGCATAATTTAAACACGACTATGGTATGTATCAATATGAAATGTTGATTCTAAGAAGCTTGTGTGATATAACTTGTGTGTTTCTTTTCTTGTGCAGATCAGAGAAGCTTTATAAATTCATTGTTTTTTCCACATTTGAGTAATCAAGATTTTATGAAATTAGCAATTGCTGTGATCATCTTGTCCATTCTTGCTTCTCTTGGTGCCTTTATCAGTTACAGACGCTTTTCAAGGAAAAGAAAAGGTAATTTTGAGCTATGCTTGTGGTTTCTTGTTTTGTGGAACTACTGTTTCTGATTCATGATCTTCTTTTTATTTAGCTCAAATTCCATTGTGTTCGAATTTCAAATACGAGATGCTTGAGAAGGCGACAGATTCTTTCCATGAATCTATGAAACTAGGCCAAGGAGGAGCAGGTTCTGTATACAAAGGGATTCTTCCGGATGGCAGAATCGTTGCAGTCAAAAAGCTCTTCTTCAACACACGTGAATGGGCGGATCAATTCTTCAACGAAGTGAATTTGATCAGCGGAGTTCAACACAAGAACCTTGTGAGACTACTTGGTTGCAGCATCTAAGGTCCCAAAAGTCTTCTTGTCTATGAATATGTTCATAATAGAAGCCTTGATCAAATCCTTTTCAGTAAGTTACATTATCTTCGTCTATAAACAAACCGACTTTATCGAAAAAATCCAACCCTGTTAACTAACTTTGTTATTTTGAATTGTAGTGAAGAATACAGTCCATATATTGAGCTGGAAGCAACGGTTTAACATCATTATAGGAATATCAGAAGGTTTAGAATACCTTCACAGAGGATCTGAAGTAAAAATCATCCATAGAGACATCAAAACCAGCAATATTCTTCTTGATCAAAACCTATGTCCCAAGATAGCAGATTTTGGACTCGTACGTTCCATGGGGAGTGACGAAACGCAAACCAATACTGGAATTGCTGGAACACTGTGAGTATTACACCTCTTGACCGATTCTTCTTCACCACGTTACCTCTGCGTGTTTCAGAAACTATGGTATAATGTTTTTTTTTTTTGGAACTGTAGTGGCTATTTGGCTCCTGAGTATCTTATCAAAGGCCAATTAACAGAGAAAGCTGACGTTTATGCATTTGGAGTTGTTATCATTGAGATAGCAACTGGCAAGAAAAACAACGCATTCACGCAAGGAACTAGCTCGGTTTTATGCTCTGTAAGCAGTGTTCAAAAAAGCGGTCTAGGCGGCTGCTTAGGCATCGTCTAGGCGCTAGGCGCTAGGCGCTAGGCGCCCCTAGACCGTTTGGATTTTTTAAAAATCGGTCATATTAGACGGACGGTAAGAATTTGGCGGATTATACGGTAATTAAGCGGTCACTAGGCGGGCTATACGGGTTTAATATCTATTCAATTTTTTAAAATAATTTAAAAATGTAATTTTTTGATAAATAAAACTTAAAATCACAAAACAATGTTGTATTTAAAATTTGAGAAAAAAAAATTCGCCGTCTTGAGAACTTTTAAATAAAATAAAAAATAAAAATTTTCGTGATTTTAAATAAAAAAATAATGACTTATCATTTTCAAAAGAAAAATGATGAACTTTAAATTCAGTCTTAAGTTTTTTTTTTCATTTGAAAATTTGAAGTTATTCTATTATATAATTTTGTTATGTTATATCATATTTTGTTAATTTATATGTGTATATATATAGTTTTATTCTAAAACCGTCTAAACCGCCTAAAATCGCTTAGGTCCCAACTAGACGTTTTAGGCGCTAGACGAAAGATCACCGCCTGTTGAGCGCCTAACGCTTTCTTGAACATTGTCTGTAAGTAAGCTTTTGTTTCCATGTTAAGTCGTTGATGGGATTTAGGACACACTCACAATCATAGTAATGGGAACATTTTTGTTGGAATAGGTATGGGAACATTTTAAAGCAAACACTCTAGATCGCTCGATTGATCTTCGGTTAAAAGAGAAGTTCACAGAGGAAGAAGCTTTGAAGGTTCTTGAAATCGGTTTATTGTGTGTTCAATCTTCAGTAGAATTAAGACCGTCGATGACTGAGATAGTCTTCATGTTAAAGAACAAAGATTGTAAATTTGAATGTCCGAAACAGCCTCCGTTTTTGAGTGCCAGTGTTCTAATGGCAGATGAGGAGATTAGAGTCTGATATTATCAGTTTCTTATTTTCTTAGGATTTTTAATGTTCTTGTGTAAATGCTCAACGAAGAATTTATGCCATCCTTTTCTCCATTTTTTATTATGAAGATCAACAAAAATGATATTAAAGTCTTAGGATAGTGACGATCATTGATTTGGGTTGCTGGCTGTTGAGATCTCTGTGGAGTTTTAGGCTGGTTAGCTAAACAGAACTAATGAGTAAGGATGATATATCAATGATTCATTATTTTATTTTATTTTTACTACTTTATGCTTTATGTTTCTGAAAAGTGATTAATTATTCATTATTTCCTTAACATATGATGCAAATGTTAAGCAAAAACTACAATAAACAAAAGCAATTAAACTATAGGAACTAGTTTCTGTTTTTAACTTTTCGTGATTATGGAGCATAAACTTTTGTTTTCCTTATTTTGTTATTCAACTATTTTTTATTGTTAAATTTAGCTACTGACAAAAGAACAAACACTAGCATAAACTACTATATTACATATTTTTTTCATCGCTTCACTATTTATGTGACTTATCAAATATCACTGAAAATTATTGGTAGAATTATGGCAAAATGTTGACAAAATCATAGTAAGCTCATGTAGAATTGATTTAAAGTCAAATTGTATTTAATATATGGCAGACTCTAAACAAGCCTGCATTCTTTTGGTAGATTATACTTTATGACATAAATATGAAGGTTTATAATATTTTTTTTGAATTTATGACAACAATACATATAATTTTTTGTAATGGTCTTGATATGCTATGATCTATTACTAACTGTTTACACCGTATATTTATTTACATCATTCATGACGTTACACACATAGCCGACAAAATATTAAAAACACATATATACATAGTGGTACTATTGAAAGTCAAAAGAAAAAGTTGTGGATAAGAAGAAGCCAAAAAATGTGATGTGACATAACAGAGAATAAGGAAATGTTGTCACTAGAGATGAAAAAGAAACGTTATAGTGGGTAGTGTAGTAATAAATTAGTTGCAAGTGATTTGTGTACAAATTTATTTTTGGTGTGTAAATTTATTTTTTAATAAATTGAATATATGATATTAATACATATAATTTTCTTTATTATTATCTTCATATTCTATCATCTCTCACCAATCGTCTACATAAATTATACATAACGTTACACACATAACCGATCAAATATTAAACACATATATTGATATATATAGAGGTACTGTTGAAAGTAAAAAGTAAAAATATAAGTTGTGGATGAAAAGAAACTAAAAAGGTGATGTGACATAATAGAGAATAAAATAAAATATTATTAAAATGAAGAAGAAAAGTTGAAGAAGGGTAGTATAGTAATAAATTAGTTGTAATATATATACAATTTTATTTTTTTGATTTATGACAAGAACACTTATAATTTTTATTATGATTTTGATATGGCAGATATGCTATCGTCCCTCACCAATTGTTTGCATCATACATGACGTTACGCACATAGCCGACTAAATATTAAAAACACATATGTATTGTTGAAAATAAAATAAAAAAAATAAAAATTACGGATGAGAAAAAACCGAGAAAGATGATCTGACATGATAGAGAATATTTTTTTTACTAAAGATGAAAAAAAGAATTGAAGTGGGGTATTATAGTAATAAATTAGTTGAAAGTGATATGTGTAAAAATTTATTTTTGATGTGTAAATTTATCTTAATAAATTGAATTTGTGACATTAATACATATAATTTTCTTTACTATGGTTCCAGTATGCTATCATCTCTCACCAATCATTTACATAGTACATGACATTACAAACCTAGTCGACCAAATATGAAAAACACATATATACAAATGTACCGTTGAAGGTAAAAAAATAAAAGTTGTGGATGAGAAGAAAAAAAAAGGTTATGTGACATGATAGAAAATAAATTTTTTTTTTACTAAAGATAAAAAAGAAAATTTGAAAAAGAAATGATATGATATAATAGAGAATAATATTGATTTTTTTTACTAAAGATGAAAAAGAAAAGTTAAAGTGGGTAATGTTGTATTAAATTAGTTGAAGGTGATATGTACTAATGTACACAAATTTAGTTTTGATGTGTAAATTAGAGTGATAAATAAAAAGTAAGATATTCTTTTAAATTTATCATAATTACAAATATCGTTAGTATGTTAAAAAGAATTTCTAATATTGATTAACTAAATATTATCAATAAGGTGTTGAAAAAATTTGAATTCATGACCTCAATACATATAATTTTCTTTTTTCTTTTGTTTTACATATAATTTTCTTTGTTATGCTCCTAATATGTTATCATCTCTTTCACTAATTGTTTATATTATAGATTATACACGATGCTACCTACACGCGAAATCGCTCATGCAAATGCGGAAAAATTCTGTATATGATTGTTTGTATATCCTGACATTCCCTTACAAGTTCACCCAAATAGATTAAGATTGAGATTACATGTTAACTTAAGCCTATAACTCTATTTTCTTTTGATTTTTTTTGGCTCTTTGACACACTCTATCGTCAAAAGATGAATTTCTGTTATTATTAGCATCCAGCAAAAATGATATTTTCTGATGAACATCACTGCCACAAATCAACCGTCCAACGAATCCAAAAAATTCAATTTAAAAAATATTAGTAACGTAAACATTATTTTACTCCATAAAGATTATAGTCGATTTGAATGTGCTTTTATTTTTTTTGTTACTTATTCGCATTAATACTGTTCTCTTTTTTCGGGGAGGGAAAGTACCGAAAAACAGTTTTTGTTTTTTTCGTACATAAAATTGTTACTAATAAAAAAAAAAAAAAGAGTTGGCCCCACATAGTTTCTTCCCCAAACTCCTTCCCCTAGAAGGCACAACCCTTCCCTCTCCAATTTTCCCACTCTCCTTTCTCAAGCTCTCCGCCTCCGATTCCGTCCTATCTTCCTCCACCGTCTTAGATTCGACTCTCTCGCTCTTTCTGATTTTACTTAATATTTTCTCTCTCCGTGTCGTGGCTTTGTTTTGACCGGAATATTGTTCCGGCAGCTACTCGCGACCTCACTTGTCGACTCTCTGGTTACTTCGCCGTCGTTCTCCCAACGCCGTGAAAGAAATTCGACAAGGAGTGCTTGTTCGAAGTGACGCCGGAGTTGTAATCGGAAGCCCTAAGAGTAGCGTCAATTTCCATAAATTATTTTTGACGAATCTTCTTCTGCTTTATTTATATCGCATACATTGTGGACACAATGGAATGTAACAGTCGATTTGCATGAGATTAAGTTTCAGGTAATCTAAAATCCTTGATAGCTTAAGATCCTCTCGCTCTCGTCCTTTGTGATTAGTTATTCCCCCTAATTTTAAGTTTCTAGGTCTTGCTCTGGTTCCGGTATTACTTTCTTAAATTAAACTCTAAAAACCTTTACAATTTGTAAAGTACATAGTGAGGTTTTGAGGAATTTCTTAGGGTATATACATGCAAAAACGGATTGTGGATTTGATGATCTGTGATTGTGATATCGCTGTAATTCGTTGGTTATTTTACCTCCTTGCAGATAAACAAAGATGAGCTACAACAGAAACACAAACGTTTCTCATGATACTGTGTTTATTAAACCCGAGCATGGCACTATGCTTCAGAGCATCTCACCTAGAACCCATGGTTCCAAAGAACTTATTCGACCTCAAGATTCAGAAGAAAATAGAGGATCAACCGGTCAAAGTGCTGGGCAGAGTAGCACTAGTGTGGTTGATCAGGTCCGGTCGCCACCTGAAGATGCCGGTGTCACTTCTTCATCCACTATATGTCCAGCCCCTGTTTGTAGGCAATTCTGGAAAGCTGGAAACTACACTGATGAATTGAGTTCAAAGTCTCAGCAGCCAAGTACGCAATATTGCTAATTATTAGTTATTGTTGTTTCCTTTGCCTTGATTCCAGGCGTTTTTCTCTATATATGTGGAAGTGTTTTGCTTATGGTTCTTGACATATGTTTCACAGATGGAAAAAATTATCTACATGTGCACCCTATGTTCCTTCACTCCAATGCTACTTCACATAAATGGGCTTTTGGTGGTATGCATAAATAATCGTTAACTTTCCCTTTTTTTTTTGTATTGTTTGGGTTAGTAAACATTATTCAAGCGCTTTAACAAGACTTATTTGGTTCTCTACCTATAGCTATTGCAGAACTGCTTGACAATGCTGTTGATGAGGTGCGTCCTTTCTTTTGATGTGCTTAATGTTTTAATCTGGCCACCTGCTTGTTCATTACTGCAAATGATTTGAATAAGATTCTTTAGAACCTTTGTTTATACAAGTCTTGATGTTTGAATCTTAAAATTCTTGCATACTCGCACAAGAATATTCTATATAGAGAATTTGTCCCTTCCTGAACCCCTAGCGCTTCACTTACTGACTCCATTTTGTCATTTGTTTCATTAAGGTGGAGGTGTGCCCTAAATATGAGTAGATAATCGTAAAAGTTCTGAATGATAATTTATTAATATGTTTTGTGGTCTGTATCTTCATCACCCTATAGATCCAAAATGGGGCCACTTTTGTCATTGTAGATAAAACCACAAATCAAAGGGATGGTACAACAGCGTTGCTAATTAAAGGTACTTTTGCATGAAATTTTTTGGATTAAGTTCCGCGCCAATTCATGAGGGGCGGTATGCAAACTATCAGATGATGTTATAACCATTTTATAATAACCTTTGCATAAAACTTTCAGATGATGGTGGTGGGATGGATCCTCAGGCAATGCGGAACTGCATGGGTTTTGGATTCTCAGATAAGAAAGCGGATTCAGCCATTGGAAGATGTATGCATCTCTCTCTTCATTCTTTGAACTCTTATCTTTTTTTATTATTCCGCAACACATTTCTCTAATTATGATTATACAACACATATCTTTACTTATGATTCTATATCTCGTCCTTGGTTATGATTCTTTAGATGGAAATGGTTTCAAGACCAGCACAATGAGACTTGGGGCAGATGTCATTGTTTTCAGCCGCCACAGGAAGAACCAGTGAGTGGCCATTGTTGGTTATCCTATGCGCTTATGCTCTAACATTTTTCCATTCAATGTCTTTTGCCAATCCTAATTAAACAAGAAAAGGTGCTGATGGGTTTCTATTCCATCTGACTAGAACATGGACGCAAAGTATAGGGCTCCTTTCTTATACATACCTGACACGTACTGGCCATGATAGAATAGTTGTTCCAATTGTGAGTCTCCCTCTCTCACACATACAAATGTACCTTGTTTTTTCGAAGTCTGACCTAGTTGCCTTATGAATATTCAGTTGGATTACGCGTTTAAGGCATCAGCTGGCGAATTCAAGACATTGCAAGACCGAGAACATTTTATATCCAGTCTCTCTATTCTACTAGAATGGTCTCCATTTTCAACAGAGGCAGAACTTTTGAAGCAGGCAAGGCCAATTTTCTTTTTTAATTTTCTCCATGCAATCAATGTTTTTATTGGTTACTTGGTTTAAAATTTGGGGTTTCATGAGTGTGAGATTTCCCTGTCATGATACTATTCATAAAGCTTTTTTTATGAGCTTTAAATTCTGTATATCATAGTTTGAATATAAATTTTAAGCCCTCCACAATTGTTCTCTATTTCCATAATTCCATATTCCCTGTTCTTTGTTTTTGTTTGCCCCTGCATCAAATGCAAACTTTTCTTTCATCTGATATGTTACCAAGTTCTTTCCCTTCAGTGACATTTACTTTCTTTTTTTTTCCCTTGTGGCAGTTTGAAGATGTTGGATCACATGGGACAAAGGTTATCATCTATAATATGTGGCTCAACAGTGATGCTAAATTGGAATTAGACTTTGACTCGGTTGCAGAGGTTAATATTCTTTATCTTTATGTTTCTGATTTTCTTTTCATTGCCAAGTATTATCATTTAATTGAGATCTTGTTCTGTTCCTTGTTTTTTATAGGATATTCTCATTGAAGGAAGCATAAAAAAAACAGGATCTAAGATTGTGAATGATCATATTGCAAGCCGGTTTTCTTACTCTCTTCGTGTGAGCTTCTATTTCTCGTGGTCAATTATATTTGGGAACTGTTTATGCTTATATTCATGTGCAAGTGGTATACACGGTAATATTGATTCATGCATTTATGCGTGAATGTATTCTTGGGAAATACGTAATACACATAGACATAGATAAAGTACTGTGGATAGCTGTATATTCAAAAATACGTGTGCACCGTGTTTATACAAATGTTAAACAACTGGCATGCAACTGAAATGTTTATCCTTTCCACTGGTGATACCTTTGCGCAGGTTTACCTATCCATACTATACTTGCGGATTTTTAAGACTTTCAAGATACTGTTGCGTGGTAAGGTTGTCGAGCATCATAACATTGCTGATGATCTCAAGCATCCGCAATACATTTTGTATAAGCCTCAAGCTGCTGGATCTGAAGAGGTGCGCAAATATCTGAAGGCTTTTGTTTTTCTTCATTTAAAACTTCTTAGCTGTGTTTTTCTTTATTTTGATTCTAATCTCGGCATTCAATGAGCAGGCTGTAGTTGTAACGACGATTGGATTTCTGAAAGAAGCTCCCAAAATTAACCTTCATGGGTTCTGCGTTTATCACAAAAACCGTTTAATAATGGTGAGTATTCAAATGTTAAATATGTTAAGACTTCTCTACACTGATGCTGGCATGCAGATATAAAGGGATTTTTTTAAATCTACTTTACATATTTTTTCTTTTTTGGTCAAACATCTACTTTACATATTTAAATTCAAAATTTGACAGAAATTTTTGTTTTACCCCAGTTAAAGACTACACAAATCAGTATCTTGTGAAGTTTTTATCACAAATTCCGCTCATAATCTTGTTTGCTACTGTGACCTAGTCTGATATTTTTGTCTTTTCAGCCATTTTGGCAGGTCGTGAGCTATTCATGCAGTCGAGGAAGAGGAGTTGTTGGTAAGAATCTGCAAAAAGGATCAATCAATAAAACAATAGATTTCCCACTGATTTGGTTGTCTTTAGCAAAATTCTCTCTGATATGTTAAGTTGTATGCTGTTTGCAGGTGTTCTAGAAGCTAATTTTGTTGAGCCAACCCATAACAAGCAGGATTTTGAGAAAACTGTTCTTCTTCAGAAGCTTGAAAACCGATTAAAGGAAATGACAACCGAATATTGGTAATTTCCTAAGACTTTTTGGTGCCTGTTATTCTGCTACTTTTATCTATTCCCTTACCCAAGTAGATAATACAGTTTTCCTAGTGTATGGGAGAAGAACATATAAGATATTTTGTTCTCTTGCTGAGCATGGAATTTCAGTCCACTGTTTTGCCTAAAAGTTTCCCCATCATCTCTGGATTGGCATCTATCATTTTCCAGTGTTTCTTACTATTTCAAGTAATTGGAAATCTTTAATAGGAGCTGCCATTGTGTGTTGCTTGGGTATCAAGTCCAAAAGAGGCCTCGTCCTCAGACACCTCAAAATGTTCAACCTGGCGGGAGGAAAAATGTTAACACATTCCAGAAGAATTCTGCTGGAGTTAGCGGCAGACCAGCAATAAGTCCTCCTCCAGGCTTCGAAGCAGTTTTTCCGAATGGAAATTTGGCATCTCTCCCTAGAGTTACAGTTGAGCCAGGTAAAATGCTACTAAAAATTTGAGACGTGAAGAAAGTAGTATCACACTTGGTCTTCGACTACACCAAAACTAGAGTTCTAAATATTGACTGCCTGATCTTGAGTCCCGTAACCCCTGGATTAGTCCAGGATTATGCCCATTTAAAAAACCATGAAATTGATAGCGCTGCAAAGGCTCTATATAGCTTGCAGTTAGCAACTATTTCATCTCCATACTTCGAAAACATAGAACAAAGAAATATGCAGTATCTTAATGGAACACTGACTTTCTTTTTTAAATTGATTACAAGTGCATCTGCTATTACTTTGATGAATCTGATGATGTGGAAGGAAGAGTTAATTTCAGATATTCATTTTGGTGGACTCGTTTTGTACTGTATATTTCCCATTCCAGCACTCCCAAACTCTCTTTGAAAGCTGACACGTGATGGTTGCATTATTGTTGCAGTACTGCTGGAGAAGAGGAAAGAACATCCTGATTCTGTTGCTAATGCAGCGTCAAAAAGAAAGGTTGGAAATGATGGCTTTACTGCCCCGGGGCAGAATTGGGCTGATCAGGTACTTCAAATTATGTTTCTTCTCTTTGATTCCCTGTTGAACATGTTTAACCCCATGACTGCACCCAATACCTAGACACTGAATACAAAACAGTGGATTTTACTGACTAGAATTTCATCTTATCACTGTTTAGTAAATATGACATTTCTCTTATGTGATAGCCCATGCACATGTGCCCACACAGGAAACATGATAGTAATTTTAGTTTGTAATCGCATTTGCCCATTCCATTTCTCTAACTTCATTGGCTTTGCACATGCTCTTTGAAGTTTATTCATGGATCTGCAATTCAGTCAAAAGATATTGAAACTGTCAAATTGATGGAAGAAAACAAGAAGCTGCGAGCAAAGTAAGTTAAATTATGTAATAATATATACTGCCAATTTCCGTGTTTGTTTGTGATTTCTGCCAGAAATTTATTATATTTCTTAAATTCAGATGCTTGGACCACAAGGTGCGAAGTCAAAACCTTGAAGTCAAGGTACTTTCTTATGACATTAACAACCCCTTTTATTACTTGTCTCGTTCATTTGCTTCGGTGGTTTTGACTTGCCGTTGTTCCTGCCAAATCCCAACCTCCTCTAAAGATATATGGAGCTAGTTTAGCATCTCTCCATGAGTCTTGTCCTCTGTGTCTTTTTATTGAACTATCTATTAATCGGTAAGTAAAATAAACTCATTGTCAAATCTCTATTAATCAGTTAGTAAATTACTGAATGGCAGTTTCCATCGATCGCTTTATTTGAAATACTAGATTGGCCTATGTTGCCATAAGTCCCTCCATATACTGCCGAATGAGATTTGACAATGAGTTTTGAGTCAAATGCTTGCAAAAACGATCTTGATTTTGTGGTGATGTGCAGGCCATGAATCTTAGGAGTGAGCTCGAGAGCGTGAAAAGTGAGTATGAAAAGTTAAACGTAGAGCTAAAAGCTTTGGGCATCGTGAAAGAGGAGCACAGAAGAAATGTAATTACCTAGAAAACTTTCTCTGCACTTAATAACTCTTTGTACCTAGTTATATCCATATTCTAGGTATGAAACTAAAGTTCCTTAGTCCATCTCTCTGCAACGTATGGGTTCCCTAGGGTAAGACAAAACAAAATGTGAAAACTAGGATTCATGTTTATGAAAATATAAATCTTTTTGTCTTGGAAATCCAGCAAAATCAATGTCGTTAGTTTAAACTTTAAACTAACGACTACGACTTGTAGCTTTGTGGTTTGAGTTCGTGTTGTCCGTATGTTACCATTTGAGCTTAAACCTGCAAACTACATGTTAACAAAAGAAAAAAAGTCTCTAAACAACCATATATTTTATAAACTCTAGATAAATGTATCGAAGTTTACATTCAAAACACTCCAAACTCATCTAAAATCTATTTCAAAACATTAAAATTGGAGAAACCTATACTGAGTCACTAACTATAAGTTCATAAGTTCTCGACAATGATATCACTGACAAATAAAAAAGAACCAAAAAGTACATTTAGCCTGTAAAAAGTTAAAACTAATGCCATACATATTTGGGATGACTGCCAATATCCCTCCCTATTGTTCTGATTCCGCCTAAATCCCCCTATACTCTGAAACTCTTGATAATTCTCCCCATACTATTATATTTAATCACTTTAACCTCTAAATAATTTGTCTCTGCCCATATCCACCTGCAAAGCTAATCCAAATAAATCACGATCAAATAACCCAAATCGCATTTAGGAAATTGTGATTGCCCGATAAGTGATTTAACCCGAACTCAAACCCAGAATCCGGTTTAACCCAAAATTAAATTTGGAAATTAGGGTTTAATCTTCAAACCTCTTGTGGGACACCCTTCAGAGTTTCAGAGGGAGTTAGGTTAGAGGAGACATAGAGAGAGGGGCTTGAAATCGAGCTTGAAACAAAAAAATATAACCATCAGTAATGGCGACATCTGTTGCGACTCTATCTTCTCCTCCACCAGTTCCTGTTATTTTTTTTTGTGTTAGTGGAAAACGTTTGTTTAGGATCAGTTTGCACCAATGATTAGATATCATATCGAATCAGTTTAGTTATAGTGATATATATACTATACTGTATATTTATGACTTATGAGGTTTATAGCTTCTAGAGTTTATATAGCATCAATGAACTTTGTATATTACCCAAACCTTATCACTTTTGTTTGTAGCTGCTGTTGTCGGATTGAATCACTTTTTTTTCTCAACTACTTTGAGTTGAATTTAGATATTAAATAATGTTGATTTCACTAGTCTTGTTCCCTTTTTGTTAAATCGTAGACTCAGGCCTCTTTGTAGTGTAGATATTAAATGATTCAGCATATTAATTACTGTGTTGATGTTTGATTTTTTGCAGGGAAAACATGGAGGATAAGTATGATGGAAATGACTTGAATGGTGAGGAGAAAGGAGATAAAGATAATGAAACAGAAAATGGAGATGCAGATAAGGAAACAGAGAATGATGAAGAGGAGGATATAGTGGGACGATTTGAGTATGAAATCGAGGAAGATGTAGCTGACTTTGTTGATGAGGAGTATAGGGAGAGACACACAATTCCAGAGAGTTCGGATAAAGCAGAGAAAGATGAATTGGTTGTTAAAAAAATAGAAAGAGAAAGAAGGGAGATAAGTTAGCTTTAGGAACAGAGTTCTATACAGGCTATCAGTTCAAGCAAGTTGTGTTAGAGTATGCATTAAGCAAAGCAAGGAACATCAAACAAACTAGATGGGATAAGACGAAGCTAGAGTTTAAATGTGGCATCGGTGGGAATTGCAAGTGGAAGGTTTATTGTGCCTATGATAAACCGAGTCAGAAGTGGATTATCAAGACTAGGTATGAGTCTCAATTGAAGTCGGAATGGGAAATGCAAACTACTAAAGAGTCATGTGATTGTGAATCTTTTCTTGGACAAATTGAGGATAGTATCAGATTGTATGCCTGAAGAAATTCAGAGTCTTATCAAAGAGAATTGGAAAATAGTTAGTACAAGAAATCAGTGTCAGAGAGGTCGACTTTTAGCATTGAAATGGCTTGAGAAGGAGTACAACGAACAGTTTGCTCATCTCCGGGGGTATGCTGAAAAAATAATCTTCACAAATCCTGGATCAACTGCAATAGTTGAAACATTGCCTAACGCGGCTGGTGAAGATGTGTTTGATAATTCTATGTTTATATAGCAAGCCTCAAAAACACTTGGGGTGCGTGTTGTCGTCCAATTATTGGTCTTGATGGCACCTTCTTGAAAGTTGCTGTTAAAGGAGTATTGCTTACTGCTGTTGGACATGATGGTAATAATCAGATTTATCCCATTGCTTGGGCAGTGGTACAGAAAGAGAATGGTCCAAACTTATTGTGGTTTGTGAATCTTCTGAAGCATGACTTAGGTCTTGAAATTGGAGATGGTGTAGTCATTATCTCAGATAGAGCAAAGGTAAGCATGACTTGTATCTTGTTTTTTGCTTATTTCATATTTACATGTTTTTATTAATTGAAAAAATGTTTGCAGGGACTTATTAATGCTGTCAAAGAGAAGTTACCATCTGCTGAACACAGAATATGTGTTAAGCATATTGTGGAGAATTTGAAGAATAATGGGCATGCAAACAAAGATCTGATTAAGCCGATGGTTTGGAACCTAGCTTGGAGTTATACTGCTGTTGAGTTTGAAGAGAACCGTAGGAAGTTGCAGGACTATCGTTGGAGTTTACATGAAGCTGTGATGAAGGAGAAGCCTGAGACTTGGTCTCTTGCATTTTACAAACTAGGAAGCTTCTGTGAGGATGTTGATAACAATTCAACAGAGTCCTTCAACTTAACAATTACCACAGCTCGAGGAAAGGCTATGGTACCCATGTTGGAGATGATTCGGAGGCAGGCTATGGCTCGCATCACAAAGAGAAGGCGTAAAATAGAGAAATGGCAAGGGAAGTCTTCTAAGTACGTGAAGAAGACGCTGGCATTGGAAAAGAAGGATGCTGACAAATGCTCATCAATTCCTGCGACTCATGGAGTCTATGAAGTCTACCTCTATGGGAATTCTTACACTGTAAACACTAGGAATCAAACTTGTTCATGTGGAAAGTATCAAATCATAGGTATATCTTTTTTATCTCTGTCTGAAATGGTTGTTTTCATTGAGATTTTTTTATTGGATTTGAGTTTTTTTAGGTATACCATGTGAACATGCCTATGAAGCTATGCTAAATGCGGGTTTGGAAGCTGATGACTATGTATCTTCGTGATTCTCAAAAGATATGTGGAAACTTAATTATGAGAACAACATGGAACCTGTTAGAGGACCACGGTTCTGGATGAAGAGAAGTAATCGCCTCGTAGTCAATCCTCCAGAACCTGACTTACCTGGAAGAAAGAAGAAATCAAAGAAGGCAAAGAAGAGAATAAAAGGTAAGCACAAGTCACCAAAGAAGAAAAAGAAGCAACTTCAAAAATTGCCTAGGACTGGCCGCATAATTCATTGTTCAAACTGTGGTGAACAAGGCCACAATTACACGGGTTGTATGATACGTCTAAGGAAGAAGCCGAGGAAGACACAAGCAACAGAGACATTAGAGGTATCAATTCTCTCTTTGTTGTGCTTTTTTGGCCGGTTTTGCTTAGTTGAGCTTCTAGTTTAGTGTTCTCTCGGTTCTGATATTTCTCTTCTGCTTTTCAGGCTACATCCTCATCTCAAGGAGCTGATATAATTTCACTCACTCAACCCTCTCAAATGACTGAGTAAAAGTGTTTTATGTTATGTGACTATGCTATTTGTTTCTATTACCATGACTGTTATTTATGTTGTTACCCTTTAAACATGGGTGGTTTCAAACACATCAATTCTATGCTATTTTTTTGGTTTAACATTCTTCTTTAACATTGCTCATCTTTCTTTTTTATTTATGCTGTTTTTTTTTTGTGTTGTCTGACCACATTTCTGATAACGAGCACCAAAGTTAACTGCTCAGAGAACTTGTCGATTGATGTGGTGATATTGTGGGTGATCTAACTTGTATTTATCTTTCTTTCAAGCTCTATCTGATGCTCAAAGAAGAATTTTGTAATTTTGTTTTTGTCAGAATTCTCTGTATTTGACTTTTAGTCTTAAACCAAATTTACATCGTGAATTTGTTTATGCAAACTCATAGTTTCTACAAAACTGCTTTCACTCAGAGATGTGCTTCATAGATTCAAACACCAGGAGATTTGACTACCCAACGAACAAAGCTAATTTTCATAGGAAGACAACTTTGTTTCCTTCAAAAAGAGTATTTGATCTAACATCAACTCATCGCATAAATTGTTGTAGCTACAGGAAAAAGTAATAGAACACTAAGTCCAATCATCATACATTCTCCTTTGAGCTTGAGGGAACCTCTGTTTTATCCTCTTCTTTCTTACTCACTGCTACACGAGAAGATGAGTCACCAACAGAATCTTTAGGTTCTGTTTTAAGCTCAGACTTGAACTCTTTTGCAGCCTGTATTATACCAAAAAGTCACAAGATTTCATCAATAAAAGTTAAAAGATAAAAGGAACATATAAAAATATACAACATGAAACTAGATACCTCAGACAACAAACATGACCCGTAACAATTTTAATTGAAGTTTAAAGCACATCTCACCAATAATCAAATCAAATTTGGTAGATTAACCTACATAACAACATGCTTTGATCTAAACTATACATTAAAGTTATCAATGAACTTACTTTTTACAAGCAAATGAATGTTTCATTCTTGTTCTATGGTTCTGTACTATACATATTCTAATCTTTATGAGTGTTCTTATCAATTCCACAACAACTAAAGCAATTGAAACAGAAAATTCCCAAAAACACATTCCTCCTTTAAGACTTTTTACATCAATTCCAACAACAATCAACAATTTTTTTCACATGACTTGGCATAAGAAACTCCAAAATTGCATAAAATCTTGCGTGTTCTTATCAATTACTCACAAATCCAAACAAAACTCGTACACTAAAAACAGAATTTATTTTCCTTGAGACCTTTTACATCAAATCCAACTACAATCATAATTGCATAAATTCCAATCATCTTATCTTCCACTCAATCAATTCATAGCAGCTATACTGAAATTAAAAAAAAAAAAAACTGTTGAAAGCTCTTGACAGTTTTGGCAATGCTTTTACCAATCTCAGGAAGCTTCTTAAGTCCAAAAAGCAAAGTAGCGACGCCAGCAATCACAGCAAGCTCAGGGACACCGAGACCAAACAGGGTATTACAAGTGAGTGGCTTTCTCGTCGGCTCCGGTCAGATTCTGGATCGAATTGCCACCAAAGAACGGGTGTTTGGTCGGGTCGGTAGTGTGAAGCAATTGGAGAATAAAGAAGAGCGAGATGATGATGGGTTTGAGTTCCGGTTAAATCACTTATCGGTCAATCACAATTCCCTAAACGCGATTTGGGTTATTTGATCGTGATTTATTTGGATTAGCTTTGCAGGTGGATATGGACAAAGAAAAATTCTTGATAATTCCCCCATACTCTGAAGGAAAGCGGTATTTTGATAATTATTAACCAAAAAAATTAGTGAAATAATGCGCTGGAAAATACTCGACTCCGAAGTGATCTCTTTCCCCTCTTTTTTTTCCTCGTTGTCTGAAGAAAGAAAACCGAATCGGTTCAATTTCAACGATTCGTCCTTTGATTTTCGTTTTCTGAGTTGTTGGTTTCCCGAGAAAAAGAGAAAGAGAAGGCAGAGACAAATTTCTTCGCCGTCTGTGTGAGAAAGATGGCGGAGGATTTCTCTAGAGCCGTAGACGATGGGCTTAAACTCGCGAAACGGATTTATTTCGGCAAAGACCGAGCCGTTGCGGCGCCGAGACCACCGGCGCCTATGGATAGGTCGTCTACGACGCAGCCTTACCTTCCTACGGCACCGATGGTTTACGCCGTTATACCCGACCCGGGCATTGTGGATAACCCGGACTTACCTAGCTATCAGCCTCACGTGCACGGCAGGTGCGACCCACCGGCTTTGATTCCTTTGCAGATGAACGCGATTGAGCTCGAGGTTGATTGTTATCTTGACACGGCTTTGGTTACCGTCACCGGATCGTGGCGTGTTCATTGCGTTATGGGAAGCAAGAGATGTGATTGCCGAATCGCTATTCCTATGGGAGAACAGGTTCTCTTCTCTTCTTTAATTTTCCCGGGAAATTTTGAGGTGGAATTAGCTCACTTTTAGGGTTTCGTCTCTCAATTCTAAAGATACGATGTGGAATTGAGGGTTCTATTCACAGGATAAAATTGTTAATTCTCGAGGAAAGTTTTAGAATTCAGAAATGTTTTAATGATCTGTGAAGTCTTGATGATTTACAAAAGCTCGAATGCGTTGTCTTGTACTGTTCTTTTCACTAATTTCTTGCTCAAATTCTGAGCATTGATCTCTCTTTTTTTTATCTCTGATGGGTCTCAAACTAATAATACTATGTGGCTAACAGGGTTCAATTCTAGGTGTTGAAGTTGAGATTCCTAGAAAATCTTACACTACCCAGTTAATCACAGCCGAAGAGGGAAATGAGTTTGAGAAAACGGCGTTACCTGAAACTGGAGGCTTTTTGAAACCAGACATATTCACTCTTACAGTACCACAGGTGATTTGGAAGTTCCCAGTTGAACTTCTTGTGTTTTACCATTTCCAGGTCTCTTTCTGATAATATTTACCATTTATTTTTCTTGTTCAGGTTGATGGAGGTACCAACCTCTCTATCAATATGTCTTGGTCTCAGAAGTTGACGTACAACGAAGGGCAGTTTTTTCTTGATATTCCTTTCAACTTTCCTGAGTATGTGACTCCTGCGGTAAAGAAAATCTCCAAGAGAGAAAAGATATACTTGAGTGTTAATGCTGGTACTGGAACTGAAGTTCTCTGCAAAGGATGCAGTCATCAACTTAAGGTGTGCTTTTATTGATTTTTCTGAACACGCTCCATGATATTTCATTTTTTTTTCTATCCTGTAACTTGCTTATGCCTTTCGTCTATTTACAGGAGAAATCGCGGAGCGCAGGGAAGTTGAAGTTTTCATATGAAGCAGATGTTTTGAAGTGGTCAAACACAGACTTTAGCTTTTCTTATACGGTATGACTTCTCCTAGTGTCTGTTGGTGCTCCAACGCCGCATAGGCCCTAGACTACTTGTCTTGCAAATAGTCGTAAAGAGTTCTTATGTTTCTTCTTTTTTCGACTAATTGTAGGCTTCCTCAAATAGTATAGTTGGTGGACTTCTCCTTCAATCTGCACCTGTTCACGATGTTGATCAGAGAGACATATTTTCTTTCTATCTTTTTCCAGGAAAGCAGCAAAAAACTAAGGTTTGGTTTTACTCTTCTTTTCAGCGCAAAAAATGCCATTTGCAGTAAATCTAAAGTTTCTTTTTGTCTACTTCAGGCATTCAAGCGGGAGGTAGTATTTGTTGTTGACATTAGTAAAAGCATGACTGGAAAACCTCTTGAGGATGTAAACAATGCCATATCCACAGCTCTTTCTAAGCTTAATCCTGGAGATTCCTTCAATATTATCACTTTTAGCGATGATACTTCTCTGTTTTCGACATCGATGGAGTTGGTTTCTTCAGATACTGTTGAAAGAGGCATTGAGTGGATGAACAAGAACTTTGTCGTCGCAGATGGTACAAACATGCTCCCTCCCCTAGAGAAGGTCTTTCCGTCACCCACTTGTAGCTTAACACTTTGATTATAGTCCCCCAGATTGAGTCCTGACATTAATTTGGCCAACTTCGTTCAATACTTTCAGGCTGTGGAAATGCTTTCGAATACTCGTGGCTCTATTCCTATGATCTTCTTCGTAACAGATGGGTCCGTTGAAGATGAGAGACACATTTGTGATGTAATGAAGAAATGTCTTGCTAGTGCTGGATCAGTGTGTCCACGAATACACACTTTTGGGTTAGGTAAATTTTTCTCCACGGTTTGATGTATAGTGACCAGGATTATCTTGTTATTGACCTTTTCATATGTGGACTCTTTGCATTATTTCAGGTGTATTTTGTAATCACTACTTCCTGCAAATGCTTGCAAATCTATCCAGTGGCCAGCACGAATCAGTTTATAATACAGGTGAAACTTTGACTCCATTTGGTGAATTAAAAGGAAAAAGTTGTCAATATCTGTGTGCTATATGTAATATAGTTTCTCAAACAATTTTATTTCTTTGATGTCCAGATCACATTGAAGAACGAATGGACAAACTGTTTACAAAGGCTTTGTCCACCGTTCTTGTTAATATAACAATCGAGCCCCTGCAGAGTCTTGATGAAGTTGAGGTGTGCCTATATGCTAAGATTGCTTGTTTGACTTTTCTGGACAATTTATCTTGTTTCCTCCGAGTCTATGAAGTTGATGCTTGAAAACTGAAACTGTTACCCGTGACTACTATAACAGGTATATCCTTCGAACATTCCGGATCTGACATCTGCAAGTCCATTGATGGTATATGGAAGATACCGAGGAAAGTTCCCTGAGACTGTGACAGCCAAAGGTCTGCTAGGTGATTTGAGCAGCTTTTCTGCAGACTTGACTGTGCAAAGTGCAAAAGACATGCCTCTTGATAAAGTAAGATCACCTTCCTTCTCAGTATCATTCCAATGGAGCTTTCTTTCGATAAAGACATCCGGGTTTTACAAAAAAGTGTCATTCCCTAAATATGTTCAGGTATTTGCAAAGAATGTGATTGACTTGCTTACTGCTGAGGCATGGTTCTCTGAAGACAAACAGCTAAAAGAAAAGGTTTGTATACATTATTACACTTCCTCAATTGTTCTTTTCAGGATTTGCTTCTTCATTTTTCTTTATCTTTTTCTTCTCAGATTGCTAAACTAAGCATCCATACTGGAGTACCATCCGAGTATACTCGAATGATCCAATTAGAGAACACAGAAGAATTGAAACCCAGCGACACTGGTGGAAAGAAAAAGGTATTCATTCATATGTAGAAGTTATGAACTAAAATCGCCAGATTCAACCAAAATTTAGTGACTAATTTTGTTCCGAGGACTAAATAAGACTCGTTTTAACTCATATTTTCACCAAATATATCAACAGACAGAAAGCAACGGCGAGAAACAGAAGATGATATCAAGAACGATCCCGCTACAAAGCCTCGGGATAGGCTTTGGTGATAAAACAGCCACGAGAGAGAATATTCCACCAGGGTTTGGCGAACAGAGAGCACCTGATGCTGCTGAGAAGTTTGTCAAGGCTGCTTCGAGCTGTTGTGTCTCCTTGTGCAATAAATGTTGCTGCATGTGCTGTGTCCAATGCTGCTCTAAGCTCAATGATCAATGTGTCCTCGTCGTCACGCAGTTCCTCACAGCGATTGCTTGCATCGCCTGCATTGAATGTTGTGCAACTGTTTGCTGTCCTGGAGACGACGGGTAGTTATAATAATAATAGAAAAGGGTTTCGAATTTGAGTGTAAAGCTTGAAAAGCTTCGAAGTAAGTTTGTACATTTACGCACAGTGCATGTAATTTCTGTGGTCAAATATAAAAGATGTGTTTTTTTTGTATAGTTGCTTCAGAGGATAAAGTGTAAAGAAGAGACAAATCCATGTGTTTACTTCACAATTTACTCGACTTGGATTTCTTAAAACCATATATTATATATAGAATAAGATTTTGGTGAACCGACATTCAACAAAAGTACACAAAGATGGGATCAAGTGTTAGAGAAATGGTGACTTGAAAGTCATAAGGAACTGATATCAAGGGTTTATAGGAACTTGAACCCAATTTTTTATTTGCTGGATTTTTGCTGGCTGCTGGCTACTGTGTCTTTAAAAACATGGGACCACTGTTGATCATCTTAATCTCCTAAAGCTATTCAAGAAGATAAAAGATCATTTGACAGATTTAGAAATTTTCTTGGATACACACACATACATGTGCTTTTTTGTCTCTGAAATATGAAGGTTTGTTTTCATATTTCTCTGAGTTGACTTAATTTTTGTGTTGTGTTGATCTCTCGTTGATCATGTACAGACCTTGATCTTCTTCTTCTAACACAGATTTTTAGTTGGGTTCAAAGAAAACTTAGCGGAAAGAAGCATGAGCCTACTTCAGATCCTTGTGAGTAAATATTTTTATTATTTGAAGATTATTTACGTAAACAATTTTCGCATAGATCATTGATTATATTTGTCATGTGTGTTTGATGATGTATAAATAGCTCAAGAATCATTAGGACCTTCTTTGAATAAAGAAGTCCAAGGTTGGCCTCAAGACGAAGAAACCTTCTTAGCCATTGGAACATTTGGAAACAATATCTGCCCAAAGGAAGAAGATGAAACAGATTCTGGCAAAGATCTCACTGCAGTTAATACAGATGTTACTATGGGGAAGAAGAAATCGCTCTCTTTTCTTCTCAAGAAGATGTTTGTTTGCACAAGTGGCTTCAAAACTCCACCTCCTCTTCTTGATTTGTCTAGAGGAGATTCATTGCCCAATACACGAATGGAAAAGGTACTTTTATACATTTATCATCAAACTATTCAATCACGAAAAATATCTTTAAAACTTCACGGTGAAAATTCATTTAAAAACGACATTTCTATTTGTGTTTTTTGTGCAGATGCTTAGGACAATACTCAAGAAGAAGATACATCCACAAGGACCACAACGTTCAAATTCTATTGCAAAGAAGTATTTGGAGAATAATCATAAGATTATAGATGAAGGTCGTTCAAGTGTTGACGCCAACAAATGGGTCAAGACTGATTCTGAATGTGAGATTTTCTACATATATACATTTGGTTTTTCAGGTCATAAAAAATAAAAATTTATTTTCATCATACATGTGAGTAATTAACCAAGTGTTTATCATGGCTGGCTTTATTGCAGTATTTAGTTAATAGACATCATAAGGACAGATTAAAATGCAGAAATGAAGAGTGTAAGAATTTAAAAATAGATTAATATAAATAAATAGAAAGATGTAAAACAAAAATAATGGTGTAGGGAAGCTTAATTCAATTTCTTTGATGATTACAGATATTGTCTTGGAGATGTAGATATCAAACCAATAAGCTAAATGGATCTGATTGATAGTCATGGTAATGATAGAACATAAATATAACCAAAGCTTTTTTCTTATTAATATATTTTTTTTCTAATACATAGTATTAGCAAACATGATTACTAATTTAAGAAACATGATCAAAATCTCTATGTTTTAGGTATCAAATGAGTGATGGTGTAAATTCAAACTGTTCAAGATATGAAGAATAACATGGAGAGAAGGCTCATGAATTATCTCTGATAATTACAGTTCCATTTTTTTTTCAAATTCCAATTATCCGTTTTTGTTTTTCCTTATCTATTGATTATATATTTTTTCAGATTCCAATGTAGTGAAGAAATCTGTTTGCTCATGTGTATTGTTTGTAACAACAAATATATAAGAAATAATTTTAGTTATTTTTTTCTCTAGTGATATGCAAAGAAGAGAGATATCTCTACAGTTTTAATTAAGGGATAATTTGGAGTTTGATACTCCAATTTAATCTGTCCATGAAAGCGAAATGGGAAAAGAATTAGTTCAATTTAAATCAAAGGAAGAGAACCCAAAAGGGATGCTAAATAAAATGGGGTTTCTTTTCCAATATTTAGGGAGTTTTGGGCTAAAAAAGTATAATTGCAAAACTCAGTTCTGAGCAAACTTGACAGAACAGAATCGTGAGTTGTCAAACTTAAGAGAGAAAAAAACGATCGATAGATCTCAAAGTGTGTCTCTTTTGGTGAAAATTAGGGTTCTTTGATTCTCCATTCGTTGTAGTCAATTATCGAGGAGAAGAAAAAGGGGAGATCGGGAATCGTGAATCGTGAAATTTGGGAAACTGAGAAGTCAAAAAGGCAAATGCGATTGGAGAGAGATTTGTAGAGTTCCAATGTCTTGGTCTGCTCCTGATGATATCTTCTTCTCCACTTCTCTCGCTGCTTACTTAGACAGTAACTATCTCTCTTTCTCTCTGATTCACCAGAAAGACCCTGAATTGTTGATCCCCAATGGATGATTCAACAGTCTCTTAGTCTCACTCTATGTCTTTGTTATTTTTGCAGATAAACTTCTTGTGTTGCTTCGTGATGGTCGGAAACTGATGGGTCTACTTCGGTCTTTTGACCAATTTGGTGCTTTCTTGTGTTCCTTTTTTTTTTCTCTTTCTCTTTGTTACTGAAAATCCAAAATCTCTCTGAATTGGTTTTCGTTGTTGTTGAAGCTAATGCTGTTTTAGAAGAAGCTTATGAAAGAGTCATCGTGGGTGATCTCTACTGTGATATTCCCTTAGGTCTTTACATTATCCGTGGAGAAAATGTTGTCTTGATTGGTGAACTTGTAAGCTTTTTACTAAACAAACCAATTCCTTTTGCATTCTGAAATGAAAGTTTCCACTTTCGATAATTGAGTCGGGTTTTTCGTGATCTTAGGACATTGAAAAAGAAGAGCTTCCTGCTCAAATGGTTCAAGTTTCAGAAGCAGAGATCAAGAGGGTTAGTGCAATTTCTCTTTACTTATCTCCCCTTGTTGATTGTTTTAGCTTCTAAGTTTGTTTGGTTTTGGAGCTTCGTGCACAAATAGATCTACAGCCGAATTGCTTTGGTGTTTTTGGATTCTACTGACTCCTCAATTACACTCTTCTGTATACTCAGGCTCAGAAAGCAGAGAAAGAAGCAATGCTTTTGAAGGGCACGATGCGAAAAAGAATGGAGTTCCTTGATCTCGATTAGGGCATTTATCTTTGTATTGTTGCATTGTAGAAACTAGAAAACCTGAAGATGGAGAATACAGAAGATTTTTAAAATTAGAAGTCATAATGTTAGTAGTCAGTGTGTGTATGGATGACGTTGATGAATCCTCAGAACTAAGCCTCTATATGATCCTTGCTCTGTTTTTGAAATGAAATTGTTTTGGTACTAAAGCCTCTCTTTATTGAACATGATTTGATCAAAAGTGAAATCAAAGTACAATTACATCCTCGTTTGGTTCATACACATAAAAGGAGTTGAAGCAACAAAACGACATATCATCTTCTTTTAGTAGTTACCAAAAACCACTGGCCATGAAGGCGTCTCGTTAAGGTCATTTCACTCTGGGTAAGATAACATTGTAATGAGCCACTCGTGTTGAGGAAACTGCGATAAGAGGTCAGAGCGCTTTGCAAGCTCAAAGTCCTCAAACTGGAAAGCAGGAGCGCAGGTGCAGCCGACAAGAGAGAAATGTTTCTCAGAGTCTCTAGGTTCAGCTTTAAGCAGAGTCCCATCTTGAGCAAAATGAACATCCTTTGTTGGGAAGGAACCGAACCAGATGTTTGGAGGGACCGTGTACTGAGGCTTCTGATCACCTTCTATCAAGTCAGGGCCAAGACATGTGAATTTCAACTTCCCATCATCGTAGAGTTCCACTACCTGATCAAGACAAGAAGAGGAAGCCATATTCAAGAACAGAGGTTATATTCTTCCTCTTCTTCTACTACGGTTTTGTGCAATGAAATGGCAAGAGATTAAACTTACAGTAATGGGTTCACCCAAATAGAAATGCCAAGTTTCAGCCATTGGAATGCGATGAAGACGAGAAACACTCCCAGATGGAAGCAAGAAGTAGATACTTGTGCTCACAGCTCTGTCCACCTTATCTGCAGAGATTCAGAAGAAGAAAAAAGGATCAAACTTGCGAGATGATCTGCAATAATCTAACAGAGAATTTGTAAATAAAAATGTTGGTGGATGAAAAGTTTAAGCATTGTTGATGAGATTAGATAGTTGAATAGAGAATCCAAGCAAAGCATAGCATCATCTATCAGAACAGTAAGGACAAAAGAATTATATAGTGAAGCCATGAAAAATGGATATTAGCAGCTAAAAACTTGAACCATCTTTAGCAAAGAGTCAATAGTGAGATGACAACAAGATCTATATATATCCGATCAGATTTCTGAGGACTCGAAATGCAAAATGGGAAACTAATGACTACAACACTATATCAATAAGATTTCAAATCAATCGAAGCGATGGATGCAAATAAATGAGAGAGAGTTACAGGTGGGAGGGAGCTGAGAGGTGGAGAGGAGAACAGAAGAATCTCTGAAAGTTTCAGAGAAAAAGCCTCCTTCTTGGTGAGCTTTGAGGTTGAGTTTTCCCACGATTTCTGAAGATTTCACCATCTCTGACGATACTCGCTCACTCACTCACTCGCCAATCTCTCTCGGCCTTTGTTTTAGTCTCCAAATCAATTCTAAGTTGGCTTTGAGTTGAGTTTGTTTTCTTTGTTAATACAATACTTGAACTGTCGGCCGTCCGAATTGACTTTTCTTATAACTTTTGGGGCTAAAGTAGAAAATAAAAAAACTATTTGTGTTCCAACGATAAACAACCCTTCTCATATAAATCGATTGGACCAAAAAAACTAGTACTTTCTTTTCTGTTTACTCATAGAACAACCAAACACACGAGTTTCATCCACGTTTACAAAATCAAGATTCTTAACTCGAATGGTTTATTCAAACGTATACGACATAGTTCATATGCCTTCACTTCAACTCATAAATATTAATATCATTATTACAACGTATCACAACTCAGAATTGAAGAATCTAAAAGGATTGTGTGATCTTTCAAAACGCAGAGCTGCCACTACTCCTTCTGGACATCGTCTGGATAACTCCATTCATCAGTCCTTGAACAGATTTCCCAACTCCAGCTCCTACGTCTTCTGCAAAATACTTGGCCTGCCAAAAACATGTGAACTTGTTCATTGAGAAGTTTCAATTCATTCCAATGTAGTAGGTTTGTACCAACACGAATTAAAATAGGTTTTACTTTACCTCTTGTAAGCTCTTCTTCAGATCAAAAGCATCTTTGACTCTGTCATCAAAGAATGCCCATGTATCGCGATACTCTGCTCAAAACAAAATAATATTAAAACTTTGAAAACGTTCTTTAATCGGACAGCAATGCAGCCAAGAGAACCAACCTAAGGAGTCATCAGTGAGCATGTAAATCTCTGTGGTTGAGTAAACGCCTCCAAGAATAGTGCGCTTGACATACCAATCTAAATCAGAAGCTCCATCTCCAACACCGTGCCATATCTCATCTACTAACATTGCCCGTTGCTTAAAACTCGTTGGGACATTCAGAGGATGCGCCTGTTTCCCCATATTAAATATCAGGATTCACTTGAGTGTATCATGAAACAGAGAGAAACCCCAAAACTTACTTGGATGCTGAGAGCTTGAGGCCATTTTGACATGTAAGGAACTTGCATTTCTAGACGAATTCTAATGAGCTTAGAGATACGTTCACTTGGAATCAGGTTTTGCAAATCCAATCCAGACTCTATTCTGTCGATAAGTAATTGGAGGCATTCATCCATGAAGAACTGAACACGAATAAACAAACAAAAAATGAAGCTCACCAATCCAAGGTTTCAACTTCAAAATCAATATGGAATTTACTGATTCCACAGCGTAATAAGAGACGCCAATTATTACCTCAACAAGTGCAGCTTCTTTCCTAGAGAAAGAGCCAACAATCGAAGGAGACACACCAATATCTCTTGAACCAGCCATCATCGCTTCCTCCGTCCAACCTAATCTCGGCTGCACAAAACTCCCAAAATTAGGATATTAAATCACTAAAAGGATGAAACTTTGAGGTGAATCTATGAAATTTAAACCAACCACATGACGGAGAGACGCAGAGAGAACACGAGCCTGCTCTTCCTGAAACTCAGCTCTCGGCTTCCTACTCTCATGTCGACGAGGTCCTTCCCCTGTACCCGTAGAAGAAGACGAAGAAGAAGACGCCGTGTGATCCGATTGATTAGGTTTTACAGATTGATTACCCATCGACGAAATGCAGAGACCGGAAGTGTAAGAGGAAGGGATGATGGTGGACCTGAGCTTCGGAAATCGGAGGAGGCGGGTGGTTGTAAATCCACCACCGCCGAGTAAACGCTTTGCCGCCGTTCGGTACATTGTTCGCCGGAGTGAGGGATCTGAGTACTGTGTGACACGTAGATGAGATCGTTGCCACGAGAAATTAATAAAAGAGCTTCCTTTGGTGATTCTTCTCCTCGTAACCGACCCCGTTTACTATGCTTGCCAAAGTGATTTATGATGAACAAATCAAATTTGGAGTTTTCTTTAAAAAAATTATAACTATTTGTTTTACCAACTATACTAGTATCTCTATAAATTAATAACCTCTTTAAATTAATAAATTATCTTGATCTTAAGTTGGATTGATATAATAATTAACACATTTCGATAAAATAATAAAATAATAATTTTTTTGAAATCTATATGTAAATATATGGTCTCATTAATAACATAAATTAATAATCATATAAATTTATTGTGTATATATAAGATATTTAGTGAAATATGATTCTAATGTTGTTTATTTATTCGTAAATTTGTAATTTTGTTGGAGTTTATCTCGATTTTTTAAAAATATCAAAAATATATGCTATTATTTTATCAAAATGCATCAAAAATTATTTTAAAAAATTATATATGCAATGATTATTTTCTTATGTGTAAATGCATTAAAACACATCGAAATATTTTCTTCATTTTTCTACTTTTTATATAATATTTTTTGAAATTCGAAAAAACTTTCTATAAATTAATAATTATTAATAAAATTAATAATTATTAATAAATTAATAAAATTCTCATATCCTAACATTATTAATTTATAGAGGTTTTACTATATTTATGATTATTTGCTTAATGATGAAATCAAGAAGAAAATTATACTCCCTCCGTTTCATATTAGTTGTCGTTCTAGACTTTAAAACTCGTTTCATATTAGTTGTCGTTTTATGTTTTCAATGCATATGTTTGATAAGATTTCTAATTTTGTCCAAACATCATGTTATTGGTTTTAGACTTTTAGTCCAAAAAGCTATGAAATCGTTAAATAATTATCAAATTTTGTTTATTTCTTTTATCATAAAAAATTATATGTTTTTTTGATAAACAAATATATGAGAAAAACGGGGAATTCATACACATATTATAATTTTCCGTTCAGGACTATAAATTAATTATAGAATGATGCAGATTAATACACAACCTACAAACTTTAGTCAATTCATATACGAACGAACATAATTTAGCTCAAACATATATACTTTTGAGTCTTTGACAATGTTAGAGTCTGCTATCACGAAATTGTCATTATTCCGTAAATATAATTTTATTTTGTGAGGCATGACATAAATATTTTGATTTCATGCCAAATAAACTACTAAATAAGTAATTCATGATCCATCAAAACTATTATCATTCACATCGAACCGTACACGTGTCAGGTAACACTGGCTTCACAAATTCTTCCGGATAACAAAGCCCATAACATACGAAGTCCATATACAACAATCGCAGCAACAAAAAACAAAAAAAAATTTACATTTTCATCACCGTACGAATCAACGATGGCTCTTGCCATTGCTTCTGCTCTCACTTCCACACTCACTTTATCCACTAGCAGAGTCGAAAACCCGACCGATAGAAGACGAAGAGTAGCGTGTTTTGCGTTACGCGCCGGTGGAAGAGAGAGCGAGCGCGTGGTGGTGGTTCGTGCCGGCAAACAAGTGTCTAGCGTCTGTGAACCACTTCCTCCGGACCGTCCTTTGTGGTTTCCCGGTAGCTCTCCACCTGAATGGCTCAATGGCAGGTTCGTAAATACTCATTCTTCATTCATTTTTACTCTTCTCCAAAATAATCATTTGACTTTTAAAACTCGTTCTTTCAGTCTTCCTGGTGATTTCGGATTCGATCCTCTCGGTTTAGGTACGAAAACCTGGAAAACCACAATCCGGTTTAAAACTAATTTTTGACTGACCAGATTTTGTTTCACAGGGTCTGACCCGGACCTCCTCAAATGGTTTGCACAAGCTGAGCTCATACATAGCCGGTGGGCAATGCTGGCCGTGACCGGTATCTTAATACCGGAATGTCTCGAACGGTTAGGTTTCATCGAAAATTTCTCATGGTACGACGCAGGGTCTCGGGAATATTTCGCGGATTCCACTACGCTGTTTTTGGCCCAGTTAGTGCTAATGGGTTGGGCCGAAGGTAGAAGATGGGCAGATTTGATTAAACCGGGGTCCGTTGACATAGAACCTAAGTACCCGCACAAAGTGAATCCTAAACCGGATGTTGGTTACCCGGGAGGTTTATGGTTCGATCCAATGATGTGGGGGAGAGGTTCTCCTGAACCGGTTATGGTTTTGAGGACCAAAGAGATTAAAAACGGACGTCTCGCGATGCTTGCTTTCGTTGGATTTTGTTTCCAAGCTACCTACACTAGTCAAGATCCTATTGATAATCTTATGGCTCATCTCGCTGATCCTGGTCACTGCAACGTTTTCTCAGTAAGTTAAAAAATTTGGTGATCTTTAATTCATTATCATGATCATGATGATGTATGCGTATTGATCAGCCTTTATTGATACGTATTTCTTTTGCAGGCATTTACATTACATTGATGAAGATTAGCTTGCAGCAATATATATTTTTTATATATAATATCAGCAATCATGGATGTAGAACTTTTGTATATAGTGTCACTCGTCCTTGTTACAACCTCTGCTTAATTAATTAACATGTAAAAGGAAGAAGAAACAAGACGAGAAAATGAGCATTATTAATACATTTAAAGTCTTACAGACGATTCATTTGAACGAGACTGGATACATAAATTTCAAACATTAAATCCAACAAAATAAAAGAAAAAGAAAAACACTGACCAACATTAAACGAACAAACAAACGATTCACTTGGACGAGACTTGATACATTAAATCCAAGAAAAACAAAAACACTGACCAACATTAAACGAAAGTAGAAACCATTCACTCATGTAATGTCAAGATCACTCATCTTGTTCTTATTACAATAACGTAATACTTTCAACGTAATCTGTGAAAGCAAGCACTTGAGATGTTCGATATGAGCATCTGATTCCTTGGAACCAAACTTTTCTCGAACGATTCATCTTGAGATCAACATAAACAAGAAAAAATTGACCAAATCCATCATGAGCAGTAACCATAACCTCACCACTACCAGGAACAAAACCCACCACACCAGGCCAAATAAGCTTAAACGAACACATCTCTCCCGTAATAAAAATAGAAACCTTCGACCATTCTTGTTTTTCGACATCTTCCAATACCCATAAATCATATATGTTAATAGTTTTTGTAGCAAGTAAAGCTAGTTTACCTTGGTAATTCATAAGGCTAAAGAACCCTAAATGCATACCACGAGCCTCCGCTGGTATTTCAATGAAATAAACAAACTTTTCAGTTGTCACATTGAATCCCACAATTGTCGATCCATGCATTGTGTAAGCACTGTAATACACAATCCCGTCGAGGCATATTCCTCTGGTTTGGGGATGTTGAAAATTTTCATCCTCGATCGTTTTCCATGAACCTTGATCTCCCAATGTAAACACTTGGACTTTATATGGATCGCTAAAACATTCTTTTGAAAAAAATAATATCTTATATTGATAATTGATAGGATCGTATCCCATATACCATGAGGTGAACAACTTACGGGGACCGGACTGGGGCAAGAGTACCATCTTTCCCGAGATAGGATTGCATATCCACAGTCGATATATATGTTCAACACATACCAAGCCATTGACACAATCAGGCCTACGACAAGAATTACTATCGATGTAGCATGTCGAATTGGTAACTAAAGGTGGTTGAAATGATGAGAAGAAAAGCCAACGAATTGAAGATGAATCACTGAAAGCAAGCATGACACATGGCTGTCGACTAAGGGATCGAGATTGGTACAAGTTGATGAAATATCGACTGCGGATGATTGAGGTCCAAAGTTTGGAGACACATAGATATCTCGCCAAGGATTTCAGAGGCAATCTTACGAGAATTTCGACCAAAAGATCTTGAGAAATCATATTTAATCAAGAAACAATTTAGGTTTTTTTTTTTGAGTAAGAAATTGTTTTGGTTCTTATTTATAAGTCATTCAAGGATTATATTTCTAATATATAGATGTATAAAATGAGCAGAAATTTGTTTAGTCATTAATGTAATATTTGACTTTACAACTTTAAGAAATACAAATTTGTATAGTTATTGATTTCGAATCTAAATGGAATACAATAAGAATTGACTCATCCTTCCGGATTTAAAATCAATTAATATATCGTTTATTAGTTGAATCGATTCAAGGATACACCATTATGGTAGATTGACTAAATAACTTTTAAAAATGAAGATGTAAATTAATTGGTTTTATACCATTGGCAAAAAAATGAAAATTGGTTGACTATACTTGTCACTAATTTTTTAAAAAATATTTTGTTTTTTAAATGATGGTAAAAAATTGCCGTCAAAAAAAATGATTGTAAAACTAAAAGGAAAAATATATTGTAAATATTTGAATGTATTGTTTATTATTATCTTTTTTTTTTAATCCAAACTGCATTGTTTATTCATGTATAATACTGATACATGATCGATTTATTCACTAGTATTGTATTTGTTAGGTCTATTTTTTACATGTGAACGTATTTCATTAGTAGATTAGTAATATAGAATTGTGAATTATATATATATATATGTATGTTTATCAATTTTAATTTTTTCAGTGGTTTTTGTCTATAACTGAATCTTTGATAAGTAAACTAATTCCGTTTTGTAACTTTTGATTCAGACGGCATGACCCGGACCTCCTCAAATGGTTTCGATGGTAAAACTTTGTTTGTTTGTTTAAAAAAAAAAAAATTTAATCGTACTTTCGTTTACCGACTAGAATTATGTGAATAGATTATGCCATCTTTGATGCCACGTCCAAAGTAATAATTGGAACTATTAATTATAGGTGTTATCAAAGGCTAGTATAGCTGTATAGGGTTTTGAAAATTACAGTTGAAGATATTGAACTCTTTAGTTTAGTTATAAGAAGATTGAGAATGTAGTGTAAATATTTTCTGTAGATTTTTGGACAAGAGATGAAACTAAAATGTAAAAGTAACTGAAGTGGATTTTTGGAATAGCTGAAGTTTTTCAACAACAAAAAAAATACTAACGACTTTTAGATGTAAAATAAGCTATTCCACTTTAGTTAAGACAACACAAACCACACCTGAACCAGAAAAAACCGGTATGAATAATTGACCGGATTGGTTCAATTCAGTTTCGCCGATTAGTCCATGGAATCGAATGACTCACACACCAAACTCTCTCACCAGCTTCTGACACAGACTTCTCAACGCAACGAGGGATCTTTGCGTTTAATTCACTATTTCTCTCAGCTAGATCTGAGGAATCCCCCACCGATGTTTCTATCTCCCCGTAAATCGAATCATGGTGGAGAATTTGCTTCCCTCTCGATTCCATTTTCATCTTCACAGACTTGACCCGAAGCGTCGTCTTACTTCCTTACTTGCATCCCACAAGACGACACTCTTCACATTTCTATGGATCGCCGCCTTCGGTTCCGTTTTCCTATGGCAACGAACTGCCTACATCGGCGGCTCCGGAGCTAGTCCCGTCGGCGGAAAGTTCACGATTTTCGGCCGGATCAAACCGATTCAGCCTTTGCCTCGTTTGAGACCTGTGGTGTTCGATTTGAAGGATTTTGGAGGTGTTGGAGATGGGTTTACGCTTAACACGGAAGCATTCGAGAGAGCGGTGATTTCGATCTCGAAGCTTGCGAAAAACAGCGGTGGAGGCCAGCTCAATGTGCCGCCTGGACGGTGGCTTACGGCGCCGTTTAATCTCACCAGTCATATGACTCTTTTTCTAGCTGAAGATTCCGAGATTCTTGGCGTCGAGGTTAGTCAATGATTTAAGCTCTGTTTTAGGTCAAAATTTGCAGAATTTTCAGCCACCACTAAGCTTAGAACATGAAATTTAGTAGCTTTACTCCAGCCAATTTATATTAGATTGAAATGTGTTTACCTGGTTTTGTTGATGTAACTAATCGAAAGATATATATATATTCAAATTGGAGATATTAATTATAAATTATAAGTTTATAAACAGAGGTTGCTCAATGAGAAAATGAGAGTTTTGCGACTAAAAGTAGCTCGATGTTTTTACCTTTTTAAGACTTAGCGTGATTGATGTGTGAGTCTGGCTTACTCAATGTGTCTCTTTAAATATCAGGATGAGAAGTATTGGCCTTTAATGCCACCATTGCCTTCATATGGTTACGGTAGAGAGCGTCCGGGACCTCGTTATGGGAGCTTAATCCATGGTCAAAACCTCAAAGACATTGTGATAACTGGTTAGTGATTTCCCTCTTTCTAGTTCGTGTTTCTGAATTATGATAATGGTTAGTGACTAATGGATATAACAAGCAGGTCATAACGGAACAATAAACGGACAAGGACAATCGTGGTGGAAGAAGCATCAAAGAAGACTTCTCAACAATACGAGGGGACCTTTAGTTCAAATAATGTGGTCGAGTGACATAGTTATCGCTAACATAACACTACGTGACTCGCCGTTTTGGACTTTTCATCCATATGACTGCAAAAACGTAACTATAAGGAGTGTCACTATCTTGGCTCCTGTAACCGGAGCACCAAACACCGATGGAATTGATCCGGGTATGTTCATTTACCGCTTACTATCTCTTCTCCGGTTATACTGCGCTCGATAAATATAAAACCTTTTGCACCGTCTTTCTTCTCGTAAACAGATTCGTGTGAGGATATGGTAATTGAGGACTGCTACATTAGCACAGGGGATGATGCGATCGCGATAAAAAGTGGATGGGATCAGTTTGGGATTGCTTATGGGCGACCTTCTACAAACATTCTTATCCGTAATCTTGTTGTTCGCTCTGTTATCAGGTAAAAACCTTTCTCATTTCTCATGTTTCACCGCGAAAATTCTAAACTTACGGGAAGTTTTCTATATGTTTCGACAGTGCTGGTGTATCGATCGGAAGCGAAATGTCGGGTGGAATATCGAACGTGACGATCGAGAATCTTCTGATCTGGAACTCACGCCGCGGAATCAGAATCAAAACAGCTCCAGGACGAGGCGGTTACATCAGAAACATAACCTACAAAAACCTAACACTAGACAACGTTCGGGTTGGGATCGTGATAAAAACGGATTACAACGAGCATGCAGACGATAATTACGATCGGAAAGCGTATCCTACACTTTCAGGATTCAGTTTCTCGGGAATCCACGGACAAGGAGTGCGAGTACCAGTCCGAATCCATGGGAGCGAACAGATTCCTGTAAGGAATGTGACGTTTAGGAATATGTCCGTTGGGTTAACGTACAAGAAAAAACATATATTTCAATGCTCCTTCGTGAAGGGACGAGTCTTTGGTTCGATATTTCCACGTCCTTGCGAGAATTTTGATGTTTACGACGAGGAGGGTCGTCTTGTTGAGGCTGCTGCTGAGTCCAATGTGGCGGACATTGATTACGACATTTGAATGTTTTTTTAATTCATGGTCGTTTGGGATCATTTGTGTAAATAGCGTAAATTTTGGGATAAAAATGAAAATTACTTGTTTTCTTCTGACAATATTTTTTATTAATAGAAACTATATTATTATCTAAAGGATGAGTTCTTTTTTGGGTATAAAGGAGGAAATTATGAAATAGATTTCTAAATTAAAAATTAATCTTGCTTTTAAAAGTATGTTTGTATTTTCGTTTCAACGTTTTCAGACTGCTAATTCTATAAAATAGAAAAGTATGTTTTGACTTTATTAAAAGCAAAGGAATTGGATTAACACAAGACTCAAATCTCATAAATGTTGAGATTTACAGTTGGGAGATAGAATGATTAAAAAAGTCAAAATGCCCCCTTCAAGTCTGAGGCTCCGGGGTTCTTGAAAGCATGTGCTGCCTTATGGCCGAGCTCGGGCCCAAAGCCAATGGCAAAAATAGTGTTTTGCTATGCCAAACTCGAATTGTTTTTGACCCAGCACGAAAGCTAACACCAACAAAAATATATATATAAACTACTCGGAATATTTAATTTATATCAAAATATTAGTTTAATGTCACGAGAAGCATGTTCCAATACTAAAGTTAATTAGCACAGTTTCAAACATTTATATTTGTATATTCTGCAGTCTGCCAAACACCAAACGACTCCAATAATGGTCACACGACCCATGTGGCGCCTCATCATGTCTTTTATAATAGTTTTCCTTCTTCTTTTTTTTTTGTTTATATTATTGTAATATTTATTTTTACTTGAAAGTCTAACAAGCGCATGTAACAAAAAATAAATAAATTGCATCGCAATTGTTTGATCATTTCTAGAAACTTCATGTGCGTATATTGTTTTCTATACTTTTTCAAAACTTGTATTTGTATCACTGTATGATACATCAGTATTTAACAAAAAACAGATAAAAACCACACAGCGTGGCTATCTACGTACCTATGATTAACAAAGTCAACCATGTAAAACCTCTAAAATATACTAGACATTAAACCTGTAAATTTTGGTTTATATAACAAGCAAGGACGACAATAGTATACTAAAATAAATAAAAGAATCGTAAATTAAAGGTAAACAGAAATGGTGCATGAATAGATGTAAAATACAAAATATATTTGAACACGTTACTCAACTTGCCTCGCGGATCTGTATTCCTTCCCCCCAACCACTACACGCATTTCCCACGAGTTTGACGATCTTTTTCGCTTAATCTAATCCTATCTACTTTCGTAGGCTCATATCCCACATTTAATATCTTATTAGTTCTAACCAATTAGCTCAAAACTAGTTGAATTTTTAATTAGTGAAAAATACCTTGCATTTTATATCTAATCTTAGTCTAATAAAGTCTCTATCAATTATGTAAAAGAAAGACTCTCGTTGCAAGTGGACGACTTTTTCTTCTATTAAAATATTCTGTCGCGTAATCAACAAACTTGGCTCTAATCAAGGAACAAGGTTTTTTTTATCGGTTAATTTAGACACAAATATAAATCACACCAACGGGTGGACGAGTGTTAGGCATTTGTATTTCTATAGGTCGCGTAGCAGCGTATAACAGCGCCGGATACAGAATATAGAATCTCCACGCTTAGCTAAGAGAGCCAACAAGAGTTGGACACGTGTCACGTTAAAATAGGTGCAGACAACGTGCACTTGCCGCGCTTCTTTCCTTGAGGTTTCCTCCTTGTTTTTATATTTCTTGCTTCTGCTTTTTTCATTTTTTAAAAATATATTATTATTATTACTATTTTAAAACGCATAACAACAAAAACGTGGTCGACGGAACATGTGGGTGGTGGTGTTTGTCTTCTATTGGGACCCACTCACTGTATATTAACGCCGTGAACTTTTGCTCCGTTTAATCAGAGCAGCTCCAATCGTTGAGAAACTTTCAAGTTTGTTACCAATATAATATTGATATTTTTGAAATAGTTAAATCATATAATTAAATTTTAAAATTTTTTTTAAATTGATCACTAATAGAATGATAAGTATTTACAGAGTTTCTAATGAATTCCTGGGAGTCTCTATTTTAAAAGATTGTCTCTCACAATTCCATCCCTCTTTCTTACTTTTTTTAATTATTTGAATAGTTTAGATATTGTCTTAGATATTACTGATGGGCATGGCCTTACTCAGTTAGACAATAGTACCCTTGTCCCTTGATATATTGATGGATTTAGTCGCATTTGATGGATATGTAGGTCCATTATATTTTAGACGACCATTTGATTAGGTCTCATATATTATTGATTTTATGTACCAAACATCAATTTCGTTTACGCGTTAGTATTATATAATTAATATTAGCATGTGGTTTCATGGTATTTGTTAATTGTGACGGTCGACATTTGGATTGACTTTAGCTTCTGCCTCGTTTAATTCCAAATCGACAACTCGCACACTTTAAATTTTAATTTATTTTCTATATATTTTAGTTTGTATCTCTGCATGAACCACGCGTTAATGAACTTTATTATTTTTGGACGTGTTTGGTTGATTTTTTGTTAGGAAAAAAAACATTGCAGTTGGATAAGAAAATATATGAATTTCGACTCATAAATTAATCGTAAGAAATATACGTCCCTATAACCAGCGAACAACAACCAAAGGATAAAGTAGGTTCGTGAAAGAGGGATAAAATTGTAATTAAAATAAAACGGAAAGCGTTGAACGTGGAGAAGTGTGTACCGAGACACAATTTCAGATTTTATTAAAGAAACAAAATAAAAACACGTGTTTTATTAAACGCACAAACTAGACTCAGTAGATAAAGTAAATATATATTGTTAATGGAGGTAGGAGGACTCTGCAACCAAACCAAAGGCAAAGAAAGTTTTAAAGAGACCCTTCATTTCTCCCTCGTCACAACACAAACGCATTTTGCAGAGAGCAACAACAACACAACACGAACCTTAGCTTTTCATTCTAGAAGAACAAGATTGGATTCTGTGGACTGACTTAGCTATTCGAGAAACTTGTTTATCTTTCGGAGTCGTTTTTATTTGCTAACGATGTCGAGTTCTATGGAGTTTGTTGGTAGTCGAAGATTTTCTGGGAAGGCGAGCTTCTCGCAGACGTGTAGTCGATTGAGTCAGTATCTCAAGGAGAACGGTAGCTTTGGAGATCTGAGCTTAGGGATGGCATGCAAGCCCGATGTCAATGGTATGTACCACTTCTCTTTCTTCTAGATCCGCTTCTTTTGAATGATCTTGAAAAAAATTCAAAAAAAATTGCTGAATTACGGAACTAGAGATTTTGCATCTAGGATTTTACAAATTTTTCGTATTGATGGAAAGAATCTAGCAGCGAGTTTGAATGATTGATCTATGAATCACCAGCTATGTTTTCGGAATTCGATAGGTTTTTTCGGATTTTACTTTTGCCGTGATTGGTTGGAATCAAATGGAAATGAAGATTTACTTTACTAAAATTTTCATAAAGTTATGGGGAGAGAGATCTTACTTTTGTATCATATTTGCAGGAACTATTGGCAGCATCTCACGTCAGCCAACAACAACGATGTGTTTATTCCCTTGTGAAGCTTCGAACATGGATTTCACGGCGACGGCTCAAGATGTTAAACCGAAGAATTTATTTCCTAGGCAAACAAGCTTTTCTTCCTCATCTTCCTCTGTTCCCAAGGAAGATGTCCTGAAAACGACACAGACTACTACTAGGTATGTTGCTTACAACATAATCTAATGTAGTACTAAAACTATAAAAAGTTTTCTTATCTCTTGACTAATTTATGGTGTTTTCTTGAACAGATCTGTGAAGCCAGAGCCCCAAACTGCACCATTGACTATATTCTACGCCGGGCAAGTGATTGTATTCAATGAGTTTTCTGCTGAGAAAGCTAAAGAAGTGATGAACTTGGCGAGCAAAGGAACATCTAATAGTTTCACCGGTTTCACGTCTAATGTCAACAACAACAACTTAGCCAAGAATCAATCCGAGATCAGAAGCAACTTAGCTACTATCCCAAACCAAGTTCCTCATCCCCTGAAAACCACAACACAAGAGCCAATCCAATCCTCCCAAACACCAATGACCTGCGGTAATCTTTCTTAACCTTTTCATCGTTTTCCATCTCTTCGTAGTCTTTAGCTCGTAATCATACAATACAACAGTTTCTAACATAGAAATATCTCTTTTTACAGAACTTCCTATTGCTAGAAGAGCTTCACTCCATCGATTCCTAGCGAAGAGAAAGGATAGAGTTACGTCAAAGGCACCATACCAATTATGCGATCCAGCCAAAGCGTCTTCAAAGCCTCAAGCCGCAGACAACATGTCTTGGCTCGGTTTGGCAGCTGAAACATGAAGTAAACCGCTAGATCATCCTCTAGCCGTACTGGGAAATTCTTTTGACTTTACTTCACAATACAAGATATAAAAGCTCCTCCTACCTTGATGTTTCTTAATTCAAGCTTGTTATATAGCTTACAAGTTTTCAATGATTAGGAAACTTCATATATTTGTATGTATGCAGTAGTGATCAATTCTTGTTAGTGTTCGTCTTAGTTTTGTTCTTTTTACTAGGTATTGTCCCTTGTCTAAATCCCCTTTCTCTGGGTTTATCTCAAAATTAGTTTCGTATGTGACTGATTTTGTAAGAACAATAATTTTTGTTGATGAACCATACTATCAAGTATAACTTTCTATCTTATTATATATAGTCCTTTCAAAATGCTTCTTTTACGTATTGTTCCGAGTTAACTAAGATATCGAGAACCAAGAAGATTTGCTGGCTTTCTTTTTTTATAAATGTGGAAGAATATTAGTTTACCGACATTTCTTGATTGACTTAAAAACATATCAAAATGAATTTGTTTTCATTTGTTAATCTTCTGCTACCTACTAATCTCATTGAATTAATCATATCGTATGATTTGAGCTAATAGGTTAGGTGTAACAACAACTACGAAACAATGTTTCTCAAATGAAACCAAACTCTATAGAGTAGAGAGGATCAATCATATAAACACCAAATCAACTCTCCCATCTTGTTCCCAAATTCATCACTAATCTCTCAACATTCACACACAACCAATGGATTCTGATATCGCATTCGACTATTCTCCAAGGTTTCGTGTCTTCAAGAACGGCCGCATCGAACGCCTCGTGCCCGAAACCTTGGTACCACCATCGCTAAACCCTGAAAACGGCGTCGTTTTTAAAGACGCCGTTTATTCACCGGAGAAAAACCTCTCTCTCCGCATTTACCTCCCTCATACCACCGGCGAGAAGATCCCACTCCTCATCTACTTTCACGGTGGAGGCTTCATCATGGAAACAGCTTTCTCTTCCATTTACCACACTTTTCTCACGTCGACGGTTTCAGCTACCGATTGCATCGCCGTCTCAGTAGATTACCGGCGTGCACCTGAGCATCCGATTCCAATGGCGTACGAAGATTCATGGGACGCGATTAAATGGATATTCACTCATGTCGCCGGATCTGGTTCAGAAGATTGGCTTAACAAACACGCCGATTTCAGTAGTGTAGTCTTCGCCGGAGACAGCGCCGGAGCTAACATCGTGCATCATATGGGGATTAGAGCCGGAAAAGAGAAACTCATGCTCTCCGGGATGATTCTGTGTCATCCGTATTTTTTGTCAAAAGCTTCGATTGAGGAGATGGAAGTGGGAGCGATGAGATATATGGAGGGGCTTTGGGAAATCGCTAGTCATAATAACGAAAACGGTGTGGAGGATCCATGGATCAATGTTTTCGGGTCGGATATATCCGGATTGGGTTGCGGGCGGGTTTTGGTGATGGTGGCGGGAAATGATGTACTGGCGAAGGCAGGTTGGGATTATGCGGCGAAGCTGGAGATGAGCGGATGGGAAGGGAAAGTGGAAGTGATCGAGACTAAGGATGAAGATCACGTTTTTCATTAGAGAAATCCGAATTCTCATAATGCTCGTCGACTTTTGCAGAATTTTGTAGAGTTTCTTAAAAGAGATTAAAAATGATAAAGAACCTTGAGAATTTCGCGGGAACAGTCATTTTTCAGAAATTTCATTGAGGTTTTGTCACTTTCGAATTTGTCTCTGTGATTGTAACACTTTGCATACATATTGTTATTACTCTCACTGAAATGATAAATGCGTATAGATTTCAGTTCTTTGCTTCAATGGTTCGGAAGTTTAGCACTAAAAATTAAATTAATCGAAACAACGTCAATATCAAATTCAGTAATAGTCTGTTTTATCAACAGATTCAACATTTACAAATCCTTTTCTTCTTTTAATAGAAAACTCATTACGAAGCCAAATAAAATATGGCTTAATGACAAAATATACAATACAACACAAAAGAAACACAATTCAGTGGATATTCGGTAGAATCAACCGACCAATCACAACTTCTCTAAATTACGAATATTCCGGCAGAGGAAATCTCTCCTCCGGCGTACGGAGAGCTCAAAACCTCAACATTTCTCGATTTATGTTTCACGTTTAAATTATCCTCCATTATTTTCACCGACCTACACTCTTTACTACAAAATCCTTCATCTCCTCTGCACATTCAGAACAGAAAAAGTTAATTAAATTTTCAGAAACCTCATGATCCAATTCACTTTCTATGGAGTTGTAAAATAAATAACAAAAACTGTCATGATTTTAACAAGGCACATGTGGAGGAGCTTACTTGTACATGTAAATGTCTTTGCCTTGAAGTTTCTTCTTACACAAGCAACATGAAGTCAGAAAATCCGGAGAATCTCTAAATACCTCCTTCTTATTCGCCGGTGATTCCTCGGCAATTTCCATCGACTTTTACAATCTACGATCACCGTCCGATCGGTTATGAGCAAATTCAAATTCGTGGTCGTTGTAATAGACTTTGGTCAAGCCATCGCGAGTCGTGACGCAAGTGTATTCCTCAGACTCAGAGAGATCAAATTGGAATCTCCTAGACCAGCGAACCGGGTTGGAACTGTTCGAACCGGATTCGGAACGGCAAACCGGGTTGATCCCGACGCCGGCTTTCTCAAGCGCAGCGACGATACCCAATCCAATTCCACTGTTGTCGTACCTTTTCGAACTTCCAGGCGACGGGAATTTCATATCTGAGAGAGTTTCCAGGTCATGGGATTGCTTAATGACATAATCGAGAAGTGAAAGAACCCGGAAAAGCTGATTGACGAAGAAGAGCAATGGAAGAAGAAGGAAATCTTATAGGAAAATCTGATTATGGAGAGAAAGAAGATGAAACGGAGAAGCTACAGACTTAGCCCCGCCGGATATCCGCATTTTTTACGGGTCGGATATTCGCATTTTCTTAAGCTCTTTACGTTATGTACCCGAATTAAACTCTTTTTTTTTTTTTTTTTTAATCCTGATGCTAATTTTTATTACTGCAGATTATATTACTACTTTTTGTCCTTTTACGGTAGGTGATTTGCGACAATTTGTACGTATTTTCTTAATTCTTTTCTTTTTTTTTGGGCCGTGTCACATTTTTAAAAAAAATTTAGGGAAAAGTGGCTAAGATATTCATTTTGGTTAACTACTTTTAATTTTGTCCAATCATGTTCCAATTTTATTTTTTTCGATTAATCCATGAACTTCATTGGGTTAGCTAAAAGATATTCGTTTAAATATAAGTCTATTTATTCTTCGATTTAGAAATTTGAAACTCTAACCAGATGTGATTTTTTTTTAAACATTAATAGGACTGCCTTAATTGGATAAAATGGGCCTGAAACAATATTAGTGGGATCAAGTCGTATAATTATTATTTATTAATAAGATCAGGCCCAATAAAAGCCATCGGAGTGGATAATGGTAGCTTCACAAAATAATAATGGTCTATCCAAAAAAAATTGTGTTTATTAAGTTGGTCTTTTTCATCTGGTAATTCTAACACGTGGGGAAAAAATTAATGAATCTTGATCCCAATGATCCAAAAAAAACTGGGGAAAAAATTACAAAAGAATATAAAAAACCCCAAATCACAATTTCCAGATTCTGTGTGATACGAATCATGAAATTTCAAAAATTCCAAAGAAACATGGAGCCATCGTAGTCCTCTTCTCCGTGATAATAATCTTGTGTGGGTGGAAGCTGCTCTATGAAACGATCGCCGGAGTACTCGTCGGAGAAATCATCAAACACAGGGAATAACTCAAACTCCGAAGCGAAATTACCGGAACCAACCGTCGGAAGCATACTCAAGTACTCCGAATCAATGTCCATCGTCGTCATCATCGACGACGAGGTTGAAGTAGACTCTTGACGTATCTCGTATCCAGCTCGATGACCACTCGTATCCTCCTCCGAATTAGCAAACCTCGCAGCAGCTTCTCGGATCTCCGATCGCGATAAATTTCGTCCGTTGGAGATGACCGGAGGATTATCTGGGAAATTGAACTTCGCGCCGCCGCCTCGGAGGCAAAAAAGAGCAGCGTCGAAGGCACGCGCCGCTTTCTCAGGAGTATCGTAAGAGCCCAACCAAATACGTTCTCTGCTGTTGGGAAGTCTTATCTCTGAAACCCATTTCCCCCATTCCCTCTTCCTTACTCCTTTGTACTTTGACTGCATCGACGATGATCCTTCCATCACAATTAACCAAAACAAGATAACCAACCCGGTACGATTTTTTGTTTCCGGTTTAACTTTGTTCTTCAGCTTCAGTTAGCTCTGTACTTGAGTTGCTGTTTGATTTTGAATTGGATTATAGAATTTGCCGCTTTCGAAATCTATTTATACGATTGCGAGAGAGGTAAGTGAAAAATGTGAAGAGTTAGTTTTTGACTTTTTATGGCGCGTAGAGAAGAGAAGGGTCAAACGCAAAGTCAAAGGTAGCGTGTTTGTACTTACCGCTCTACTAAAACGCAGCAAAGTGTCAGAAGCTTACTCTTAATGTGCGGCCACGAGACTCACACGGGTAAAACTCTGATACAGTTGGATTTTGTTGTCCTTGTCCTTGTTTTCCACGTGATTATATCCTCTGTTGTTTTTTTTTTTTTTCTGATTCGAGGTTGAATATTTGGCTGAGTTCAGTGGAGAATTCTGGTTTTAGAGAAGATTCTTGTGCATTGAAGAGAAGGGGAACAAAGATTAATGATTAATGAAGGTAATTGTTTAGTTTACATTACATTGTAGTATCTGTATAGAGATGCTCTGCTCTTAATAGACTTGTCCTCTTTGTTTTTGTTTTGTTTTGTCAAGCATTTCACAGTTTATACAAATATGAAAACAAGAAAGTACAACAACATCAAGTTAGAACGAAAAATCAAATCATTGTCCTATAAAAATGTATATATACTTTGCAGTATCTTCTTCTTCTTCTTCTTCTCAGTTTGTTGTTTGCAGTCGCTGACAAAAAAAAACCTGTACTTTGCGATGGCTTTGAAGATTCTTTGTAAGTTCATTTGGTGTATTTGCAGCTTTCTTTATCGGTTAAATGACGCTGCAGCAGAAGTGTCCTCATAGTGTACTTTCCAAGCATTTCCGCTGTCTGTTTCACTGCAAGCTTGGTTTGTTGTTGGGATAGCTGCAAGATCTCCGTCTAAGCTCATTTGCTGGACTTCTGCTGATGATAGTATCTTTATGTTCTGCACGCAGTTCACAAACTCCCTGGTAATAAAAAAACAAACAGACAAGAATTATCAGAATGTTGAATCTTGATTGATTCACAGAGATGTTAAAAAGTTGTTCTTGGTCTGGAACTTACTCCCAAGGGTCATCACCAACGAGTAATATATCGTTTTCGTGATCTGTGTATACGAGTTTCCAATCAGAGGTTTGTGGATCTTCGAGCTGTCCTTCGATGCCAAACATTCTTGCTAAGTCATGCCTCAGTTCATCGTAGCCACTATAACGGGTAACATCTATTGATCTTCCAACTGACCCTCGTTTTTGAACCTTTAAAGATTTAACATTTTGTGATTTAACACTTGCAAATTAAGTTGGAGAAGATTATAGGTATGTTCAAGGGAGAGAAAGATCTCTAACCTTTGTGTATGTTCGCATTCGTTGAGTCTGATTGGGCCAGAGTCCACCATTCATGATGCCTGAATCATTGATGCCACCGACCTCATTTGAACATCCAGACTTAAAGGGAATGCTGGGAATACCGAATGACTGAGAACTGATTGCAGCACTGGATAGCTCTGTCTCGATGTCTCTTGGTACGTTGCCATAGTTGGGAACCAAGTTATGGAAGTCCTTTTGAGAATAGAGAGCATCAGAAGTTACGGCTTCGAGATTTCCAGCGAAAGCTAAGTTGTTTCTTGGTTGATGAGACTGACAATCGCCATCAAAACCAAATGATGGTAGTGGGAAAGTCTGTTGCTGCTGCTGTGCAGGGCTAACAACATCAGGACAATACGTCGTTCCCGCTGTGGATACATCGATTTGATCTGTTACTGCGCCTTTAAATTTGAATTGTTCGCCAGCACTCTTCAAATTCACCATGCCTTGATTGATCCGGCTCTCGGTTTTTGTATAAAGCTCTTGGACCGGATTGCCTGCACGCTCAAAGACTGAATCAGATGCTGGTACAGATACCGCTTGTCCTTGCTGTTGATTTCTGCTCAGGAAATTCGACGGTGAAACATTATCGTGTCCAGTGTTATTGGCAGAAGGCGAGGTTGAACAAGAAGGAGCTTCTCCATCTGTGTGACCAGAATGTGATCTTCCAGCGGCTACTAGAGGTTTATTATGCATTTTTCCTTGTTGCTGATGACTCAACTGAATCTGTGGAGGCTGCATGAAAGTTGAAGCTGAGAAGCTGTTATTACCATGTGCCAATGGCTGTTGATTCTGAGACGACAGAAGTTGTTGCAATTGATGGCTTTGTGTCTGCTGCAACGCAGATAACTGTGGCTGTAAGGACGAGCTTACTGGAGGAACTGGTTGTTGCTGTTGCTGTTGCTGCTGCTGTAGCTTATGCAGTAGCTGCAACTGAAGCTGTTGCGAAGGATTTGGCTTAGATGATTGTTGTTGGATTTGGAGTTGCTGAGGATTTTGGGACATAGTTTGTTGTAATGAATGCAGAGAGGACTGTTCTTGCTGGTTTCTCAATAAATGGCTACTGTTATGCATTTCCAATTGCTGCTGAAACTGCAATTCTTGTGCAAACGATGTCATTTGAGACGAGCCTTTATTCCCAGCTGAAACTATGTTCTGGTATGTCACTTTAGCACCATTAGGAAGCATTGACTGCTGCTGAAGCTGAGACTGAGAAAAACCAGTAGATTGATGCGGATTTTGACCAGAGAGTTGGTTAGCAACAACACTCGCACCATTGTTTATGGAACCTGCGTTATAAATCCCTTGTTGCTGCAGTTGTTGATGTGACATCTGTAGTTGTTGTTGTTGTTGTTGTTGTTGTTGCAGCTGTTGTTGTTGTTGTTGTTGAGATTTCACCATGGCTGGTTGTGCTTGCATCTGTTGGCTGATATGGTTAATCATGTTCGGTTTGTTGAATTGGGAATTTGCAGGAGAGAGGTTTGGGGATTGGAAGTTCAACAGCTTGGAAGGGTCGTTGGAACCAAAATTGTTTGGAAGGTTGTAAGATGAGAGCGCGGATGGGAGCTGAGTAGCAGCACCAGCTGACAATGGATTGTTTTGCTGCATACTCATCCATTGAACCAGACTTAAACCAGGGAACATTGAACTCTGCGCGTCTTTCATCCCAAAGTCTTCTCCCATCCAAGGCATTGCTCTTTTGAAAGCGTTTTCGATGTCTAACTCATCATCTGCAACAGAAACCTCCAAGGTTAGTATTCAGAAGTTCAATCAAAGTTTGATGAAAAAAGACAGAAAACTAACTTACCTGGCATCCCCGGTTGCCTCGGGTACTTAGGTCTGAAAAATGGAGGAGGACATATGTAAAAAGGAGTTATGACGGGTTCGATTTCCCAAATGGATACTCGGCTTGGCCTATCTCCAGCTGTTGATTCATCCCATCCTACCTGTTTAAACCATAAACAAAGATTCAGCAAAAGATTCAGAAGAAATGACCATCATCAACAGTTTAGCATAATCTAATATACATTACCTGAAGATGACGCCATTGTGAGCCTTTCCATCTTACAGGGTCAAGATCACTAATACCAGTTACTGTACCCATATATCTACGAACCCCACAATCCTCAGTCTCAAACATCATCCGGAATCGCATTCCTAGAGACACTTGAGCGTACAAGGCTTTATTGTATTTGGCCAAAGGAACTACAAACTCTGAAGGACTTGCCCTTGGATTGAAGAAGATGGTAAAAGGGCTACTATTGGCATTAGCATGAGCTGCAGCTGCAAGAATCCCAATGTGCATACTGTCGCTGGATATGACCGATGAGGAAAGAGTCGGAGTTTGTCTATTTGCACGTCTTATACCCAACATCAGCTGTGATTTCTCATCTCTGCAAAACAGTATTTAAACCCCAAGTGCCGTATGAGAAGAGAAAAGTCCATTTCTGCTTAGTGTTTTGATCGAAGTATGACTCGTACCTTACAAACAAAACTGAATCACCAGCGAATAGTCTCTTTGTGCTAACAAAAACGCTCCAACCTGTGGTAAGCAAGTGTCTTTTTGGTTGGCCTGAAATCAGATTACAGCAAAGAAAAACAAATCAGGTTAAAGTTTTCAATCTTTTGGACTAATAAACCAATCTTGAGATGACTCAAACCTCGATAGATATGTCTGAAAGTCCACGTAGTATCATGCAAATCTTTAGCTACAATCTCTTGTGCAGGCGGTTGCATCGAGAAGTCCTATTTCAAGAATCAAAACGGATTCAAAAAGATGAAGCAGAAGAAACAAAACAGCTTAAGAGTAGCTTTGATTAGAGACATACAAGAGGAGGGAATATTTTCTCAGCTGCACGTCGCGGTACAGAGAAGCCACCATGAGTGCTTGTGTCACTAGCAGTAAGAGTCTTGCAGAAAAACTCAGTAGGTTGTCTGTTTAGCTTCAAACCCATATCAGAAGCTAACAATGCTTCTCTGTCATACTGTGCACATTTGTATAATTGATCAAAGATGAGCTTTAAAGTTGTCAAGCTAAAATCATATGGAGATTGCTGAAGATTCAGACCTTATTCACAGGTTGAAGTGTCATTTGTGCATAGACTTCATCGGTTTCGGTATCAGCCTGATTCAGAATTTCACAAAAAAGGTCATGATTTAATTCTTCTTCTTCTTCTACTACTCTCTCTGATTTTGATTCACAATTTGGAGGGAAAAGAGACTTACATGTAATGTAACACTGTGAAGCAAGCAAATCAGCTTAGAAGGAAGATTTGGGTAATTTGGTATAAAATCAGTTTGCTTCTGCATCGATGCTGCAACCTGGAAAGAGTTCATTGAACATATTATTACATGGATTGCTATTAAATGATTCAAACGCAAAAGAAAATAGCGTTTAGCTTTTTTGAGGTATGAAACATACTTGCTCGCTATGTCCCTGAGGGAAGTAAACCACAAGACTTCCCACAGGAGGCAATGAAACCAAAGGTCCAGCACAAGCATGCCATAGTTGAGAATTGATTGGTTTCTTCTCTCCTGTTCATCATCACACACATAAACATATCCAAATCTGTTAAGCGAATAAATCTTGTATATTTTCATGGATATTTTAATGAAAATTTGCGGCATTTATGTTTCAACCACTATATTAAATACACTGATAGAAGAACTAGATTTGTGGCTTTGTGCTGACTTCAAGTTGGAATAGAATAACAGAAACCAATTTTCAATCAAGAATATCACAAAACATGAAATGCAGAAACTGTAAACCCAGAAAGGTTGAGAAATAAATAGAATTTAAATCTCGAAAAGAAGAACATCAATTAAAGCTTGTACCTTCTGAGGAAGTGGGAAGAAACCCATTTGATGGAGCCTTCATGGTTTATAGAAAAAGAGAGAAAAAAAAAACAAACTTTTGTTTGCTTGTTGCAGGAAACAGAGTTCTTCAGCAAGATTAATGAATCTGTATTGCTCTAGTCTAAAAGGGGAAAAGGAGAAGAGCACGAGAAACTAAATAATGATTTTGAAACAAAAATCATTATGCTAAGAAGAAAAAAAAACAAAGGCTTTTTAGTTTATACAAATATTTTTGAAGCTTCAGAGCAAATTTTAAGCTCTTTAAAAGCCTTGAAACTTTTCTTTTTTGGTGTTTCTGCAGATTCTCAAGTGTTCTTTAAAAAAAAAAAAAAAAATTCGATTTGAGATTTAAGGCGATTGGGATCGGATACATGCGGAAAGATGAAATCTTTTCTTATGCCCTCTGACGTGGCACCCCACTTGTCTTCTTCTTGTCGGTCCCACCTTTTATATTTTTAGTTTTTTACTACTCTTTACCCTTTTTTATAATCTTTTTCGGGTTGTAATTTATGTTGTTGGAAAATAGTGTATGGTTTTAAAATTCTGTTAGTTTTCCCTCTCTTTTTTATGACCATAATTGTTTTTTACTTCCATTTTGGGTAAATATAGTTGTTTTTACTTAATGATATGGAATTTTCTTATGAAGGTTATAATAGCGTTATGGACTTTGTATTTTTATGCCGAGGTTTCGGATAAATATATGAAAAGCCTTCATGCAGTTCAAGAAATATTATTAGTGTAAAATTAATTAGTAGAATAACCGTATTTGTTAGAAAACCAAGGATTAGGTTCGGCGGATCGACAAGTACAAGCCAAATGAAGTAAACTTTTAATATTTAAATAAGTAATCCAAAATTATAACTCTTTGTTACCAGAAAAGATGTCCCACTTTTTTTCTTTATATAAAGATTCTTTGTTATTATTTAGCTAATAAAAAGAAGGATTTATCGTAATAAGAAGGATAAAAAACTATTTTTTAATTCTTATAAATGAACAATATCATAAAAGCTCACGCATATTTGTTGATATCAGTCATACAGTATATTGTAATATATCTATTTATTTATCTATGATGGATTGGTCCCTTATTTAAATGCATTTAAAAAATAGGAGTATTTTAATGACTTAATTATGATTATAATAATATTCCTTTTGATACGCAATGGAGCACCCACTAGCCGCAAAAGGAGGAGAACTTCACATGTTTACAGAGCTACGGACATCATTATACTCCAATTAAAGCTAAGCTTCATGTGTAATAATTAATTTTCAGGGAAATAATTATTAATCTTCTGATTTTTTTTCAATATAAAGTGTGTTGTTTTATCAATTAATGTATAAAGTGCCTTACAATTAATCTGGACAGAAGTAGAGTAGTTCCTTACTTTCAGCTCTCTACTTATAAATATAAAATGTAGAAGAGCCTTTCCCTTTCAACGTCATTTTTCTTATTGATTTAAATTAACATATGATTTAACTTTTGTTTCTCGGAAACAATTAATTTACTTTTCTGTTTTTTTTTAATCTCAGTATAATTAATATGTATTTAGTGGGGGAGGTTTTGACCTAATTATTACCTATATATTTATTTATATTGCGGTACTGTGGTTTCGGAAAACGGAATTTAGTTTGGAACATTTAATTATATCTTTCGTGAACAACTCTGACTCTTTCCAAAGTAGATATTCTTTACTGATTTTATGTCAATACTTTGATAAGATGTGTTCAATATATATTTCTCAAACATCCAAATATGCATGTATTAATAACAAAAGATACTCAAATATGTTAACTTATGTTTTTGATCAAAACAGAAGAAAATATATACATCAAACCATTTCACAGTGAAAGTAAAGAATTCAAGTGGTAATCTTTTGGTCAAAACATATGAGATGCCATACCACTAAATAGACATTAAACCAAAATCACAGGAGCTCATAAATATATGTTCAACGTAACAAGAATACCGAAGATTAGTCATGAACTTAGTAGTATAATATCCATCGGACAGTCTATTTTTATACGCTTTTTCTTTCTAAAGTTTATAATCTACAACATGTAAATAGATTAACCAGATATCTAAACATATTTGTAAATGTTAAACACGAGATGTGTTGTAAATTATTTTTAAAATTTGAGGTGGAGCTATCTCAAGAACCTTTCAAATTAAAACTGGAATGCAAGGTTTCATAAGTTAGGTTTAAACATATATAGGATCAAAATTTCAAAAGATATGAGACGACAAAGTAGATCTCAACAAGAATAAAAGTTGGCATGCTTTAGTTGTTGTTTTTTTTTTTTGCCTTTTGGGTCAATATTTGCTGCGCGTGGAATGTATACGTACGTACAACAATTGATGTGTTTAGAAACCACTCCTCATCAAAACGAATTAACCATCCTAATAACACTCAATCATTTTAATTTATCTTTTCACTTTGCACTTTTGACTTTTGTTTCTATATAATATAATATTAATTGGATTTTATCTATGCGTTCTACAATTTTGTTTCTTTCCTCAAACCGAAATTGTCATATATTTCAGTGTTTCACGTACTCAAGCACCATATAAGGAAAACTTGGGGTTGATGATATCCCCAATTTCTCCACCATTGATGTACAATTACCAAAAGAGTCAATAAATATATTGTTTTTCTTTTCTTGTTTGTCTAAAATTAAAACACTAAAAAATTTATGTGCACGTGAGCATGGTTAAGCATGCACGTGAGGTGTGGCAGACGATGTCGGGAGGGACAGGCTCTATACTCCGACCGAGTCTTTCGGTTTAGCCAAAATGGTTTTGCTTTTGAGTGAGTGTGTGCCTCTGTGTCTCTTCTCCTCTTCGTAAAACCACACACACTCTCTCTCGTTTGTTCTACTATTTCCCAACCACCAATATTTTATGTTTTTGCTAACCGGATTTTAGAGTATCTTAAAATCTTGTTTGCGCACTAGTTTAATGTTTCAGTAGTACAAAAAAAATCGTGTTCTAAGTTCTAACAACGTTACAAATGTTACTTATTTTTGTTATAACCGAAGATTTTTGAACCGAATCCCAAACTTTATTCAACTAAAGCATTCATAGCGGATAAATATGATTCAAACTACAGTACAAAAAATTGAATCATAGTCTCTCACCCTATGTGGTGAATCTTTACACTATCGGACCATAACTTGATTAAAATGATTACGAATCTTGACTATTATTTCTTGGTTCAAAACATCAATAATTCTCTAAGCACCTCTTCTATTTAAAGTCTTTTCTTTAGTGTTGTTTCATATTAACAGACCATCATTTCTATCAAAATTCCATCGGCTCAACGAATAAAATTTAGTTTCTATTTTAATTTATAATTTTCACATGGTGATTAAATTTTAGACCCATTGATTGATGTAGTTTTTACATAACTTGTGTGTGGTTAAAAACTTCAAATCCCTTGTTTATCCGCATTTTAATTATATTTTGCATTATTTTTAAGCTATGTAAACAACCGAATTTGGTCTAGCCAAAAATCAAAACTTGTTAATTACCACGCTATCACCACTGCCTGGTTGTGCATTTGTTTATTCCTTTAATGCAATAATTAACACAAATACGGACGAATCTAACCCAAATCGATTCGTTGGTAACTTGGTATATTTTATTGGCTACCCATAATAATTTTTGCTATGACAGTGCACACATGTACCGAAGGTTCCTTAATTTGTAACTTCTAGTTAGACGAAATTCCTAACTAAAATTTTCACTGCAATACTAATCAACTATATATGTAGCATTATTGGTAACATAAAAAACATCATTAAAACGTAATATGAAGATTAATGTTAAAAAACAACCAAAATTATTAATCTATTTAATCTTAATGTTTATAATTGTGAATCTTATTTTTTTTATGTAAAGACTCAAAAAGTCAAAATGATTGTTTGTATCGTATGATCACACATAAGTTAACCAAATATGCTGGTCAAATAATTGAAAACTCGTCTTGTTCATCTTGAAATATTTATACTGCGATTTATTAATGGTTGGTCACTATCGATACAATAAATTGCGGGAAAAACTCGACGATTCCATAGATCACGAATTTAGCTTATACTTCAGGTCCAAATCATTTGGCAGAGAGAACAAAATAAAAACACACATAAGTTTGCAATTGGTTTTACGGATTTGTTATGGTATAACCATATTAATGAAATTATTATCAATGAGTATATATAATATCGTTATTCTTACATCTTATAATTATGATGTAACTATTAAGCGCGAGAGACATATCATATCAAAAACATTGTGCATCACGTAATAAAATCAACATCAGCTTTTTATCAAAAACAAATAAATAAAAAAATCAACATCAGTAACACATTTCTCACTCAAATGTTGCCAAGTGAAATTATTTTTGTCCAGGAAAACTATATAAACATATGAATACTCACAAATACTTTTATAGTCATTTTCCATATAAATGTATGCATGGGTGTGTAGGTTATCACTGTTAAATTATTTGAACAATTATTTTGTATAATATTCAATAGTATTTTTGTAATATAGTTTAAGAAAAAACATGTGGCTGCTGGTAATGAGTATTACATGATGAGGGGTTAAAATGATAGAGAGATTGGTCAAACCTAGACAGCTTCTACATATCTAGAGACAGCTGCACATGTATGTCACTGATTGATGCATACACATATTATACACATTAATACATATATATATTATATAGTATATATAGTATATACATGTTATACACATCTCACTTTAGTTTCCAAATTAAGCCTATGACATTAGTTATTTTCATTGCTTCACTAATTATACCACCATGATCATCTTGTAACTTCCTGTTTTAGTGTTTCTAGCCACTCCAAAAACGATTTATTTAAGATATTTCTGGCCACTCCAAATTTTGTTATACATGTCACCGTGATAAATCGGCATTAGGAACAGATCTCCTCTTGCCATATATTGATTACGTAACTTTTTGGGTTGAAAATCTTATTTTTCGTACCAGTTGGCAGTTACCACGATGATAATAATCTCAAAAGAATATATATGAATCTCAAGATATTATAATTGAACCTACGCACCTTTTCTTTTGAAAGACTGGTGTCCAATATTATGACAGGGGCCAAGGCTAAATTAAGGCTTCATGTAATTATTGTCTATTGTATATACATATAATTAATGTTATATTAGAACATTTTAGAATGTATATATAAACACCTAAGAGATATAGAAATGATGTATGCACGGTAGATGATATCGTGGTAAGAGTGTAGTTTTATATTTTAACCATTTGATTTCTGCTTCATTTGTAATTGATAACTACAAAATAAATAAATTAAGACGTATATTGGGTTTGGTATCAGATTAGTTTTGGGTTTCAATAGAAAAAGTCTGCAGTTCAGGTCTCCAAACATTTGCTTTCTCCTTCACTGATACTTGACAACTAACATTTAGTATAAATTATGACGACAGATTTCGAGATTAACTTTGGTTTCATCTCAAGAAATCTGATTATATGATATTATACACATGCATAACAACAACATGTAAATTCATACTATTGATATTAGTTAGTAATATGATATTTACAAGAATGACACGTATTCACAAAATAGCAACCAACACTAAGGACAACGCAACCAATGGAAGGAGGTTTAGAATGTGTGGAAACCAACGTTAATAAAAGCAAAGATTATGCGACAAGACCCAACTACTTCTCCCTTTTTCACATTCATCAATCAACACAGAATCTTACTATCAACATTATACGTTTACCTTTTTCTCCCTCTTCATTTCCTCTCTTGTCATCGTACCCATGTATGATGGGAAGAACAAATCAATTCAAAAAAAGAAAGAAAAAAAAAACTCGAGAGATTTCATCCTATTAGTTGAAACTATATAATATATACATTCATTATTTTCAAAATAACAAAGAAACTACACATTTAATTTTTTATTATCGATGCACACGAAAGAATCAATAATTTATAGGAAAAAGCTCAAATACTAATTATAGTTGAGTGGAATATCACCATGTCGATTGAAAATACACATTAGTTTCTATAATATGTATATACATACTTGATTACTGCATAATTCACATGGCATGTGATTCGGTGCAGTGCACTTCAAAATAGAAGACATGACTACACAAACTAAAGAAATCAAAACTTTCTTTTTATATTTACTTTCGAATTTATTTTTCTTTAAATAAAATGATGCTTAACATAATAAGAACTGTTATTAAAAGTGTGGTCATCTCTCTCGCGAGTTCAATATATTGCTTTCTATGATATGTACGAGTAGTACGACTACGACAGAATGTATACATATAAATTAATTTGTCATCGTAAAAGCGGAAACAATTTTCTTGGGATTTGCCACATGATCCAGATATAAAATTTATAGCTAGCTAGATATCTAAGACATCTAACTAAAGAATGAATTTCACAAGCATTGACATGTATATATATATATATGGTTTGTGGTGGAGGACATAAGAGCAAACAGAATGATTCGGTGTAATGAAATTCCACAGCTGGTGGCGTTGGAAATGCAATTGGAATGATCCCATGTTAGGTTTTTACATGCCATCACTCGACATGCCTCTCTTTCCGCTTCCCTCTTTCTTTCTTTTTTGTTTAATCATTAATTATCAATTATTATTACTCTCCTCTAATCTCTCGCTAAACCGTATCATACCCTTGTTAATTAATCTCATTTAGTTATGCTTATTAATTAATTTTTATGTCTCATTTCATAGATTTTTTTATATATGATGTCTCATTTAATAATTGATATATCATTTAATTACGTATGATGTTTGGTCTCATGATGTTTTCTTCGTGTTTGTCTTTATAGATGTTAATAAATAATAATGTGTTTCTTAATTAAACAGTGTGTTTATATTTAATTATGATTCTGAAGCGATGATTTTATAACAATAAAACCCTACAATTGTATGGAAGACATTAGGGGTGAGACAAGGATATGACACTTCCTCGGTCTTAATTTTTTTGTTAAGACATAGAGAGACTCACCGACCAAAGTGCCGTCGTTTCGACGGTCCCCACAACATTTGCTTAGAGCTTCATCGATCTTCTTGAACAAGAAATTAGATGCTACATTTATTGTTCTTGTATTCTTGTCTGTTTTATGCTCCAATCCCATCTTTTTAAAATGTATGTTCACGTATAAAAATGTGATCTACGAATATATTTGAATTAAATAATATTTAATCTTTTGGTTGCAATTCCATCAAGACGTATACGTTCGGTTAATATGACAAATGCAAAATCAACTAGATAAATCAAAGTAATAATAGAGATGTGGAGCGGCCTACTAAGCGAATTGTAACTAAATTTATCCGGTTTGGTTTTAATGTAAGATCAAAATCAAAACAAAAAATAGCCCTTTATAAAAAAAATAAAAATAAACAATAAATGAATAACGACTCTAAAACAATGTTAATCGATAACAACAAAATATAGTATTATCAAAGCAGTTTAAAGTTCTGTTTTCAGCTGGCTATTATTAAAATAAAAATAAAATTCGTATGCGATTTACTTCGGAAGAGAACAAAAAAAACTCGAAACTTGTCTTGGTGGGATTGAATCATGTCTAGGAACTTTTCTGTTAATTATTGCTTTATTTTAAGAAATTTTAAACCAATACTACTAGGTGTTTTCTAAATTTTGTATTTGGATCATTTGAAAAATTTGATCTGGTTTAAATGGCCTCGATCGTTAGTCGTTATAGCTTCAAGACTTAAAGTCGGCAGAGAACTAAATGGATTAGATCACAGGTGTTGATGAATACGGACCACAAAGGTCCCAATCACCAGGTATCTTGTCTTTCATATTTTTGTGGGATTCTCGTTTCTAATTTTCTTTTAACTTATTATTATTACTATTATTATATTTGATATAATCACCAAGTGTAAGGCATCTCTGCAGAAACATTAATACCACATGACCATGACGGCATGACACATACTTCAGTCCTATTTAGTGATGAAACTGATTCCAAATTCATCAAGGATCGAGTATACAAAGGCCATGAATGAAGTCACAAACGGAAATTAACATCTTATCGTTGTTTAAGTGCCCTTTCAATTGATTTTCCAAATCTTTCTTTTCTCTAAAACGTTTTTTCCAATTATATAACCCTTAACTTATTTCTATGATTTTATCAAAAAAAAAAAAACTTATTTCTATGATGTATCTCTTAGATGCATAATCAATCAAAGTTTCCACAAAAGAGTTAGTGGATTAAAATGGAGTTAGTAGAAATTTATTATAATAGATATCCGTAATCACTAGTTAACCAAACTGATTTGTGTGCTACCAAATCATAAAGGCAACCCGATCTTAAGCTCTACAAAATTATTGAAAGTACGACCTATATATTTTTGTTTGTTTGTCAATAAACATCTACCAGTTTAATTCAATATAAATTCTATTTTTGTTTGTTTGTTTGTCAATAAGCATCTACCTTTTTACAACCTAAAGATTTTGTTTTTTTCTATAATTAAAAAATTATATAATTTGATCGTAATGATAACAATTTGATTTTTGTTGTTAAAGAAATGATAACAATTTGATAGTTTAGCAAGTTGTGCTATCAAAGCATTGTTCTAGCAAATACTATGTTTACGTTTTTCCTTTTATTTACGGAAGTTTTGTTTTCTCATTTCATTTTTTTTTCTTAAATATCTGAAATTAAAGAAATAATAAACGTTATATTGGAAAAGAAAGAAAAATGTAGATGCCGTGAAATGATAGATTCATCGGACGGCAGCTATATGAGAAGAGAAAGCCACGTGTCAGCATCCAGCAGTGAATAAAATAGTATGACCCACCTGTTAGCGTGCGGGAAGCAAGATTTAATTAACCTCCTTTTATTCCCTCCCCACTCATCTTCTATCAAAAAAAAGTCACTGCCTCATGTGTCTTCATTTTAGTTGGATTAATCCCGATATTAAATAAGATAAGCTTTTACTTTACTTTTTTTTCCCCTTTTGAAACCAGAATTTGAATTTACTAACCAAAGAAACAAAAAAAAAAAACAATGAAAATACACGTAGCTGTTTTTTTTTTTTTTTTTTTTTAGTTGTTTCATTTACGAGTAGAGATATAATAATTTCCAAATTGGCTCAATATAAAATAACTATACGGCCCATTGACGATTTTGGATTTGATCCGGCCGGCCTGATGGTTGTTTTCGATATTTTGATTCTGTCTTTTTTATTTCACTTTCTTTTCTCTCATCTCTTCTTCCTAAATTGTAGTATATCTTTTCTTAAGATTCACATACATTAAATTATTCAGATATGATATAGAGTTTACAACTACCAGAAAAGCACTTGAAATATTTTTAAACGTTTTCCAAGCAGTACATCTATCATATTCATTTGTCATACGAATATAACGTATATTGTTTTTAGAAATTGATTTTGTCAGCCAACGGGATGTATATATAATTATTTAATGGAAGAAAAGTACACTTAAAAGGAAGCGTGAGCTTTTGTTTAAGCTTTTGTTCTTGGAAGAGTTATGGTTTTTTTCTATTGAATTTAATTTAATTTTAGTGTTTTTTTTTTCTGCCATTGAGGTCTGAGTATTAGAAGGTTGGTATGTTTTTTAATCACCATATTAAACGTTTTGAAAGAATGAATCTCTATGCATTTTCTTACAATATATTTAAGTGATCGAAAGAGTTCAAAGTTATCCGTTTTAATAGCCTCAGCCCTCAGGGATTACTCTGGTATCTTGTTAAAACATTATAAATTTAAACGATATAAAATCTAATTTGGTTTAAACAGTGTGTGAGTTATAATAAGCTTAATACAGATTCATAAAGCCTCTCATTCCACAACACCTCATATCATCGTAGATTATAAAATCGTCGAACAAAAAGCAATTGACTATACTAAAATTTGGAAACTGACTCAAATGCTAAATGGTAAAGTATGATGACCAATGGTTGGAACTTGAAAACCGATTGTGTGGATCACTAAATAGACTAAAAGGGCCCATAAAAGCCCATATAACAACCAGAAGATAAGCAACAAAGGAGAGAGATTCTAGAAGCGGAGGTACTCAAAACATAGGACGTACAACATATGGCTATGTACTGCTTTGCGACAAAGCGTAGATTTTAGATTTAATAGTCTCTAAACACAAACCAGAAGTTTCTGTTCCTTGGAGCCCTTTATATATCTTCAGTCTCCTTTCATTACATTATAACTCTTTGACCTTATTCTTATTCTTCTTCTTCTTCTTATTTGCCAGCTCATATCATTTTTTTTTGTTTAAATTACATAAAACGTATAAAATAAATACGTATTATTGTCTCCCACTCTCTCCCTTCTCCCCTAATATTTCATATTAATCTAAGATAGGCAATATAATTAAGTAATGGATTCTGTCATCTAGTTTCCACGTGGCGTAATCTCCTGAGTTTCTGACAGCGTATGAGACAACAATTCTTTCTCTTGCCTTTGCACTATTCATTAAAGGTACCCACAAATGTCATTAATCCCGATTATAATCATTCGTAGTAGTAAGCAATAATTACGTTGTGATAACTGATTTGATTATTAGTAGTAGTAATAGTTAAATCTGAATGTGGTCTTCTGACATTAATTTTGGCGGCTAAACTCAAAAACTAAGATATTGTGAATTAATCCCATACGTTAGACCTTAACCCAATATTCTTTGTGGTAAACAACAACAACAACAACAACAAATAATATTTATATTTCTTTCACAATAATAACATTGATAATTAATTTAGTAGAGGTGATTAGTTTAAGTAGACAGGAAAAAAGAGAAGGCACAAATAAAGTTAAATTAGATTAAGAACGATGAAGAAGAAAGGCAACAACTGTGAAACACGACTTGGCCACAAAAAAAAATTGAAGCGTTGAAAATTGTGTGTTAGTGTTTGTATTGATCGGTTGAGAAGTGCCTCTCTTGTTTTTTTTTCTCTTTCTCTTTCTTTATTCTTTTTAATTTTCTTCGTCCCTTTCCATTTTTTTCTCACCTTCTTCTCTTGTTTCCTTCTTCAGTTTTCATGGTGAAAAATTTGTATTTAATTTTTTTTATATATGTATAAGTATTGTAGGTGGTTGATTAATCTTCTTCACTCATGAAGTTATCTCCTCTGAGTTTCTCAACCGGATCGAGTTTTAGTCACACCGATGGAATCGACGACGGTGTTGAGCTAAGGCAATCTCCATTTGCCGGCGGCGCAATGCTGCCGGTTTTTCTCAACGATTTGAGTCGTAATGGAGACTCTGGAAGCGGAAGCAGCTGGGAAAAGGAGCTAGTTGAGGTGACGTTGGAGCTCGACGTCGGCGATGACTCTATCGTTGTTTGCGGAATGTCGGAGACGGCGGAGGTTGCGTCTGTTGATTCTCGGCCGAGATCGGTTGATGTAACTGGAAGATTATCGAGGAACCTCTCGACGGCGTCTTCGAGGATCAGGCAGAAATTGGGGAAATTACTGAGGTCGGAATCGTGGAAAACGACGACTTCTTCTATTGTCGGTGAGAGAGATCTTGAACGTCAGACGGCGGAGATTGGGATTATGACGGCGAGGGATAAACGGAAAGAAAACGCGAAATTACAGCGATCAACGTCGAGTGCACAGAGAGCGTTGAAAGGATTACAATTCATTAATAAAACCACAAGAGGAAATAGTTGCGATTGCGATTGGAATTGCGATTGCGATCAGATGTGGAAAAAAGTTGAGAAGAGATTCGTTTCGCTTTCTAAAGAAGGATTGCTCGCAAGAGAAGATTTTGGAGAGTGCGTTGGTAAGTTCAATAAAATTTATATTACAAACTCTGTTTTTTTGAAAAATTCAATATTAAAAAAAAAATTCAAAAAAAAAAGGGATGGTGGATTCGAAGGAGTTTGCGGTGAGTGTATTCGACGCGTTGGCTCGACGACGGAGGCAGAAACTGGAGAAGATAACGAAAGATGAGCTTCATGATTTTTGGTTACAGATTTCTGACCAAAGCTTCGACGCGCGTCTTCAAATTTTCTTCGACATGTAAGTTTTTTTATTTTTGGTTTTGTCTTTACGTTTATAACTGTTACGGGAATAATGCATTGCGATTTACAAAAGCATAAGAAAACAAATGTATTAAATCCAAATGCAGATGAATAATCAGTTGACGAAAGCTTATCTGTAAATTGATTTCTTTTTAGTATTCCGAATTCTGAATAATGTCGATCAAGTCTGATCAACTAGCAGTTTATAATTTTATTCAAAAAAAAAAAAACTTGCAGTTTATATAGTTGAGTATTTTATAAAGTTTAGCTGATTAAATCACTTATTAAGTAAAATTTGTTAAACTAAAATAAAATATTAGCTCAACAATCACTCTTTGATTGGAAATTTAATCTCTTTAGTGAGACTACCGCAACTTCAATGTAATTTTCTACAATTTTGGGAATTAGTAGGCATAACTAAAAACATGTGTGTTGTTTTTAAGGCAATGCAACCGAAATGTTTCACTAATATCATTTAAAGCACGTGGTGTTCTTAGCCCTTGGATCTGGTAGTTCACGTAATCAACGGTGGAAAAATTCTAGTTAGTTTAAGTAATGGGCCGTAGTTTACTTGGCCCAGTAAAACAAATTTTACCAATTTTTTCAAAAAGGTTTACTCTTTCAGCTTTCTTTCCGCAATAAGTTTCTTGCAAGTAAGATAAAGAGGCCCTGACTCGTTTAATGACTCTTAATTGTTGTTACTGGTTTGTTTCAGGGCTGACAGCAACGAAGATGGGAAGATCACAAGAGAAGAAATCAAAGAAGTAACTTGTTTTTACATATAAAAGCAAACAGAGAAATAACGTTTGAAATAATCGATGCCTTAAACAACTCTAATACTTTTGAAACGCAGCTTTTAATGCTAAGTGCATCAGCAAACAAGTTAGCAAAACTTAAGGAACAAGCAGAAGAGTACGCATCTCTGATCATGGAAGAACTCGATCCAGAGAATTTTGGATACATTGAGGTTCAAAGACGCAACATATTCTTTCACTCTTCAAACACACTATCAACGGCTTTTTTTTTTTTTTGTTAACCTTTTTGTGTTGTTTCAGTTATGGCAACTTGAGACACTCTTACTTCAGAGAGACGCATACATGAACTACAGTAGACCGCTTAGCACAACAAGCGTCGCAATGAGTACACCAAGACGGAGTCTAATTAGACCTCGTCATGTGGTTCGAAAATGTAGACAAAAAATTCAATGTCTAGTTCTAGATAACTGGCAAAGGAGCTGGGTTATTTTATTGTGGATCATGCTTATGGCCATCCTCTTCGTCTGGAAGTTTCTACAGTACAGAGACAAAGCTGCTTTCAAAGTCATGGGTTATTGTTTAACCACTGCTAAAGGAGCTGCTGAGACTCTCAAGCTCAATATGGCTCTGGTTCTATTACCTGTGTGTCGAAACACATTGACTTGGCTAAGATCTACACGCGCTCGAGCTTGTGTTCCTTTTGATGATAACATCAATTTCCATAAGGTAACATACAATACAACCTTCACTCTTTCTATTTTTCAGTCTTCATCTGTAGTTCTATACAAAACTTGAGGTTTGTCTCTTCTGTTGTCCTGTTTTTGCCAGATTATTGCTTGTGCCATTGCCATTGGGATACTTGTTCATGCTGGTACCCATTTGGCCTGTGATTTTCCCCGGATTATAAACTCGAGTCCAGAAGATTTCGCCTTGATCGCTTCTTCCTTCAATGGTACTAAGCCCACATTCAAAGACCTGATGACAGGTGCAGAAGGAATCACCGGGATCTCGATGGTGATCTTGACAACTATCGCGTTCACATTAGCATCAACTCATTTCAGGAGAAACCGTGTGAGGCTACCAGCACCACTTGATCGGTTGACTGGCTTTAATGCATTCTGGTACACTCATCACCTTCTAGTGGTTGTCTACATTATGCTCATTGTACACGGAACCTTCCTGTTCTTGGCCGATAAGTGGTATCAGAAAACTGTAAGCAGCAGCAACCATAATCTCTCTTTTCTCTTGAACCGAGATGTCCAATTGTCTTAAAACCTTAATTTATTGTTGATTACCACTGTTCTCAGACTTGGATGTACATCTCGGTTCCTCTGGTGCTCTATGTGGCAGAACGAAGTCTGCGAGCTTGTAGGTCCAAGCATTACTCTGTCAAAATCCTCAAGGCAACCACTATTTACTGAACAAATTCATTCCTATCAAAAAGTGTTTTAATAACACAAACAAACCCTTGACATTCCAATCTTGATCTCTGCAGGTTTCTATGTTACCTGGGGAAGTACTAAGCTTAATCATGTCAAAGCCTCCAGGATTCAAGTACAAAAGCGGTCAATACATATTCTTGCAGTGTCCAACAATCTCTCGATTTGAGTGGTGAGTACTGATGCCGAATTCCCATAAATATGATAAATGTCTCGAGTTTCACACAGAAAGATGTTCCCTAAACCTTTACAGGCACCCATTTTCTATTACCTCTGCGCCAGGAGATGACCAACTAAGTGTGCACATCCGAACACTCGGAGACTGGACAGAGGAGCTACGACGAGTTCTAACCGTAGGCAAAGATCTTTCAACATGCGTAATTGGGCGATCTAAATTCTCTGCCTATTGCAATATTGATACATCACAGTAAATTCCAAGAAACCTTATCTGTTTCCTCCTTTCCACACTTAGATACTTAGTATTAACAACATGCCTTGTGACCCTGAATTGGCAGCCGACCTAAATTACTAGTAGATGGTCCATATGGAGCTCCAGCACAAGACTACAGAAGTTATGACGTCTTGCTCCTCATTGGATTGGGAATAGGAGCTACTCCTTTCATAAGCATCCTAAAGGATCTCCTGAACAATTCAAGAGAAGAACAAACAGTAAGCCCGATTCAGTACGTCAGAAAAGTTAGTCTTTTCAGGAACATTGCACCAAATACATATCTCTAACTTTCCTATGGTGCAGGACAATGAGTTTAGTAGATCGGATTTCAGCTGGAATAGCTATACATCTTCATATACCACAACAACCCCAACTTCAACACAAGGAGGGAAAAAGAAAGCAGTGAAGGCTCACTTCTACTGGGTCACAAGAGAGCCAGGATCTGTAGAATGGTTTAGAGGAGTAATGGAGGAAATATCAGACATGGACTGCAGAGTAAAATAATCACCAACATATATTTTATTTTGACCCGACTTAAACATTGATTGATATGCTAAGATATTCCTTCATCTTATCATGAAACAGTGCCAGATTGAGTTGCACAATTACCTTACAAGTGTATATGATGAAGGCGATGCAAGATCAACCCTGATAAAAATGGTTCAGGCTTTGAACCATGCTAAACATGGAGTTGATATTCTATCTGGAACGCGGGTAAGAACTAAGAACTGTTGCAGGGCCTATAAACAGAAACTTTTTCCCAGTGTTACCTTTCACTGACATGATAACATCATTCAAACAGGTGAGGACACATTTTGCTAGGCCCAACTGGAAGGAAGTTTTCAGTAGCATAGCAAGAAAGCATCCAAATTCGACAATCGGTAAATATTTTATACAATCCGCTGCTTTACCAGCAAGACATCGGATAAACTGTCTCTTCTACGACTAATGAACTAGTACCATTGGAAAAAGAAAAAAAAAAGCATAGCAATAACAACAAATAACATTGGCAAACACATGGCATGTTCGCTAATATTTAGGCCAAGTACTTCGAAGCTTATATGTGAAAACAATTTATCGTATTGTGCAGGAGTGTTTTACTGTGGCATACCAACCGTGGCAAAGGAGTTGAAGAAACAAGCACAAGACATGAGTCAGAAAACAACCACACGATTCGAGTTCCATAAAGAGCATTTCTAATTCAATGTTACAAGTCAGCTTCTATCACTTTCCCTAAAGTGAGATTTAAATCCCGCCAGCAACTATTTTTTTCATACTAACTTCACAGTTACTTAGCAAAATAGATTATATACACTATGTCACAATGAAACATTTGTCCTGCCTGTTTGTATAGAACCGCCTAAAGGCATGAAAATAACAAATATAAGTTACTATACGAAATAATATACGCGTCTTTCCAAGATGATCCAAACTCTATTTTCATTACCATAAGCTACTAGTCACAGAGGAAGAAGAGTAAACAACACAGTTTCATCGAGAATGTGCCTCGAACACAGTAAACTGGTACTAAAACACATTCAAGAAGAAGAACAGAGTAATGCCTTTGTGCTAACTGTACCAAAATCGCAGTTGAAAGCAAAACAGAGATTGTAGTTTAGTCATCCTTTATTCTTCTCAGCAATTTGGCAGCCCAGCTTTGGACCCGTCTCTTAAGCGTATAACCCACAAACACTCCAGCGAGAAAGAAAACACCGCACAGCTTTGAACACGTCCAGACTGAAACTCCGCTGCCACCAAAACATAGTCCCAAGATAGGAAAGATGAAAAATTTGAATAGAATTATAGTACAAAACAAGTAAACTCATTACATATTAGTCAAATCAATTATGAACAATCCTAATCTCCTACTCATTTTAACAAGCGATTAAAAATTTACAAGCTTTTACTTATGTGGAACTGAGAAACATCATAAGTCTCTAGATTTTGAGCTACAGCAAAGAATCTGCCCTCTTTTCAATTTGTTCCAGCAAAGTCTCTCGAGCAGACCAAATACATGATTCATCCGCAAAAATACGGTAATTATTATCCTTCTCATAATTACAGAGAATCTGGCAATTTGAAATATGCCCTCGTTTATTTCCCAGAAAGTAAGAACATCACTCATTTTTTCTTCGGACCCATAACTGAAAATTCCTAGTTTTCTTAGTGATTAATTATTATAAGAACAAATTTCCGACGATCTCCAGAAATCAGATTTTCGAAATTAGGTACAGAAGCAGATTACCTCGGAGGTCTGGTGACCAAAATGCCGGATCCGTCGTATGAAGTCAAGTTGCCTGAGCCTCGTTTGTCCTGCATCCAATTTTCCGCAAATTCAGGTAGAGAAGACGAAGAAGAAGCTGCCGATTTTGTGTCTTTCGCTAACTTGCTGTAAATCTTCTGTAAACCCTCCATTGCTGGCCGATGATCGGAAAACCAATAATTAGGGCTTAGGGTTCACTGCTTAGCTATAGTGACTTGTCGTTGACCAAAACCAAAAAGGACAAAATTGGAATTTTCATAATTGCTTAGACCGCATTTACAAAAAGAGAGAGAAATTTTGCCAACAATAAACATAAAAAACATATGTTCTTTCTAGTTTGCTAGTTGAAAAGAAAAATGGCTCTTGACCAAGGTCAAATAATTATATTTTCATACAACTATAAAATTTATTAGTTTAAAAAAAGCCTCTTGACCAAGGTCAAATAATTATATCTTCATACAACTATAAAAATTATTGATTAAAAACATTTTTGTTTTTAACATACATTTATTCATTGATATAATATAATATTCATCACATAACAATATTCGTTATACTTTTATCTCGTAATAGATTCAATTAGTTGAAGCCATCTACTTCTTGATCGAGTCGATAATCTTGAGAACCATAAGGACTAAAAACTTCAAGGAACAAGTTGGATTTACGCCAAGGATTGAGTCCCATGTCATTACACATATCATCGGCATGTTGGATGCTGAAAGTAGAAATGCAATGGCGTTTGTAGAATCTGCTCGATCCTCTCATCACTTCCATTTCCTTTAAGAAGGTATCAAACATCTTCTCTTTGCTCGGTAATCGAAATTTATCATCCACCAGCCGGCTTAGCCACAACGAACGTAGCTCTGATGTGTGTAAGTTCGAGTTGCTTTGAACGTATCCGATGAAACCCATATTCGGTATCAATGGATGGATTGTTCCCCTGGAATATATTGGAACTCAATATTTGCATAAGAATTTTAAATAGTCTAAATACGATTTTATAAGTGTATATATATATATATATATGTACCTGTATAAAGGCATTACACCGGATGGAAACTCAAGCCAAGTTCGAAAAGGTTCAGGAACAATGGCTTTGAGCTTTTTCTTGCCATCATAACCAGTTGCGAGTACCACAACATCAGCTTCTAACCTAGTACCATCCTCAAACTCAATCCCTTGATCATAGAACCACCATTTTGATGTTTTCTTAAACCGGATCATACCCTTATCCGCTTCCTCAAAAAAATTCTCCGGTATGATCGCCATTTGACAAGAAGCATAGTCTTCTTCGAAAGAATGGTCCGGTTTAAGACCATATTTCTCTAGAGGAAGCTTCCACGTAACATATGATTCGATGAATTTGGAAACCACGGCACGCTGTTGTCACGTATATGTTTAGAAAAACTTAGAAAATCCACATGATTGCGGAATTTATTGAGATGAAATTAACGATTTTGAGATGATCACTTACCAGAAGAGAGAAGATGAGGCACAATAAGGTCTTAAGGAAGCTTTGGTTAGGCCTATCATGGAGAAATTGAGAAGCTCTGGTTGAGTAGAACAAGAAAAATGGTAGTCCCCACACCCAATAGTTAGGGAACACCCAATGTGTTGTTCTCACCACCATTGTGCATGCTTTTCCTCCTTCTCCTGCAAAAAATTTAAATACTTTATTCAGGTTTTTTTGGTTAAAAAATACTTTATTTAGTTATTGGAGTCATTTCATATAGTATAATGTTCGAAATGGGTCATGTTCGGATATTTTAACCTGTCAGTTTATCAACTTGTGAGCAACTGTTTTGATTGTCCCAACTAGAAGAACAATAACGGTCCAAGTCCAACCGAAAAAGAAATGTTATAAAATAAGAAAATTATTCCTATGATTGTTTAATTTTATTTTGACTTGATCCAATTGTTGGAGTGAAGGATTAAGTGTTAATTAATCAAAGACTTTTGTGAAGAAATAGAAGATATCTATATATATACCTTGATTGGCTAAAGCAGACTCTAAAGCCAAATCAATGGCGGATTTCTTGAAGCCAATGACAGCGACTTTGTTGCCACGGAGGAGACGAGAAGCTTCTTCTTTCTCTAACTTGCAGTAATCCATCGAATGCAACACTTTCCCTTTGAATATCTCGGGCCCTTTCTTTGCCGGAAACGCCGGTATTCTTGGAACGTCGCCGTATTTTCCCGTACACACTACTACAAACTCAAATGCATGCCACTGCGCACACACACACACACACAAATTAATAACAAAAATATCATACATAGTTCACAAAATGTTATAAAGTAATACTGATGCGTGCAGTAGTGTTCAAAACTATATAGAAGTACAATGCAATTTCTCGATTAAAAATAAAATTAAATGTTATAAAGTACTAATATAACCCAAAAAAAAATGTTATGAAGTAATAGATATTCAAAATTCATGTACATATTAAAAAAAACAAGTTTGAGATCCGGCATGAGATACATTTATTAAAGTTACCAAAAAATAATCGTTACATAAATAGTGTTTTTTTTTAATATAAGCGAATGCACTGTTTTTGGAAGCGTAAATGGAAGAATCTGCATGCATACTTACTTACATAAGCAAATAAGTATATGAGATTAGTTTAAAACATGTAAAGATAATGAATTGAGATAGACCTGAATATCTCCAGAATCTCCGGTCTGAACGGCAACTTCCCAGACAGGTTTTCCGGGCAACAAGTTTCCGTAAGCACCGAGGTCAACCGTCTGGGGAGTTTCGCCGTCACCGGTGAACCTAACTTCGATGACTTTAGAGCCAAACCTCATGAACTTGAGAAGATCAAAATGCTTTGCATAAGACTCCAAGTAATCTAATATCTCAACGTAAGATGGGAAACCAGTGTCATCTCTGTTGGGCCATGGAAAGTCAGAGAACTCGTAATCGACTCGAGCCGATTGTAACTTAGTTGTATCGTAAGTGCAGCTCCTCCAAACACCTCCGACTGAATCCGAGGCTTCGAATACGGTCGGGTTGTGATGAGCTAAGTTCTTAGCGGCTGCTAAACCGCTAACACCAGCACCGATGATTGCTACTCTCGAAGAAGTAAGCTTATCGTAGTTAGAAGCCATTTTGAGAGAGAGATAAATTGTTTTGGTTTTGATGAAGAATGTTTCGAGTTGTTTGTGAGTTTGCATGAGCATATTTATAATGTGTTTCTGGGTCGGGTGGGCTCTTGTGTAGTCGGGTCGGGTATGGGTTTTATCAGGGAGCACGTGATTTTGAATATTAGTTTCTTTCCGAAGAGGTTTGAAAGATCTATTTTTTTCTTTTTCGTTGAGAAATTTGGAGGTTATTGTGAGGAAATTTCTGCAATCGTGCGTTTGTGATATCATCAATACTTCGATTTTTGTATTTGTTCGTGTTAAATTTCTAAGTACGTTCAAGAAGTCTAATAGAATATTTTCTCTTTTGTTAAAATAGTTTTTTTTAACTTGCTTTGTCTTCCTGAATTTGATTAAGAGCTTCTTAGTCTATGAATTGACTAACTTTATTATATAAAACTAGGAATAGACAAATCCTTCGTTCACGGAATATTGTCCCATAGATATGTATACTCTCGAATCGATGGATAAAAACTTTCGAATATCAATTGAAAATATAATAGGATGAGACAGAAAAATTTCATTGCCCAGACAAAAATTTATATATGTCTTGGGGATGAATTTTTGAGATTTATCAGACAATAAATTTTGTGGAGAGTTGTTCTAAATAAATAATATGCTATTTATTAAACTAACATGTTATTTAGGAAAATACTGTAGATTTAAGTTTTGTTTGCAAGTAAAAAGGCTCACAGTCATTTATTATACAAACAGTTCATATATAATACTCATTTACATAATTAACTTTAAAGTTTGAACTCTCTATGGTTATCTACCTATAAGTAAGTAACCACAATTATTTTCACAGCTCGTCATCGAAAGAAAAGTGAATCAAAGTTTAAAAAAATAGTCAAGCAGCCGGCCGGAGGGACGTCAACTAAAAAATAAAATACAGATCTTGATTTAATTAGTGGAAACACTTTGGTTTTGTCTACCGGTCAAAGGTCTAAAAATTTATATTTAGATCTAGAGTTCGATTTTCAGAGAGTACACATTTTTACAAATTATTGGATGCAAAGTTTTAGTATTGTACGTTGTGGTCTTGTCATAAATATGCTAAAGGTATAATCGTCGGTCGAAGATTCTAATGTTGTAAAGAAAACTGTAAGTCGTAAAATTATTCATGGAGCCATTTATCATAATCACATGTATTGCAAGTCGATAAGTTCAATGAGTTTGATTATCATTGTAATCAAATTAGATCAAATGTTTATGTTGTAGAATCATCTGTAAACTCCTATTTATAGCGTTAAAATAATAGATCTTGTTTTAATTAACGATAAACATAATATTTCTATATTTGGCTTTTGGTGGATAGACTTTATAAATTTATTTTAATTAATCATTATTGGTCTATTAATACTTTAATCTGTTACTTCTGTCTCGTCATTGAACCCTAACTACTATTTCTTTTCTTGCCTCTAGTCTACTAGTCTTAGACTAAATCTTTATTCCTAAATCTAATTAAAATAATAATCAAGTTCTTAGCTTTTAAGTACGTGTCCACGCAAGTTTGGAAATTTTAAATAATAGACAAAAAGTCTAGCCTTCTAATTTAGAGAGAATTTGCCAAATGACCATATATTGACAAAACTTTTTAATAAAAACTAGCACCTATATGAGTAAAATAAAGGATTGTTTTTAAGGAGTAAAGTAAAGGATATTATGGCAATATATCTTTGTTATATATAGTATGGTTAGTCTAAAATGCCCTCTATTAAACAATATTATATTATAATTATTCTCTTGTTTGGCAAAGTTTGATTAGGATACTATATTTATCCTCTTTCATCTTTCTTTTTTTTGGTTTAGAACTTTTTATATAAACTAATTAAATCTCGCGAACCTTTTTCTGCCAAATGTTGTCCTTTTTTATAAGAAAACCAAAACTACTAATAAAATGGATATGTAATTCTAATTAAGAATTCGTCAATCTATAAGACTATAACACATATAATGTAATGCTAGCTCTACACGGTTGTATTCTTTGTGTTCTATAATTTTTGAAATTAATAAAAATAGTCTAAATCTAAACCCTAAATTATAAATTATAAACCTCAAACCAATCCTAGACATGGAATCATAAATTCTAACCCAAAAATTTAAATGAACTCTAAATCTAAAAATAATTTAGACTACAAACTCTAATTATAAATCTAAATTTAAAACCACTAAACTAAACCCTAGATTCGAAATCATAAATCCTAACTCAAAAAGTTAAACTCTAAACCAAAAATGATGTGTTTTCTTAACTTTGAAAATATCATACTATATATATATATATGTGTGTGTTCTATGCAAACTGATGCGTCCTGATCACTCAATATTTTGCAAATAGTTTTTGTTTGCCTTTAAAAAGTCAAACCATAGAATCTGCAAAAAAAATATCTGTTTAAAAGTAAGATTATCAAATGAAATCAATTTAAGTTAAATATCCAAGCTAAAATAGATGAGAAAAATAACCATTCTTGGTCTGCAACTCTGCATATATAGAGCAAACATGAAATAAGAAATTGAAAGAGAAAGAGGAATTTCCGTCCAAAATACACTGAGTATCATGATGACACCAAACAAGTGCTCATATATTATGTTTTGACTCAACCATATTTGGTTCAGGTTTATTTTATAGTACCTTATGATCGGAATCTCACAATATTTAGCCATAAGATTTAACTATATGTAAGAAAAAATGAGTCTAAAATTAATTAGTAATTGGTAACTTAATTAATATCGATACGATAAGGATGTACTGCTTTTACAGTGACCGAATAGTATAGTCATAAATTAAAGCGGAACAAAAGTAAAGTATAAAACTCTTGCCACTTTTTTTTTTACCTCTTTTAATTTTTCCGTAATTGTTTATGGCTTTATATCTTACCCATCTATCTATTTTAAATAATATATATAATTGGCGAAAAAATAAATAAAATAATACTATATATATAAATAATTTGAGTCAGTTGAGATTTTAGACATTATAAGTTTATATCGCCTAAACTATAATTTAAATTCGACTAAGATAGAAACAACAGGTGATGGAAAATAAAATAATGTGGATTACCTAGAGAGGTATAGATAGAACTATAAATGTACATACATACATTACATATTGACGTAGAGCTTACGCAAAAGAATAAATATAATATTTTTTTCCCTGTCAAAAAGAAGAATAATTGTTCTCTCAAATTAGTAGAATTTCTTGAATTTATATATGTTTCTTTTCATACACAGAAAAAACCAAGTCTGCTAAAATAAGACTAGTCTTTTTATTGGGGGGGGGGGGGTTGACAATTCTTCTATTTTTAAATATTTTGTTAACAACCATTCTTCTATTATATTGTCATTTGCGATGGCTTTTAGTATTATTAGAACGAATTTATTTAGCATGTACGAAGAAGCAAAATCCATTTGCCCAAATTTTCTATTATTTATACTAAGTCAAGTACGTACATATTTATAACAGACTTTTATATCCAATCCATTTCATAGAGATCGGTTAGTAAATAATGTTTAGGTAAAATGGTGGCATATTAATTAACCCATTAATTAACATGTATACCGAGTAAACAACCTGTTGCTAGTCTTTGAATGTGGAGAAACTTCAAGTCAGACGTAAAAGCACAAAAAATACTTAAGCTAAGTGACTAAGTCACAAGAATACTTAATTAACTTGGTAGATGGTCCATTGTTCAGTATCAGATTTTGTGAAAACAAAAAAATAATCTCGAAATTTATAATTATTCACGTAAATTTATTTGAATACAACCATTTGGTTGAGTAACCGAGTCAAGTTGGTTTTATATCCAAACCACTTAAAAATTGCGTAATGTCCAATAATGATGAGCATGGTATATTTATATATACTCTTATATATGTACTTTAACAACAACAAAAAATACTATTATATATGCTTATGTATATAGTCATACAAATATGATAATAATTAATATATATATGGAAAAGAAGAGGAAGTAACAAAGAAAATGAGGAGTATGAACTCAAATAGAGGAGAATTAGGACTATGGTTAGAGTCTTAGAGGAAAAAAGAAAAAGGAGAGAGTAAATACAATGTACCATTTTAATTGTTTGGTACGTATCAATTTTCTTACGATTGATGTTTTGTAATCTTACTAATTGTCTTTGTTACATGTATATCACTGTTTGAGTGGTCCTAACTATTTTACATTTGCTTCTCAGTTCTCAATCAGAAAAAAGGCAATCTAGTTCTGCTATAAATGTTAATATTTTCTTCTCTATTAATTACCATTCTAGGATTATAGCATTTTAATACGAAAATATGATAAAGTGTCTGTTTTTAATATAACACTTTTTTTGCAGGATTAGTCACACACACACGTATATATATACTGTTTAAACGATTTAAAAACAAAATCATCAACTGTGTATGAATTTATACTAAAAAAATTTCACGCTGGTGTCTTTGTCTCTGTGTCTATAGACATACTTTTTTTTCTTGTTAAAGAGTCTGTGGGCATACTTTAGTTGTTACATAAACATATATGTAGAATCGACGAGCGTTGATATTTTTTTTTTTTTTTTTCAATAGTTAGATTTTTCTCTCTTATTTTATTGTGTGTTATTATTATATTCAACTCTCAACAGTAAACACTAGTAAACATATAAAACCCTATAATCTTTGAAACTATATATATACTATACAAATTTAGATCCTAATTAACAACTATTGATCAGTTTGTTAAAATAAGTACATTCTCGTAAGAGTATATTTAAAAGATTTTTTGTCTGCCACTAGAACATTTCATAATTTATAACGGATCAGCATCAGCCGGTCAAAATTTAATCAATGTATCGCTAACTAGCTAGAAATTTTTATCTTTGTGCAACCAACAACGATTGAATATTCTTGATATTTTCATACCCCTTGAAATTTTCATAGCATTTGAAATCTTCATAACATTGACTTCTACTATAAAATGTGAATATCTATATTATGTTTCGACTATTTCTAATATTTGACCTAATAAATAAATAAAAGATCCTGGAAGTTTTATAAACGTACGGATTAAAGTTGTTTTATAACAAAGTAGTTGAAACTTGATCATCAGAGTCTATATTCAAGATTCTTTCTCTAGCTAGGTGTATTGGGTTCGACCAAAACAAAAAAAAGGCAGGTGTATTGGGTAGGCACCTTGGATTAAAGCTATATGAGTATAAAGTTAGTAGCATATCGAGCATTTAACACTCTCAAATGCCATCGAATTTCTCAGAGTGAATGTAATTTGACAAGATTGTAGAAACTGGATAGTCAAATAAGCAAAAGAATTTTTAAAAATGCCAAGACTTTCCCAAAATGCGAATAATAAGAAAATGTTATAAACTCTAACTTAAAATATATTCATATGTTTGTATATATATATGTGTGATTTAATTAAATAAAGAAACTAGAAAATGGAAGAGAAAAAGAGATAAAGGTAAAAAAGTAAATTTCTTCTTCTTGTTCTTATTATTACACATCTTTATGCATTGTAACCCTTACAATTCATCATATATATATAGTACAAAAGACAGAATGAGAAAAAGACAAGCGTTTGATGATTACGACAAACAAAGTGATACATATACAAAAATATATGTCTTGTATGTTGGAGATAAAGACAAGTGTCTTGAGATGGCAAGTGATGGAGAATCACATTCTTCACATGTTTTTAACAGAAGAATATATAAAGCTAAATATAGTTTACGGGTAATATCTATAAAAGACTTTACCACCAAAAGGATTACTAAAAATACGATCTTTAGAGTTGTCCATTTTGAGGATTTCTAACCAAACATCTACCATCTCAAATTTTCTGTTTGAAATGGTTTAATTATTCCAAAGAGAAAGGAACGGTGCGGTGTGGAATGGGTCGATGGAGTTAAATTACTCGTTCCCAACCATCATCCGCTATTTATCGTTTGGTTATCTGAAATAGACATCCCTAGATTTCATATACAACGAACGTAAACGTATAGTCTACAATAGTACAATATATACTCCAATAAATCGGATGAATAAATGTATCTAACTATATCAGTGTATGGAAATAGGCCGAATGGTTCAAATGATAATGGGCCTAAGAAATATATAATCATAGTGTGTGATAAAAGCTAATTTGCAACCTTTACGAACGTTAGAAACAAGTAGAAGACAGAAAAACTAAAACCAAGGTTTAGCTTTTAACTTGTTCAATGTTTGGTTAGAGCTTTCGTCAAAAAAAAAAAAAACGTGGCTCAAAGATTTAAATATTACAAACAAAAATGAGACATGGAAGTGTCTCTTGTAAATACTATTATGTGTATCATACATAAAAGAACAACTTGTTCATGGCAAAACCAAACTTAGCTACCTCTGCCCTTTTGCAACCTGGCATATTCCGTCTTTGGCGCAATCTCTGTCCCATTCCTAAGATCTTTTTATTTTTTATTGCCTGAAGAAACTTTGCTTAAACTCTTTGTGTAAAGCTAATCGAATCCTGAATCATAACACTACGAAAAACATGGGAAGTTCTTGTACACACTGCATCAAAACATGGCGAAAAACAGTCATTTGCAATCACGAAAAAAGATTGATGATGGTATAGAATAGCGTAAAACCACAAGAACTTAACCGTTACTCTACCGTTCCCTATAAATAATGGTTCAAGAAAAGTATACAAGATTCAATTCCACGTTGTCAAGCAAATAGTCAAGGATTATCTAACTAGTATGTTAGGTAAGGAACAAACTGTTCAAAAATCTAAGATTGAGTCAATGATGGGACAAGATAGCATTAAAGCAGGAGAAAAAATATAAGTGGAAGAGAAAAAATTAAGATATACCTTACAGCAAGTTTACACAGATAAAGTTGGAGTACAGAGCAATGGACTTTTCTCCTTTCATTTGTAAGGAGCAAAAATGATGCTAGAGTTATGGCCACCAAATCCGAATGAATTTGACAAGGCTGCTTTAATATCCAGTCTCTCCTTCTTCAGACCCACCAGCAGCTTTGTATCCTGATCCATTTTATAATGAAGTTGTGGTATTAAATGATCATTCCAGCAATGTCAAACTATAAAATTTGTCAACATACCACTGCTTTGTCTGGATTCTCCAGGTTGATATTTGGATGAACCCAACCTGTCTTTATTGCCTGTAGGGTGCCAAGTGTCACATAACATTACTGTTTTGTCCAGTCAACTTGTTTATTCATTCAAGGAAATTTGATTTTTTCAGACAACATTTCCTTTATTATAGATATAGTGATGTCTCTAGACTTGAAGTCATTACCTGAATGGTTGCAACAGCCTCCACGGCCCCAGAAGCTCCCAGCAAGTGTCCAATCATAGATTTTGTCGAGTTTATCCTTAGCTGTCAAATTGTCAGAGGGCATGTAAGATAATACAGACATCAGCAAATTTACAAGACAGAAAATGCTGTCTAAAAAATCAAATTTCATTGACAAGTTGACGAGAGAAACAAAGCTACCTCAGGATTTTGGCCAAAACAGTGAGCAAGGGCTTGGTACTCCTTAAGGTCTCCAGCTGGTGTCGAGGTAGCATGAGCATTTATGTAATTTATGTTTTCCTTAGAAATCCCGGCATTAGCTAAAGCTTTATCAATACAGAGAATGACACCAGCACCTAAGGATATTAGATATCTCCTTCAGTACAATAAATAAAGGTTTCACAAGAAACCATTGGAAATTAAAGCCTAGAATCATGCAATGATGTCTTCACATTGGGGTCCATAGATATTGCTATAACCTTTTATTTTGGTTGATTGTATTGTTATAACTTTACAGGCAAACAAAAGAAAAAAAAACGCAGTGAATTAGTGCATTAAGATAGTTAGAAGGAAAAAGAGTTTTACCATCAGGACGTGGTTCAGTTATATGATATGCATCAGATGTGAAACTACCACCAAGGAACTCCGCATAGATTGTTGCTCCTCTTTTCTGGAAAAAAACACAATTTGTATAGCCTCATAACGACTTAATTCAAAGCTTTGAAATCATTTATATTGTGATAAGTAAGAAAAGAGGTCATTTAAGAATGATACAAAGTCCTTGAAGAACAGAGGTAATTTTAAACTTAGAAGAAAATCAGGTGGCTAAAAAGTATGGAGCAAAAACATATTCTGTATGCATATTTGAAATGAGAGATATACCTTGGCATGCTCAAGTTCTTCTAAAAGCAGAACTCCAGCTCCCTCTCCCATGACGAAACCATCCCGATTCTGTTTAGCAACCAAGATTAGGTTTAATAGAAAAGGAAGAAAATCCTGAAACAATAAACCTTTTAACATTATTCTACATGAGAGTGAGGTGCAAATGGACATTCATGTCCGCAAAAATTCATTATAGTGACAAGAGAAGGAGAGTTAACACCCATGGTTTCCCTCATTATTTTACTATGGGTATCATTGGGGGACCATTTAATGCATACCCTTCAAACATTTGCTTAAACAGAAAGTCCTTAGGGATCTCAAGCAGGTGGCGAATCACCATGCGGTCCGTGTCCTATATGGGATAGACTAGGTTCCCACATTTTCAAGATCCACAATCTTTAGTAATATAAAACAGAAGATAGTATGGAAAAAATGGTGGAAAATTACACTATCCCAAGGACGTGAAGCTTTGGTGGGATCATCATTCTTTTCTGAAAGAGCCCGGCAGGCAACAAAACCTCCCAATCCTGCATTAAGATACATGAGATAAGATTCGTGTGGCACAAAGTTCGGGAAAAAAGGGAAGCACGTTATTTAAAGGCAAGAGTATGCACCTATAGGAATAATAACTGAATCAGAGCCACCACAGAGCATCACATCCTATCAGTTTTAGGGAAAAGACAGCCAAATGTCAAACAACAGAAGAGTCACGTAAAGTCTAGCCATATTATCAAATTTTCTCGTGGATCGAGGACACTTACAGCTTCACCTCTAATAATGTGGTTTGCCGCATTCAGAATACAGAAGTTGCCAGTGGCACAGGCAGTTGAAATAGAGTAGTTTGGACCCATCCATCCCTAATGTATCCATCATAACAAAGAAGTTCAATACTTAGGTGCAGCCATTGGTATTACTTACATAATTTCCAAATTTTGAACAGACCAGATCCAAGGCAAGCATAGCGGAACCCATGTTTGTTGTCGCAAAAGGTACACAAAAAGGATTCATCTTCCTGTAAGAGATTTTCAAAGCTTCAAGCGCATCGTAAAAGACCTGTGTTCCACAGATACATAGGCAAGTGCAACAATCAGAAACATATCTCTAAATAATAAAACCATGATCAAAATAGAAGCTTTGATTCTGAACAACCCTCAGTCCATAAATTATTTTCATCTTTTATTTATGTCCAAAACAAGAAATAAGAAGATACCTTCATGCCTCCCATTGCGGAGCCAATCAAAACTCCACATCTGGCTTTGTCTAACTCTGCCATTACATCCTCAGTTACGCCACCATCAGCTAAAGCTTTCTTGCCAGCGGTAAGAAGATAGAGCATGAATTTGTCCATCCTTTTCGAAAGTTTTGGAGCAACCCGTCCTTCTGTCGAAAAGTTTTTAATCTCTCCAGCGATTCTCTAAGGCAATACAAAAAGAGAATATCTTTCACAGACACAATCAAAAACTCCAAAGACTAAAAACTTGCAAGAGCTTCAGGTATAATAATGCTTACAGTAGGAAATTCAGAACAGTCAAAGTTCTCAATTTGGCTAATACCACTGATGCCTTGTAGCAAATTATCATAAAAGGTATGTGGATCATGACCTAATGGTGTTTCAACTCCCATCCCTGTCACAACAACACGACGTGACTCCAAAGGAGGTTTCTTGTTAACCATTGCTTCTTTCTCCATCTCTAGAGTGACGACTTGCCCTGATTGATAAACACTAAATTAGCTTAGCTTCAAACTAACTATAATCCCAAATGGATATGGTAATAAAGCCTCAGACTTGGAAACAAAAGACAAATTGGATTGAATTGGTGTACCAGAGGTAGATGCTTGATTCAATCTCCTCTGCTTTGGATTGAAGTGAGTGTTATTGGATTGGAACAGGGAAGACAAGGCATTGTTGTTACAGGAACTCACAAGAGCTTGAATGCCGGCGGATCCATGGGGAGAGACGGCGGAGCATGTTTTAAGCAGTCTCCTACGGTGACTACTCCTAGCGTTGGATTGATAAGCCAGTCGGTCTCCGCCGGCGGACATGCAAGCAGCCACTAGCCAATCGCATAACGGAGATGCGTAACATGAAGACGCACCCGCCATGACCAGCGAGTGATTAAGAGAGAATGGTGGAAAAAATCGAATTGAAGGTGGAAAAAACGAGAAATGAGTGATGAAATGAGTGAGAATCTAGGAAGAAGAAGATGGATTCTGGAGTGATGATGACTCACCGATCTCTCTCTCACTCAGTCACAAGTGTTTGGATGTGTGAATTCGTGCGTGGAGACGCCAAGTCGTTTCTGTGTACATCTGCGTCTCCTAAAGCAAAGCCAGCGAGAGGGAGACCAACAAAAAAAAGTTAACACCAAGTAGGATACTCCAATGGGTGTGATTGGTAACATCAGTTATTAATGATGTTATTTGAGTCATGCCCATAACTCAACCAAACTTCAAAAATGTTACTAATTATGATGTTTAAAAAAAAAATTGAAATTGAGTTTGAGTTAGAATGATGTATGATTGATGTACAATTTTGATGTATGTCTTTTGTAAAAGTGTTAACTCAAAAGATTTTTCAACATCAATGAAGATCTTATGTGGTATGTTTGAGTTATGAAACTCCAACTTTTTTTTTTTGCTTATTTTTATTTCTAAAATATCTCCAACAAATCATTTTTAAAAAATCAACAATATCATTACTTTTGTAACGTAAAATCAAAATAACATATCATATCTTGGTCAAAGATTTTATTTTATTTATATCATTAGTTTTTTTAATACTAAATTACAGAAATATTTTTATTTTTTTCTTTCCAATTATCAAACTTGTAATAAATATTATTATCATTAGTTTAAATTAAATTTATTTTTAATAATGCATACTACAACTCTGTAACTAAACATCATAAAATTTACCAGCCAGTTATTTTGACAAAAATGTAACTCATATTTTTACTGCAAATTACCACATAAATCTACTGCAACTCAAGTTTGATACTACATAGTTTCTACTGCAAGTTACATCAAACTATAACATCTACTGTAACTCAAATTTGATACTACATGTTACCAGTCGGTGCTTATATATTAACGACCAGAATAAATTATTTCATTTCCTCGTCCATAATTTTTCAAACAAGACTTTTTTAACCTTCGGAAAATTAAGAATAATCTATTTTATACCTACTTTTAGTTAATTTGTACTTTTTATGTATCTTGATAATATGTATTATAAAGTCCAATTTAGTTTTAAAAGTCTGAAACAAAAATAAAAAAATTTAGTCTGAAAAGCGAATAAAGTATAAATTATACACCCACCTCGGTTTAATCGAAGGAAGAGACTAAAAGTTAATATTTTATTCAGTCAACTGTTGTACAGTGATAGGCCAAACGAGTTTTTTTTTTGTTTTTGGGTCATAGTTCTGACTTCTGAATGAATTCTCATAATATATAGTATGTTTTAAAATGGAATAGGGAACTAAAAGTTAAATTGTCGGATCCAATGACGGGTTTAGTGGTTAAGTATGCATTCCTTTAGGACTACTAGTTCATATTTTGTTTTAAAGAGAACTAAAGAGACAAATCCTATAATTGATGGTTGATAAATTTCTAATAGTTGATGTGGTACGAAGAGGTGGTGCGAAACATAAGTTGATGGACATGCGTCATGTTATAGATGACTATGATTGTTTTTATAATTTCAATTTACATAGCCAATAGTGTACTTTTTATCAAGACATTTTAATATCTTACACCCAAGTAAATACATACATAGGTGTTCTGAACTTCTGACTAAAAATAAATTGTGTGATGAATATAAATTGTTACGGAGGGCGAAGCGTCAACCGGATTGGGCCTCTAAAGCCCATTATTGCGACACTAACCTTTCCGAATTCGATACAAAACTTGGCCTTAGAAGCCCATTTAAAACTATCACTTTCGTGGTCACCGTAACTTTCGCGAGTGTATAAACGGTGACGTATCTAATTACCGATTTATTGTTTAATAGTTTTCTCAAGAGATGAACGATATCGCATTGACACGTAGTTTATAAAAATTAATGTGTAATGTATATCGTACGTGTAATGTATCGTCCATGCTAAATACAATAACATGATTGAACTTTACTTTTTGAATAAATTAAAATCTTCCTTTCCAGTTTTTTTTTACCTCAATAATTTCCTTTCTTATTTAAAGTTCCCTTTTCACAAATTTTTTTTTTTAACTGGGTTTGCTTGTAAAATATAAATAGACGCTTTTAGAAATAGAACCATGCTTCACCAACTTTTTCCCAAACTAGGTTTTGAATCTATGCTACGCGCGGGTATATCTAAAATTTTTTGATAAAAAATTTGTATAACTATTAATATTTATTAAAATTATCAAAATATAAATTTGTATATATCTACTAATTGAAAATAATTTAAATTCATTGAATTTTAAATTTCCCTTTAAGGCAAATAGTTCAATTTAAATACACAATTAAAAAAAAAACTCTAATATAGCTTTTAGTTTTTCTTTTTTTTTCAAAGAAATTTTTTTTTTGTTTAATAGCTCTCTCTTTAGCTTTAGATTTTTTAGTTCATTGGTCATTTTTATCTATAATGTTTTGACTGAATCCCATGAAATTGGTTGTTATGGTGGTTGGGAACTTACTTCCACAACTTTCTCATTTGGTATCCGCGAATTCACCATTGTTCTTCTTTTCTTCTGACTTTGTCTTAATTAGTATAATTTTTTTGAAAATGAGATTATACTGAGAAAACGTTTTTGACTATCTAAACCCATGAATTTTATATAAGTTTTTTTTTCTCTTTAAAATTTTCAATATTACATCTCATTGTTAGAAAGTGTATGAGCTTTAACTATATATTTGACCTCTTATCTTATTCTCCTCTATCTAACCACAACCATAATTTTCTTTCATCCAATATGAACCATTTTTATTTCTATACTTTCTTTCTAACAGCTCATGTTTTTCTCACATTCTTTTTAATCACTTCAGTAGACTTCATCTATTCAAGTTGTTGGAGATAAATTTCTCATATGTATTAGCCATTATGTTTTACGAAACAGCTAAATCTCATTAAAAAAAACAAAAGAATCGTGACATGGACCAATAATATTATATTTTAAAATTTTATGTGGACGCCTTTAAAACACTATAGCTTCAACTCTTATATAGTGTAGATTTTTTATTTCTATATGTTGTTGTTTTTTCCTTTTCTTTTATATAATATAGGTTTAAGAAAATATTACAATTTAATTTGAATGATTTAAGTAAAAGTTAGTTTTTAATTTAGAGACAATGACGTGGACCAATAGTATCACATTTTTTAAATCATATGTGGACAGCTTAAAAACATTATAGCTTCAATTTTTATATAGTATAGATGTTCTTTAACTTTTTTCCTTTGTTGTCACCTTTTGATTTATATATATATATCTAATAAGTAATAACATTATCTGTAAATATTTTTTTCATTTTTTTTTCTTTTGCTAGCTCTGCTGAATAATTTGGCAATCGCCAAAACTGCCAATCAAGCTGGAAAAAAAAAACAAATTTGAGAAACAAAAAGTTAAATAAAATTATTTTTCCATGATTAAAACTCGAGCTAGGCAAGACTTTGGTTCCTTGCCTTTTAAAAAACCAACTGGTTCATTGGCTCAAACCAATATTCTAAATATCATATTGGTTAAAAAACCGATCAACGATTTTTTTTGTTTTTGATAAAGGGTTATCAACAAAAAAATCAATCACTTGAATGTATTTCAATCGATGGCTATACTGTCTAAGCAGTTAACATTTAGGCGTTTGTTTGATGTACTATATTTTTTAAAAGTTTAAATGCAAAATATCATGCTGCCAAAATATTTTAAAAAAATGAAAATATAAAAAAATTAACCCTAAAGTCATTCGATTAATGCCTAAAGATATTTAGAAGATAAGGCTTGAAGCCATTATTAAATATTAAATAAAATTGCATAAAATTGTGAAATTAGAAGAATTGCAAAATAAAAAGATTGACTTTTATAAATTGCGTAATGGGAAAAATGTCATTTAAATCATGAATTTAGCGGAAAACGCCATTTTAAACACGAACTTTGTGGAAGGCCATTTTAAGCATCAAGTTTTGTTGATTTCAAATTTTATACATAAAATTTGGGTTGACTCGGCCATTTAGAAAAATTGTTAACTCAACTAACGTAGCAATTAACAGAAGTTAGTTCATCGTTAAATCTGCTCCGTTAGTATCAAAACGACACCGTTTTGTTGAGCTCCTCTGATTAAAATCGAACAAAAATCCCCAATTCTCCTTTGTTTCGATGCCGAAAGTGAGGGAAAATGGAAAGGTGAAGTATATCGGAAAAGGAGTTAAACCTTCACGACGGAAAGATTCACAGAGTGTTATAATGGTTGACGGAAGTTCTTTAGAGGAAGCTCCACCGCGAGTGGAATCAACTAATGTTGTCGGAGACCCATCAGAAGTTGTTAAAGAGGCTGAGGTCGCTACTGAAGCTCGAGTTGACCCACCACCGGAAGTCATTACAGAGTCTGAAGTCGCGACAGAAGCTCGAGCTGACCCACCACCAGAAAGCGATAATGTCTCCGATATCGCGACAGAAGCTCGAGCTAACCCACCACCGAAAGCTCAAGCGGTTGTCGTATCAGAGTCTGCATCCGGAAAGAAAGGCAAAGGCAAAGCTGGACGGGGTCAAAAACGAAAAAAAGAGAAAACAAGCTGAAGAGGTTGAGCCTGAAGTGGAGGCCGAAGTGGAGCTTGAAGAGGAGCCTGAATTGCAAGTGGATCCTGACTATGAAGATGATTGTTTGGTGTATGGTGATGAAGAATGCAATGATGAATCAGTAGAAAACGATGATAACGAGCACGGGGGTTTAACTGTTGATGAGACTCTAAACATTGCAGAAGACTTCCCAAATATTGTAAGAGCAGAAGAAGAAGCCGATAAAGCAAGATCAAAACAAAAGTATACTGACATCTCTTTTGCTTGGACATCGGAAGAAAGGTCTTCATGGGTTCAGCTTCGTGGTTGATGTGTAGATGACGACGTCTAAGCCGCAATGACACTTCGAAGGAAACCCGTGGCATTGTAACTCATTTATGTAGGAGAAGATGGAGATAAAGGTTTTCAATGTGAAGATGAAGAATTCAACAAAACGAAACAAAGGAGAATTGAGGATTTTTTATTTCAATTTTGAAAATTAGGGTTAGAATGATTTGAGGATTTTTGTTTGATTTTAATCAAAGGAGCTCAACAAAACGGTGTCGTTTTGATACTAACAGAGCAGATTTAACGATGAATTAACTTCTGTTAATTGCTACGTTAGTTGAGTTAACGATTTGTCTAAACGGTCGAGTCAACCCAAATTTCATATATAAAATTTGAATTCAACAAAACTTGATGCTTAAAATAGTCTTTCATAAAGTTTATGTTTAAAATAGCGTTTTCCGCTAAATTCATGATTTAAATGACATTTTTCCCATTGGGTAATTTGTCTGTTTGTATCTCTAACTTCCAGCGTCGGGAACGTTTTTTTCCTTGGAAGCAGAAGAAAGAGCTCAACGACCAAAACTTCCGACGCGGAGACTTTTTAATTAATTTAATTCTCAGTTAATTTCGTCTTCCTAAATTCTCGATTCACGATTTCTTCTACTTCTTCTTCTTCGTGATCCTCATGACGAAAATATAAGATTTTGGTTTCGTGCACCAAATTTTGACTTTGAATTTGCGTAGTCATCAAGCACATTATCCTTGTGTTTATTCGTTTGAGTAGACATTGATTTTGTCAAAGTTACGTTCTTCAATATATTTTATATAAAGTATAAATTCCTTTTTTTTCTTTTCTTTTCTCTTTAGTCTTTCCTTTTTCTCTACCTCATGTTGCAGATTCTTAGATTCTCCCCCAAATTTTGAAGAAAGGAGAATTCAAGAGTCTTTTTTTTTTTTGAGATTCTTTTGTTGTTGCTGCAGTTTCGTGATTAGATCATTTCATATAACCACAAAAAAGCGGAGAGAATTCGTGATTTTGGATATTGTTTTTTGGGGTTTTCGTAAAGCTTATTGCTTCAGGATCTTATCTGATCCAGGATTTTCTCAAGGTAAGTCGCGATTAATTGGGACGATCTATACCTTCTTTGTAGCTCAAATTACTTGATAATTCCATGCTGGTTTCTGATTTCCTCGCTTTTTTTTTTTTTTTTTTTCGGAGCTCGTTTGCTTAATGATTTGAGCAGGTTTTAGTGTTTAATCATTGTTGGTAGATTCAAAATGCTGTGGCTTTTGCTGAATCAGAGATTTTTACTATTGTGTAGGTGAAAGAATTTGCTGCATTGACTATATGAGCAGATAGGTGTTTTAGGGATTATGGGTTGGTTTAACAAGATCTTCAAAGGCTCTAACCAGAGGCTACGGCTGGGGACTGAGCACAATCACAATGGTTATTACGGGAATTATCAGAATGCTTCACATGATGAGCCTACTCCAGATACAGATGCTGATCATGATGAAACTCATACACAGGAACCATCTACATCTGAGGTTAGTATGATGCAGATGGTTATTGGTTTTTTCATTACTGTTGTTTTATGGATTATACATAGCTCTGGTTTTGTTCTGTTATTTCAAATTTTTGTGCTTTTTCTTTACTAGGATACGTCAAATGACCAGGAAAATGAAGACATAGACCGTGCAATTGCATTGTCTCTTTTAGAAGAGAATCAAGAACAGACTAGTATAAGCGGTGAGTCCATTTTCCGGATTTTATTGGCCAAACAGATATATGAAGTTCATAGTTTTGTTATCGGACTCTGTTTGGTACAATGTTTTAAAAAAGTAATGGACACAGGGAAATACTCAACTGTGGATGAAGATGAGCAACTTGCTAGAGCCCTACAAGAAAGCATGGTAGCTGGGAATTCACCGCGTTACAAAAATGGAAGTACGTATGATAATGGGAATGCATATGGGACTGGAGATTTATATGGCAATGGACATATGTATGGAGGAGGAGATGTATATGCAAATGGAGATATCTATTATCCAAGGCCTATTACTTTTCAAATGGATTTCAGGTACTTAGATAGCCAATCATCTTTAGCTGGCTTAATTGGGTCAGCGTGTTGGTTTAATGTCCAGCCAAATAACTTGTCAACAACTTGTCTGCATAGGATTTGTGCTGGCTGCAATATGGAAATTGGCCATGGAAGATACCTCAATTGCCTTAATTCACTATGGCATCCAGAATGTTTTCGATGTTATGGTTGCAGTCAACCGATTTCTGAGTACGAGGTGAAACCAAGCTCTTCCATTTTTTTAAATCTTTTTTTTCCGGTTGTACTTCATAACTTAACCTTTAGATTTATTGGTAACATGTTTCCCTTTTCTCCTTATAGTTCTCAACATCTGGGAACTACCCTTTTCACAAGGCTTGTTACAAGGAGAGATACCATCCAAAATGTGATGTCTGCAGCCACTTTGTATGTAAAATTTTAGCCTTTTCCATCGTTAAAGCCCATATATATTCATGTGTTGCTTTATTCGGATCTTCCACTTATCTTTTTTGCTTTCTTCTTGCCGAATGTAATTTTTTTGGACAGATTCCAACAAATCCTGCTGGTCTTATTGAATATAGGGCACATCCTTTTTGGGTTCAGAAGTATTGCCCTTCTCACGAACACGATGCTACCCCAAGATGTTGCAGCTGTGAAAGAATGGAGGTGGATTATCTTCTCCCCTAAAATGTCGTCAAGCATACATCTAGTCAAAGTCAAAACATATTGTGGCCGGAAATTGACAACGTAGCTTTATTTTGTAGCCACAGAATACGGCATATGTTGAACTTAACGATGGACGTAAACTTTGCCTCGAGTGTTTGGACTCAGCGGTCATGGACACTATTCATTGCCAACCTCTGTACTTGCAAATACAAGAATTCTATGAAGAACTGAACATGAAGGTAGAACAGGAAGTTCCACTCCTGTTGGTTGAGAGGCAAGCACTTAACGAAGCCAGAGAAGGTGAAAAGAATGTGAGTAAAAAAAACAATTATATAGTTATACTAAACTTATACTCGAAATGATCATCACATTCCGCTTTTTCCAAAGGGTTTAACCTTTTCATTGTGCTTCTTAGGGTCACTATCACATGCCAGAAACAAGAGGACTCTGCCTTTCAGAAGAACAAACTGTGAGTACTGTTAGAAAGCGATCAAAGCATGGCACGGGAAATTGGGCTGGGAATATGATAACAGAGCCTTACAAGTTAACACGGCAATGTGAAGTTACGGCCATTCTCATCTTATTTGGGCTGCCTAGGTAAAGTGATTGATTTTGTTTCCACTGAAATGACCTTATGTCACGGGCCCAAATATTGATGGTCTCTGAATTTTGTTTAGGTTACTCACTGGTTCGATTCTAGCTCACGAGATGATGCATGCATGGATGCGGCTTAAAGGTGAGTTTCTCACACCTCTAATCTTTTTATACATCTTCTTTCTCTTGTTTCACATTGTTGAAAACCCTTTTTTTGCTGACTATTACATTGTGGTCTTAAAAAGGATTCCGAACGCTGAGCCAAGACGTGGAAGAAGGTATATGTCAAGTGATGGCTCATAAGTGGTTAGAAGCCGAGTTAGCTGCTGGTTCAATAAACAGCAATGCTGCATCATCTTCTTCTTCTGGAGGATTGAAGAGGGGACCGAGATCTCAGTACGAGAGGAAGCTTGGTGAGTTTTTCAAGCACCAAATCGAGTCTGATGCTTCTCCGGTTTATGGAGACGGGTTCAGAGCTGGGCGTTTAGCGGTTCACAAGTATGGTTTGCGAAAAACACTTGAGCATATACAGATGACCGGTAGATTCCCGGTTTAGAAAACACATATGAACATGGTATTGTGTTTTTGGTTTGGTTTTTATTTATAGGATCATTGGTAGATTATTTCTTAGATGCTTTATTCTTTTGGTGAAAAGTGAACTCTCGACCATATTTTTCTGTAATCCATTCGATGATTCTTTTGTATTTCTGTCAATCCATTAGAATCAGATTCAGAATTTTCTTTGTAATGCCCTCCAATTCATAACCAAATTTGGTCATATAAACCAAATCAAACCAAACCCGACAAACAGAACAAATCTAACAAAAAAACACTTGAGCAAACCGAACCAAAATTTTATCAAAACAAATCGAATCGTAACCAAATATCAAATTTAAAGGTTTCTTCTTCGTCGCCGACGTAGTCGTCGTCAATCGTCGACGAACTTTAAACCTTAGACACATACAAAGAATGGAGCTTTGAGGTCTCAAGTTTAATGGGCTCCAAGGTTAATCAACCGACAACGCAATAATCTGATGCTCCGACGGTCACCAGCACGCGTTGTTGCCTTTCAATTGCTTCCGCTTCTCTTTGCTCGTAGCTTCTCCGAAGCCTCGAGAACCTTGCGCCGCGAGCTTCGAGCAGGAAACGGGCGGGTTCGACCCGAATTACTCGAACGGGTCTCACGTTTGCTCGTACTTGGCAGGTACAATGCTTTACATGATCTCTCGATCGATTTCTCAGATCAACTTCTCAACTCCCTCCTCCGTAGATTGAGACTAAATCCAGAAGCATGTATCGAGATTTTCAATTTAGCTTCAAAACAGCAAAACTTCCGGCCTGATTACAAGGCTTATTGTAAAATGGTTCACATCTTATCCAGAGCTAGAATGCACGATCAGACCAAATCGTATCTGTGTGAACTGATTGCTCTTAATCACTCGGGCTTCGTTGTATGGAGTGAGCTCGTTCGGGTTTTCAAGGAGTTTTCGTTCTCTCCTACAGTCTTTGACATGATACTGAAAGTTTATGCAGAGAAGGGTATGGTTAAGAACGCTTTACATGTGTTTGACAACATGGGAAGTTATGGACGTATCCCTAGTTTGCTGTCTTGTAATAGCCTGTTGAGAAATTTGGTCAAGAAAGGTGAATGCTTTGTGGCTTTACATGTTTATGATCAGATGATTGGCTTTGGGGTTTCTCCGGATGTGTTTACTTGTAGTATTGTTGTTAATGCTTACTGTAGAAGTGGGAAAGTGGAGAAAGGCATGGAATTTGCAAAACGGATGGAGTATTCATTGGATTTAGAGCTGAATGTGGTAACTTACAATAGTTTGATCAATGGGTATGCTATGATCGGAGATGTCGAGGGAGTGAAAAGAGTGTTGCAGTTGATGTCAGAGAGAGGGGTTTCTAGGAACGTTGTTACGTATACTTTGTTGATTAAATGTTATTGTAAAAAGGGTTTAATGGAAGAAGCGGAACAGGTGTTTGAATCGGTAAAGGAAAAGAAACTTGTTGCGGATCAGCACATGTACGGTGTCTTGATAGATGGATATTGTCGCAATGGTAAAATCTTTGAGGCTGTTAGGGTTCATGGTGATATGATGGAGATGGGAGTAAAAACAAATACAACCATTTGTAATTCCTTGGTCAATGGGTATTGCAAATCTGGTCAATTACTCGAAGCGGAACAAATATTTACACGGATGAACGACTGGAGCTTGAAACCAGATCATCATACTTACAATACCCTTGTGGACGGGTATTGCAGGGCTGGTCATGTTGACGTGGCTTTAAAGCTTTGTGATCAAATGTGCGAAAAAGAAGTTGTACCAACAATTATGACTTACAATATTCTTCTTAAAGGTTTTAGTCGGGTTGGTGCTTTTCATGATGTTTTGAACCTTTGGAAGATGATGCTAAAACGAGGCGTAACCGCCAATGAGATTAGCTGTAGCACTCTACTCGAAGCATTGTTCAAGCTTGGCGATTTTGATGAAGCTATGAAGCTATGGGAGAATATCTTAGCAAGAGGTCTGTTGACAGACACGGTAACCTTAAATATAATGATCAGTGGGCTATGTAATATGGAGAAGGTCAATGAAGCCAAAGAGATTCTAGATAACGTGAAAATATTCAGATGTAAACCCGATGTGCAAACATATCAGGCCTTGAGCTACGGGTATTATAAAGTTGGAAACTTCGAAGAAGCTTTGGGGGTTAAAAACTCAATAGAAAAGAAAGGAATCTTCCCCACCATAGAAATGTATAACACTCTAATATCTGGTGCTTTCAAATGTAGAGACTTCGATAAAGTGGTGGATCTTGTAATTGAGCTACGTGCAAGAGGATTAACTCCTACTGTTGCTACATATGGAGCTCTTATCACCGGCTGGTGCAATATCGGAATGATAGATAAAGCCTATGCGACTTGTTTCGAGATGATAGAGGAAGGGATATCCGTTAATGTGAATATTTGCAGCAAGATTGCTAACAGTTTGTTTCGGCTTGATAAGATCGATGAGGCTTGTTTGCTATTGCAGAAGATTGTGGATTTTGATCTTCTTCTTCCCGGTTTCCGTAGCTTTAAAGACTGTCTAAATCGTGATGCTACTACGTGCCTTGGAACACAAAAAATCGCTGATTCTCTCGAGAATAGTACTCCTAAGAAGCTCTTAGTTCCCAATAATATTGTTTACAATGTTGCTCTGGCAGGTCTCTGTAAAGCTGGGAAACTCAAGGATGCTCGAAAACTCTTCTCAGATTTGTTGTCACATGATGGGTTTATTCCAGACGAATACACATACTCAATCCTAATTCATGGATGTGCTATTGATGGTGATATAAATGAAGCCTTTAACCTGAGGGATGAGATGTCTCCAAAAGGTATTACCCCGAACATTGTTACATACAACGCTTTGATAAAAGGCTTGTGCAAGATGGGGAATCTAGATCGCGCTCAGAGGCTTTTACGTAAGCTTACACAGAAGGGCATAACTCCTGATGCTATTACCTATAACACATTGATTGATGGACTGATTAAAAGTGGTAACGTTGCTGAAGCTATGCGGTTACAAGAAAAAATGATTGAGAAAGGCTTGGTTAGGGGATCCTATAATCAAGGGATTGTTGAAAAATCGAAAGATGTTTTGGATCCAGAAGTTAAATTGGGGATTACAGGAGTGATGGAAATGTATTCGGATGAGCTTGATGATGTTCGGATTGTTTCTGAAGCTCTAGTATGATGACGAAAAAAGGTCCTTGGCTCTTGTAAAACTCTTTGAAACATAACTTCAGAGTCTTCAATATTGCTATGAGGGATGAGTAACAGGAATGGAGGCTGCTACAAATCTCCCCCATTGATGTGGATATGACTGTAAACTTCAAGAAAACAGTGTATTGTTGCGCAAATAAATATCACTTGGAGTTTCGAGCGGCCTCAGGTATGCACGCGCTACACTTGTTTATGAATCTTTTAGTTGAATCAAGTTGTTCACTTTTCACTTTGACAAGCTTTTAGTTTTTCGTATATGAAACAAAACTGAGAATGTTAATCGTCTTTGTCAGGTTTAGGTAAAGGCCAAACGATCGATATCATTCAACTGGTCTTGATAAGCTGATCAACAGATCAAACCAAGAAGCTCTTATTCTCATGGTTGTTCTTGTACCTTCCCAGCCACATAAGAAGACTATGTGATCATATATAATGTTCAATGTAACAAATGTGATTGATTGATAATTAAGTTGCTACTTGCTTCAGATCAACTCAAGCTAGTGATTAAATTGACGAGCCACCTCTCTGTCCTTTTTAGAATGTGTAACTAAAACAACCTCAAACCTACCTTTGATTGTGTTTTTTAATCTGCAGAACCGGAGAGCTTATGCCGTTCTGGTTTGGTTTGGTTTGATTTGATTTTTTTGTCTGTTTACGACACGGTGGGCCCCATAGTCAATCCTATTGTTATGTGTTGCGCAGAAAGCTCAGAATCACTTGCCTTTATATTATGAACAACAAATATATATATATATATTTTTTTACTCGATTTGTCATTGAGTTTGAACAACAAATATTAAAACTAACAAATTTCATATTGTGATTTTAAAAAGTATACTGCATCCTTAAAAAATTACGTGGAGGTGAAAAAAGAAATCTAGAGTAAAAAATTTCAAAAAAGGTAAAGAGAAAAAGATAAGAAAAGCTCAAAGGTCAAAGTGTACATTAATGTATGATGGGACTTTGCTCGTGCTTTCCTTTCTCTCGCTCAAACCCCACCGACACTCTGTCTCTAATTGTTTCTTAAACTTAACCCAATAATTTAATTCGGGACCATTTCATTGATATATTAACATTATGGATCTATATTATAGTGACATAGTCATATAAAGTCTCGATCACTTCATTCAACAAGGCACGTCCCGGGTGACTGTAATTTCTTTGTTACTTGGTTTGTTGCTATTTCTGCAAGAATAATTTTCTCAAAACGTTACGAATTACTTGTAATCTATTTTCTGCAAGAACATTTCTTTTCTCAAAATATTTACGTGAGTATTCTATAGTGTCCACCCAAATGTCATGAAAATATACGACGAAAGAAGCTTTTACTATGGTTTGGTTTTCTGTGATTTGGTATTTTCATAAGAAAAAAAGATGGAGTAGCAAAACTTTAAGCACGTGGTTTTGTTTTAAAGACGGATAGTAGAAAAGTCGAACATGAGGCAACACATGTGCTCTTTAACCTACGAACTGTCTACACATAGAATCGGACATCATGTACCTTCATTTACAATTATAGATTTTATGGTTGGGAATAAAATTCGATTTCAAAAATTCCATTTGTTCCGTTACCATATTCCCTAATGCAAACGCAAACGCAGCTTTTTCCAGCTTAAGTGTGCAATGATTCAATCGTTACGTTTACTATTCCCTTCTTTACTCCTAACCAAACCGATGAAAATAACAATGGACAAAAGGTAAAAATGTTTTTCTTTCTTGCAATGAATCGGTGTGTATTTAAAATCACATGTATATATTTATAACGCGGAAAAAGGTTTCACAGATTCTGTTTTCCATTCACTCTCATATTTTCAAATGCTATCGCATTAATTTACCTCCTTCTAAACTTGCAAAGCTGCAATAATTCAATCTCCTCCATTTGAGAATTGACCAAATAGCCACTTATTTTAAAAAATTAAATGATAAAATGACATCTTTTGGAAAAATGTTAAAATTTAGACACTTTTTGATCACTTGAGATTACTTTTTATTTTTCATTTCTATACTCCGAAACAAAACCGATGAAAACAACAACGAACAAAAACAAAATGTTTTCTGGTTATGATATAGGAATCGATGTACATTAAAAAAAAAAAAAATCACATGTTTATATAAATGTATGTATGTACCGGTATAATAAGTAAACCGAGTGGTCAAGAATCCAACGCGAAAGGCATTTGAAGAAGATCATAAGGAGACCAAAGCGCGTCTAACGGACAAGGCCGACCAGCGTCGAGCCTAGCCCATGGCTTACCTTTCCCACTCCAATGCAACAGACTCACCGGACCAGGATGCAAATCTCGGCATAGTCCTCTGAAATTATCTCCTCCGAGACCGTGCTGGTTCCACCGATGATTTACCGGTTTAATCAAACCGGCGAAAACCAGTAAAAACGGTGGTAACGAACCAAGCTCGTAAATCCTCATTCGTTTTTGCATCGCCATCCACTCTTCAATGCGTGCGGTGTATGCGCCTTCGCGCCACCGCGAGAGATCGATGACCATGACTCCGGTGTTGAAGTAGCAAGCCTTTCGATCGGCGAAGGTTAAGGAGAGAGTCGGATTTGACCAGAAGTTGGAAGTGAAGTAGGAGGTGAAATTGGCGTTGCAGTATTCCGGCGCGGCGAGGACGGAATCGCGGCCGAGATCTGTTGCTGCAAGTTTAGCGATGTCGTCGACGAGGATTAGATCGGAGTCTAGGTACACGACGCGGCGGACACACGGCGGGAGGAGATCGGCGAGGTAGCTCCGAGCGTAGTTCAAGGGACAGTCTAAGGCGGAGCGGATTGAGGAGGAGATTAGGCGAGAGACGGAGGAGACGTTGAAGACGTAGACAGTGAACTCGAGATAAGGGAATGAGGCGGAGATGGTGGCGCGTAAGGACGATGCGTCGGCAGATGCGGAGGCGACGAAGTGGAAAACAATGTTTTCCGGGCAAGATGAGTGTTGGAGAACGGAGAGTACGGCGGCGATTGAGCCGCGAATGTAGGCAGCGTCGAGTGTCATCGCCACGTGGACAGCTCGACGGGAGCAGAAGATTGGTTTGGCGGCCACGTCATCATCATCGGAATCAATTAAGGGGCAATCAGCAGAATTGTAAAACTGTGGGGCTTCTTTGAATTTTTGAATAATTGGAGAGGCGGAAATGGGATAATGAAGAATGATGAGAAGCGCGAAGAGAATGAGAAGAAGATGTTGGGACATGGTTCTCTCAGACCTCTAATTCTATTGGAAGGTTTCTCTTAACTACGAAGAAGAAGAGAAGAGCTGTCTCTCTGACTTTTTATCATGTGTGATCTGTGAGAGATAGAAAATAAATAAATAAGGTTTTGCTTAGATTTTGGGTTTCTCTTACAAAAAAATTTATATTGATTAGATTCGAAGCACTTTTCATCATTTTTTTTAATTATTTTTTTTCTTTGAACATGATTAGTTATTGCCTCATAGGGCAACCCATATTATTGTGTCAGTGAAACTGAAAAAATGTTCAGATATTATTTACTGATTGACTATTCGAATTTTCGACTTTAATGTTTCTTATTGACTAAAGAAGTGTGGGAATTTATTACATCCACATGTTTACCGAAAATCATTGTAGATTCAGGTTGCTATAATGTATTATTAATTGGTGACTAAACTATTTATTAGTGAGATTTCAGACTTCATAATTTTCGTTTAATATTGTTTTCCTACAAATTGCAAAAAGAAGACATGGAAGTTGATATACGAGATTGATAAGTACATATCAAAAACAAAATTATACACGTATTAGTATCCTTATGTTTGTCTGTGCATACAATAAAAACAAACAACTAGTTCTTTTGGAATTCGAATTTTCCAGATATATATCTGGAGGAATTATAAAAACTATGTGGCGAGTACTTAACTCACAAGTGCAGAAGAATAGGGGGCGATTGTAGATTAAAAAAAAAACGTGAAATGAATGTTTTGTGAATAATCTAACGAGCTGTACGACAGAAAAATGAAATATAATATATTTACTACATGACTTAGTCTATAATTCTTATGGTTGAGATGTTATTTTTTAGCGTCAAACTTTCAGTAAATCTATTCGTTTTTGTTATATAAGTTTTTTTTCCTTTTGTTTTTCTTTGAAGTTTCTATTATGGTCCTTTGTCACTTTCCATGACTACGAAATTTGTAGGTGAAATGAAATAAAATAATACATTTGGATCCATTTTAAAATTTTATTAGAACGCCAATTTGCATTTTACATATTGCTGCCACGCTCTTTTCTTTTGGCTGGTTTATTGGTTCTAGTCTTTTATTTTCAATGATTGAATATTTTTTCTTTTTCTTTTTATTTAATTTCTTATTAAACGTTATTTTGGATCATGGGGAATGGGCGGTCAGGAAGTGGGTTTCCTTTTTCCTTTTCCTTACGAATTTCAAATTTCTAATAATCGTATTACAAATTATTTGAAACTAAAATTTAGACAAGTTAATAAATCTTATAGCTATCGTATAAATAGAAAGCGTTTTATTTAAATCTCTGGTCGTTTCCGACAAAAGTTTACCACTACTAATAAGTTTTTTAACTACCATTGAGTCCACAAAGTTAAGCACATAAGCTCGTTTTGTTAGTACTGAATAGTTGATACTGATAGTAATTATGTTGAAAAATCAAAATTAAATATAATAATATTCAAAATTCTCCAAATAATTAAAAGGGTTAAAATATCTTAAAAGTGTTTCATCATAAACACATATCAACCATCATAAAGATAAACGTAGAAAAGCAAGACGCGTGGGCCAAACGTGAAATGGTATAATATCTCAAATCCTTATGGTAGACTTTTCTTTCATCACCAAATGTGAATTCGCAGGTACTTTGAGTTCTAGTCTTGAAGGAGTTTAGACATCTTTTTTCTTTTTCCTTTTATTATATCCCTTTTTTGAAAATTTTTAAGTTCATTTTATTTGAAATTATTCCCTTTCATAATGTAAACACCCACGATTCAGACAACTCATTGCAAGGCACCACCATAAAAAGATACTCCTCCAGAAATCATTTATCAAAGTATAATTTTATCCACATATATACGAAAATGTTCGAATGTACATATGAAAATGATTCGAAGTCTATATCGATCGACATGGTAAACCCAATTATTATGGCCGTAATAAACCAAAATATACGTAGCATAAAAGGTTGAACAATCACAATCCATGACCAAAATTTTACTCTTCACTTTTTTAATTTAGTATACTCATCAAAACTAGTTTTCAAATATACAACCGCTAAATAATAGCAAAGTAGACAAAAATGCATTGTGTAAGAATCGATCTTGAAACTAAGTCCTAGTCCTAGTCCTGACTACAACCACTACTTTTAGTTCACCTGTGACTACTTCAATTGGTAACAAAGTAATTAGATGAGGGTTTCGATTTATAATATTTTTTTCAACAATTACCGATCAAATCATACTTGCCCAATGTTTTCATATAGTTTAATCGAATAAAATTTAGAAACTAATGTAAGCAGCCAAATTTATCTGTTGGGGCATCGTTTTTTCTTGAAAACCCCTTCACTTATATCCTAAGGAAATTGGGTGCTAAAACTCAAACCGTTGCGAGAATGCGAGGTTCCTTTCTTCTATACTTTCTAATATTGTAAACAAATATGACATACCTAATACACACATAACAAACATAAAGTTTGACAAACGTAAAGCATCTATAAAAACAATGAGTCAATAAATTTTACGAAAAAAAAAGAAAGAAAAGAAAACATTGAGTCAAGTAGTCTTAATTCAATCTATGTATGGCTTCTATAAAATCTTCTGCCTTCAGGTTATGCGATCAATGAAATTGAAGGCATATGGCATCATATGGGACATTAAATAAAAACATAGAAACGAACGTAATAATAAATAAGCATGTGTCATGTGTGTATGAAGTAAAGGCTTTTAATTAATACATGTTCATATGTAACTTAAATTTAGAAAAATAAAATAATACAGTATTTGATTAGGAACAAATGAAGTGGATGGACATTAGGCATGTGTGTGAACTCTATGACAAAAAAAAAACTAAAAATTTACGAGATGGGGTCTCAACTCAAATGTAGATTTCGAATAAGCATTTACTGGTATCCACATACACTACCATGAGTCCAAAATCCATAAATATTAGTCTTATTCTGAATAGTTTACTTCATACTTCCTAACAATTAAGAAACTTGGATGCAACTGCATGTGAGTTAAAGAATATTTGTATGCATATAATCAAATCCCATACTTGTAGGCTCATCATCGGTGGTTTTTTTTTTTCAATAAATAAAGCATAAGAATAATCGAGACAAAATAAAGATAGGTACTTGAGAAAATATAGGCATTGCACATCTAATATACGGTTAATATTTTTGGTGTTTACACTGGCGGATTGGCCGGCTTTCTCAACGCACATGTAGGATCTCGTGAAGATAACAAATTCATTCTCATTTTTCTTATTTTCTTTAATCTCTCGTAATTTAAATTCAAAAGCATATAAGTTAACACGGAATGTCAGATTTTATCCGCATTTTATTATTCATGTAAACTCTGTATTACCGGTTTGGATTTCTAAACCATTTTAATTAATTTATAGTTGTTGTTGACCAAAAAAAAAAAACTAAAATCTTAATAAAATTTGGTATATCAGAAAGTAGTTATATAAAATTATATATTTACAACTGTTAATCTTAATATATAATGCGAACAATGTAAACATTTTACAATTTGACAAAAAAAAAAAATTCCCTATATGATCATGACGGACAGTTCTACTGGTAGCTAGCTAAGCTACTGCTATTAGGAGTTACAAGTAATATGGAGCATCTTATGTCTTATCTTCCAAAGCTACTAAGACTAGAGAATGTCTAGTTGCTGCAAAATCTAAGCCAAAATGGAAAGAAGACAAAGTAAACTTAATGGCAATCCCTTTAACGAACAAACAAGCATTGTGTAGGCAATGAGACAATTTTGTAGCTTGAACCATCACTGGATTCATTGTAGCCTAATTAAAGAGACCTTTCAATGCCACCCTAAGCATGTTTGCAAAAAAATCCAAAGAAGCAAGCTAGGCAGCTCCATGGTGATGAATAATGAATCGTTTTCCAATTTTCTTGAAATTTTAGGATTTAGTAACCATGGCTGGATCATTAAGATTTAATAGGGAAAAAAATCCCCGAAAAATAAGTAACTCCAAACAACTAAACGGAATCATAAACCCTCAGATCTCTTCCGTTAAACCACTACAATCACCGATCATATATATATATTTTGTTAAAGACTTAAAGAATATTTGTATGCATCTAATAAATCCCATACTTGTAGGCTCATTGTGTGTTCTTTTTCTTTTTATAAATAAAAGGTAAGAATAATCGAGACAAAATAAAGATAGACACTTAAGAAAATATAGACATTGCACATCTAATACAGTTCTTATCTTTAGTATAAAAACTAAAATCTTAATAAAATTGGGTATATCCTAAAATACATGTATAAAATTATATATTTACAACTGTTAATTTTGATATGTAATGGGAACAATGTAAACATTTTTCAATTTGCCAAGTAAAACAAAAAAAGAAAAAAAAAACATTTTTCAATAATAACCATGACGGACAGTTCTAGTGGGTAGCTAACCTAGTGCTATTAGGACTTACAAGTAATAAGGAGCATCTTATGTCTTGTCTTCCAAAGCAACTAAGACTAGAGAATGTCTAGTTGCCGCAAAATCTAAGCCAAAATGGAAAGAAGAGAAGGTAAACTTAATGACAATCCCTTTAACGAACAAACAAGCATTGTGCAGACAATGCGACAATTATGTAGCTTGAGCCATCACTGGATTCATTGTAGCCTAATTAAAGAGACCTTTCAATGCAATAAGAGGCTCCCAAAGCGTGTTTGCAGAGAAATCCTAAGAAGCCAACCCCATGATGATAAATAATGATCGTTTCAACACTATGAGAATAGACTTATCAACATAAGTATTGAGACTCACAAGGCAAATCATATTAGTAAGAGAATCCAAAGCGTATTAATATATGAACAATTTGCTAAGAAGTAGATTACAAGCCAAATCATAACATAATTTCCCTGGTTTGTACGCAGTCAGATCTGAAGTAAAAAGTGAAGCCAAAGCTAGCTAATCAATTTCCTCACGCGGTGAAGAAGTAGGCAGCCACAACGATTATGAAAACAAAGAAAAGTAACTTCAATTGATTATCTTGTTGTCTTTGTCGTCCAGTGTGCCGGTGATAACTATGCATATGCGAGTGTCCTCCATGAAACGGGTTTGAGAACCCATGAGGGAAACTGCCAGAAGCAGCAGCTCCATACATGGCTGCATCAGGGAATCCATGGAAATGGAGGTTGAACAACGAAGGAATCAAACCGCCAAATGCTGCAGACAATGTAACATTCCCAAACCGCGCACTCCCCATTGGAGCAGCAAAACCTCCCATAAACCCTCCAAACCCATGATGAGCAAAACCATGGTTTGGATCAGGAGGCTGTGCTGTTTCGGGTCTCTGTCCAGACGGACGGTTAGGCACTTGGAATCCTGGAATGGACTTGGACCGAGGGTCAGCAGATGATTTACCTCTACCGTAAAGAGGAACCAATCTGTCTTCTTCGATGACGGCTTTGCAAACAGGGCATTCCTTAGTGGTGCTTTGGGGATTTGATAATTTTAGTGGTGCTTCTCTCTAGAGCTTCTTTGGTCTACGGATTACGCCTTTTGGTCTTCTTAGAAAAATCTTAGTTGGTGGCAATTATGACAAAAGTGTTTCTGGATTAAATGATGGCCTTTTTGTGGCGTATTCATTGGAATTGTGACAAAATGGTGTAGCTTGATTTAGAAACAGCAGGTCATAAACGTGTTCTTGATTGGTCGGTGAAGGAAGCGTTACATGACAAACCTTGGTCGGTAATAAACTTGCTGTCCCAAGAAGATGTTAACCTTATTTTCTGAGATGACAGCATGTGGTATAGAATCATACTCTTTTAACTGCTCCAACAGATCTACCTATTCAGGTAACTCCTGTAATCTTTACATGTTTTTGCTTGTTCCTTAAAACCTTATCTGAGTAGTTGTAGGTGATGAGATCATTTTTAGTTAGAAAAACTTGTGAGGAAACTAAAACCAAACAAGCCTTATAGGTTGATAAGATCCTATGAGCTTGATCTTAAAGCTGCAAATTATGGAGGAAGATATTATGGAATAGCTGAGCAAGTACTTATCTACATTCTCTGAGTTGGTTTACATTCGATTGAAGGGTTACCTAATAAACACTACGTCTTTATGGCTATCAAAATGTATTTGAACTCAGTTATAGGGCTCAAATGCTAAAGCGACAGTTTAAGCTTGACATTCATTTTTAGGTCCAAATAAATAAAACTCATTATTTATGATAAAATATTCTGTTATATTTTTTTTTGTTTGGACATTAATAATAAATCAGGATTACAAAGTCAATAAACAAAAACTTCCAAAAAACAAATATTTACATAAACATATATATACGCCATATATTGAAGACGATAACAACATAAGAAGTGAATTTGACAATGCTTTCCGAAGTACAGACTTATTCACTAATGGTATATTATGTCTGTTATTTTCAATCTCTGTATTTGATTTTCTTCTAATACAAATTGTGTGGTTGACTAGCCACTTTTGGCTAAATTTCATAGATACACACGATATCCTAAAACCCAATGTTTCCGTAAAAAGTTTTGTTTCTACAATTAAATACCAATACTTCCATATCAAAAAACCTTTTAACAAGGTTTAATTTTAACTTTTTCCTCCTCGTCACTTGTCTTTCACGTCCTTCTTGGTGAATCTCATAATTCCCAATCCAACATCAATGTTTTCAAATCATATAGTTTACAAGAGATTGGAATTCTCCGTGGTCCTCTTCTCCATGTATGTCTCCGATGCCACCAAAATAATTTTGGAAATAATTTCAAATGAATAAGGGATTGGAAAAAAAATCATCGAACCCCATATGTCTCAATAGAGTTATGTTGACTCTGATTTATTTGAATATAATGAAAATAACAATCACGTGAGGAGTAGCGTGGTTCATGTCTTAAATTATGCCAATTGAATTTTGTTATATTTTCTCAAAAATATTTTGTTATATTTTTACAATTTTTTTCATCACATTTTAGGCGTCTTAAAATTAGATCGATTCTCATGGAAGATAGTTTTAGAAAGTAAAGGCACGCCAATTTATACCTATGTAAAACCTTCTTTTTTCTAACTTATGGCACTTACCATTAATTCGGAGGGAAAAAATACGTAATGGCGCGAGTGGATTTATAACTGTTTCGTGTGATCGTGTGGGAATTATCCTACGTGCCGTCTCCCACGTTTCTTTTTAACATTATTATTTGAATATATATATTATTTTTAAAAGTTTTTTTTAATCAACAATTCAATTTGTAATATACATAACATGGTAGAACTCGAACCTTCAAACAACTTCTACATATAATCTTATAGCAAATCACTAAACTTTTAAGATTTTGAACAAGATGTATCTTTTGATCACCGTTAGACACCAATAATAGAGTTTTCACAATCTTTTATATATCGACTTTAATACTTGTGAATTTTTCTTACTGGAACACAACAAAACATGTTAGATACTAAGTCTAATAGCATTCACGATGACACTTACGTGTATCATTTTCCTTTATTTTTATTTTTTAATATATATAAGGAACTTTTCCTTTAATTTTGCTCGTTATGTTTTTCTGAATTTTACTCATCTCTTTTAGTTTATCAGATATTTTAGCTAAAAAGTTAAAATTTAAGAAACTATATAAATTGTTTGACCAAAATATTGTACATTAAAAGCAAGATATTAAAAACAAGTCAACCAATAATAGTGCTAACAAAAGATCTACCATTTCTTATTTATTTAATATTTTTGACTATATTACATAGAGGAAATATTCACATACAAAAATAAGTATAAATAGAGGAATCCGCACCATTAACTTCCACTCATCATTAAAGCTTCAAATTACAATACACACATTAACAATGGCGATTTTCTCTAGATTACGCCTTCTCTTATTCTCCTTCATCATTTCCACAGGTATACATAAACACTCTTCATTATATTTCTCCTTTGCTAACATTTCCAACATTCTCTGATTAATAAATAAACCATTGACCAAAAAATAGATGACTTTCTCTCATAAAACAATGTTTTCAGTAAATCAGAAAGAACGTAAATAATCCAATTACTTTATTTCGAGTTGTATAATTGCAAGGTATAATTTCCAACGTCTCCGGCACCGTCTTCACCATAATGAACAGCTGCAGCTACACTGTCTGGCCCGGAATTCTCACCGCAAACGGCGCACAAATCGGAGGCGGCGGATTTGCCTTACCTTCAGGATCTTCCTCCCAAGTAACTGCTCCTCCGGGATGGTCCGGTCGAGTCTGGGGTCGAACAGGCTGCAATTTCGACACCTCCGGAACCGGAAAATGCGTCACCGGAGACTGCGGCGGCAAATTAAAATGCGCCGGCGCCGGAGGAGCTCCACCAGCCACATTGGCCGAATTCACGATAGGATCCGCCGGAGGAAACTCCGCGATGGATTTCTACGACGTGAGCCTCGTCGACGGTTACAACATCAAGATGGGAATCAAACCGCAAGGCGGCTCAGGCAATTGCCAAAACGCGGGATGCGTTTCCGACGTAAACGCGATTTGTCCAAATGAGCTACGCGTTTTGGGCTCGGGGGGTGTTGTTGTGGCGTGTAAGAGCGCTTGCGAGGCTTTTCACAAACCGGAGTATTGTTGCACCGGCGCTTTTAGTAAGCCGGAGACTTGTCCGCCGACGAAGTACTCGAAGATATTTAAAAGTGCTTGTCCTAGAGCGTATAGCTACGCATACGACGACGCTTCGAGCACTTGTACTTGTACCAATGCTAATTACTTGATCACTTTCTGTCCTAAGGCATAGCCTAATTATTATCAACTAGGAAAACAGGTTTATTCATTTTAAACTCTTTTTGAATACTAGAGTTTTATGTTTTTCTTTAAAAATAATTTCATTACCATTGCCATTATTATCAACGAATACGACAGAAGTAATCTTGAATGTGTTGATAAAATGATGCAACTCAAAAGTTTTGAATACCACAAACCAGGTTTCAAGAAGAAAAATGAGCTCTCATACTTTACAAACCGGGTTTCAACTTTTCTTTTGTATCTAAATATTCCATATTGATTATAAAATTACTCTTATTACATCTTTCTCTCATAAGCATTGTCTTCAAAGTTGTATCATTGTAATTTCACTAATCTGATTTGAGGTTAAAGAAAATGGAAAGAAAACAAAAAAGTGAGAGAAGTCATACCAAACGTATATACATTCTAACATAGCAATCTCTTGAGATCGTATCAGAACTGATAGTTTCCAATTGGGAGCTTAAGAGAGTCATTAGGTTTCTTGATGGTAGGTACTTACATGGCTAAACAACAGAAGAAATAGAAGAAACAACATCTACCCTTTAGCCAAACATCTCTAGAAGAACTAAAACTTAGCAAGCCACAAATGGTTAAACAAGTCGGCGTACCATACATACAGGATCTGTTAAAAAGTCAGGGCCTTTTTATTCTTTAGCTGATGCAGTTAAGATCAGTGTTTCTTGGTTCTTTTGATTGCAACTTGCAAGCCTTCTTCATTCTCTTTGCAGCTTGGACAAACCCCATAATAACCTGAAGCTCATCCATTTGCTGTAGTCATATACAGAACCAAATTAGACACAGAAGAAACAAATCTGAACAAGGATTTTAATGTACCTGAGACATGAAGTGTCTCTGAACAATGTCAATTAGTTGATCCTTTGATGGGTTAGGAATTGCATCCACCTACAAAGTGTTTATTCAGAAGCAAGTACATAGAGAGTGAAGTTCTAGATTGTGTTAACAAAATCTTATTTTTCTTCTTGAAAATCAACTTACAAGGTTAAAATGTCGCCAATATTTCATTAAAGCAGGCATTTCCAGTTTGCTAAGATCAACCTTCTGCGCGTAAGCATATAATATTGCATCAGTGAACTTACTATTAGTCACATTATGTTCAATGCTTAAAAAATAAACCTCAAAACATTGAACGCATACCATGTTTTCACGGGGAGTAAAACCCGAACTTTTTGATTGTGAGTCAGATGATAGAGACCTGCTCATGGTCTTGTGAGATGACCGCGAAGATCTCTGCGCTCTTTGCTTCGACTTATGAGGCTTCAGAGTGTCCTCAGATGCTGGAAAAGAAACAACTTGTCATAGAAACAAGACTAGCAAAATCAGTTTAAAAGATTAGTCATTGGAGCCTAAACCGAAGTTGAGAGATCTCTGTGTCCAAGTATTTGAAAAATTGGCAGAATCCTTAAAAATTAAAAAGGAATAGACGTACAAAGCTTACTCATATCAGAGCCATTCCTCTGTGTGTTTTCGAAATCAAGATCATCGTCCTCTTCGTTTCCAGTAGGATGTTCAAGAACACTAAGCGCATTCCTCTGCAACTTTACTTCTATTCCATTTGTCAAAACCTGAAAACAAAAAGAACCAAAAGCACAACAATGATTTGGATTAAATATTTCACTCCATAAACAAGTACTGACATACTGATTTAAATAAAGCTCCAGAAGAAGAAGATTATGAAATGTTTCAATATAAAGTAAAACCTTTTTTTTCCCATAGGGATTCTGGGAGACACAAACTGATGGAATGTGATATCATTATTGGTGAAAATTATTCGTGATACTGACGAAACTCGTATATTATTTGGATTATTCTTTAAAGTTTAAAGCCAGAATATGGTGAAGTTACTCCTTTTGGTCCACAGACACAGAGACACTATCAAAAAGATTTTACAGAGAAATTTTATATAATATAAACTAGCCAACCAAAGTATAAAGATTTGATAAATAAATTAATCGACAGAAATGACACTGCTTGGGTACGAAAATGACTCAACTAAAAAAGAAACAACAAATAAAACAAATCTATAAAACAAATGATTATCATTAATCAAAGGTAAAACAATACTAATCAAAAGCCAGCTTGAATCCATAAGGTGGAGAAAAAAAGGATAAAATTGTCAAGAAACATGATGGAGAATTAGATAACAAGTGCATATTTGTTATGATGTTTTCCTGAACAGGCGCCAAAATAAAGTTGCCTTTTTTTTTCTTTGTTTTGCCTAACTTAATGTTTACAAACACCAAATTTCCTTATCCCCAATAGATGATTCCTCAAATTGAGCCTGAATCTCAGCAACAAACAACTAAGGTTCTAATGATGTTTCAGAAGCTTTATTAGATGCAAACAAAATGTTATATGAAAAGAAAATTAATAAAAGAAATAAATAAATCAATGAAGGGTTCATGAATAACCTAACTACCTAAGAACTCCAAATGCAAGGTTGAATTTGAACAGTGTAAAATCAAGCAACAAGAAAACAAACAATAATGGTGACTTAAATGCTAACATGCATGCAAGAAGATCAATCGCCAGATTTTGAAAATCACAGTTTTTAAGATTGGCAATGGCAAAAAAGACTTAATTTTTATCACACCCTTAAGTAGTAGTATTGGTTTTGATTAGATGTTAATAAGTGAGAATTGATTAGTGTCATTGATGATCTATCATTTAAGAAAGACATTACCCAGAACTAAATCATTTTTAGAAATTCAAGACAAAAAAAACCCCAAATTTGAAATTTCAAAATTCGAAAACCCCAAATTTTCTTCATCGATTCAATAGATTGAAATTAAAACTTGGTAAATCCAGAAAGCAAAAAGTAACCCTAAAATCAGATCGAAATTTTTAAAAAGTAAACCACAAAGATTACATTTTTCCCAAAAAGAAATTAAACAAGTGAGCTAAATTTTAACACTTACGAGCCAATGCCAACCACCGAGACCGATAGCTTTTTTAACAACACCATGAAGACCAAAAAGCACCGATTTCGTACGGTTGTTTCCGGTGACTACCACTTTTGTATGACGTGGCAAAACTGATAACTCTTCTTCACTACTACTCTCACCGTAAAAGCTCTGAATCTGCGGGAATCCGCCATTAACCACTCCTGAGCTATCTACAGCTTCCAGCATTCTTCTTCTCCGATTTATACCTCAAATCAACAGACCTCAACACTGCTACAAAATCCAAAATCATGCATTGCAAAAGGGAGAGAGGGAAAAAATATAAGATGATTGAGCGGGAAAGCGGATGACAAACCGATGTAAAATAATTAGGGTTTGTCCCACAAGAAGAAGCAGAGAGAGCAATCAGAGAAAAGAAAAAAAAAAAAAGCAGAGAATTGAGAAGAGAGAGAGAAGCAGAGTAATAGTAAAGAGAAGAAGGAAGGGAGGGAAAGAGGAGAAAGAAAAGATAACAGCGACTAGCCCTGGCCAGAAATACCGAACCGAACCGAACTGAGATTTGGTCAATTCGGTTTGGCTTTGGTTTAGAGGCAAAAACCGATTGGTGGAAGTCTAAAATAACTTCGGATTTCAGTTCGGTTCGGTCTTATACCAAAAACTGAAATTAAACCGATCGATTTGCTTAATCTCAACCCTAGATCTACTTTTATCCCTAATTCTCTTTCAGCCACTCACGATTACTCTCTTTTTTCTTTCTCTCCACCTCTTATCTCTTCTTCTTCTTCTTCCTTTTTCCATTTGTCTTATGATTCTTCTTCTGCTCCATCTCTCTTATTATTCTTCTTATTCTTTTTCTTCTTCTTCTTCTTCATCATCTGTTATGTCTCTATCCGTCTTCTTCTTCTTTATCTGCTCCATCACTCTTCTAATTCTTCATATGCTATGTCTTTATTCTTCTTCATCTCCCCAGTCTCTATTTTACTTCATCTGATTTATCTTCTTCTTCAATTGCTCTGTCTTTGCTTTTTCGTTTCGTCGTCAACATACACATAGATTCGTTCCGCTGTCAACATCTCCAGCCGCTTGACTCTGTTCAAAACCAAAACCCTACGTGTATTTTTAATGGGCTTGTTATTGGGTTTGTTACATGTTTTTTTTTGGACTAAGACTTGTATAAGTTTGGTTTTGGGATTTAAATCAAACCGAACTAACCGAAAATTTTAAATTTCAGTTCAAGTTCAAGAATTATTTTTTAACACTAAGCCGAACCGAATTTCTAATTTCTGAACTGAACTGAACCGAATTTCTAATTTCCGAACTGAACTGAATAACCTGAATTACCGAAATTCCGGACCGAACTAGCAGGATGCCCAGCCTAATAGCGACTGGTTCCCACCACGCTGACGAATAAGAACTCGCCACGTAAGCACGAGACTGAAACTATATATGCGTTATGCAGAAACAGAACCGGTTTTTTGGATTTAACCGGAGGGGTACTTTCCGTAATTTTAGAACACGCGATTGACCTGAATGGTTGACTGGTGTTTAACAAAGACAGGGATGTATGGGACCCGTTTTATATGTGAATGACAATTGTACCCTTATTGACGTCACTTTTCTCGATGGTTTGAAATTTTGGATCTTCTTTGTCCTTATCCTATAATTTTCTTTCTTGTATAATTACATTTTTCTGTAGAGAAAAAAAATGGTTTTACTTTTTGAAAACTAAGTTCTGTAAACAGTAAAATAAACCAGTTCTAACGAAATAAATACTGATTAGTAAGTGGAACAAATGTATCAGATACAGTAAACCAAACATTGAACTATATTTTAAACTCATATAAAGACTAAAAACAAATAAAAATGTCTCGTCAATATGGAAATTGGGTATACAAGAAAAATTTAGATTCACAAAAAAAAAGAGATTTTATTATCTTACTATCTTTAATGATAACTATTAAAAACAAAAATTTAGATTAAAAAAATCATAAAAAGATAGGGGTCCTATAATATAACAATATATAAGGGATTTCCTTTCAACCAATAATTATAAGGGTTTATAAAAGGTAGATACGATCTTTATTTTTTATTTTAAACAGAAGATTTTACTATATGAAATTACAGCTTTGGATCAATTATTTGTCCATAACTTTTATCTTGTCATTGTCATAGTCACAGTTTACAAAGCCCACCCACAAATAAAACCGTCCCCATATTTGGGGAAACTATCAAAGCGACCCCTCACCAAACCCCTGCTTCAATTATTTTAAACTTTTAATGCTCACTATTTCCCTCCCATTAATATCGAAATTTTTATTCTTTATTATTTTTAAACACAAGCTATAAAATCTGAAGGCTAGAATGGGATTTGCTTTTGAATTAAATGAACAAAATACATTTGTTACAATACCGAGATTTTTCGAACTAAATTTGGGGTTGCTTGTTAAATTCAAAAACAGGGGGCTAATTATGGTCTGCTATGAAAATTCGAGGGGTTAACAAGAATATTATGACACGTATGTCGTTTTTGAGGGTTTTTGTTTGAGCAGGGACAGAGAGTCTTGAGCCGTTAATGGCGGAAACTGACAAGTTAGCTCGGTTCCTTGAATCGGGTATCTTCGAATCCGAAGATTCGAAATGGTTCTTCTTAGACTCAGTTCGTATCATCAATCGTTCATATACTCGATTTAGAGTTTCACCTTCTGCTTACTACTCTCGTTTCTTCAATTCGAAGCATCTCAATCTACAAGCCAACGATCGGAGAAAGCGAAAACGGAAGCAGAAAAAACCTAGCTCTCACTCTCCTAGTGCAGGAGAGCAAGCTTCGAATCTTCGTCATCAGGAAGCGAGGATATTCTTATCGAAAGCGCATGAATCGTTTATAGGGGAAATTGAGCTGTTCAGTGTAACGAAAAGTCTAAGTGATGATGATGATTCTAGTTTGTTGACCAAGTTTTGTGACAATGAACTCTCTTTTGTTGAGCTTGGAGGAGTGTGGCAAGCTCCTTTGTACGAGATAACATTGAATTTGAATTTACATTGCGATGATGAAGGTTTCGTCTCCTCTAATTTACTTGCTGAGTCCTATTTAAAACCCATGAATTTGATAGTGTGGTTGATCTTATTGGTTCTTGTGGTCTTTATAGGTTGCTCAATGGAGAATTGCGATGGGCAGAGAGTGTTTCAAGTCTTCAATAACCTAGTAGTGAACGAGACAGAAGAAGAAGTTGAAGCTGAGTTTTCCAACCGGAGATATCTAATGCCTAGAAAGAGTTGCTTCTACATGGTTTGTGGAATTTACTTGCCCTGTTTTATGATTTCTATATAAAGATGAAATTTTTAGTTGATGTGTGATATGCTTCTTCTGATTTTACATTCATTTTCCGGTCTTGCTTTTCTTTTTCCCCTGTTGCCTTCAAGTCTGATTTACTGCACATCCGAAACCTCATTCCTGGTAATTATTGTGCTATAGTCCAACATAGATCCTAATCATTCTGGCTTTAAAATATTCTGGCTCTGGTTGATTGGTCCTAAGTCATTTTTTAAAAGATCAGTCATGATCATGATTCATATCAGTAGTATGCGATTGAGCCTAGCAATGTATTTAATCTTATTGGTGTCATATATGCAGCTAAACCTGAAGAAGGCTTCAATCTTATAGTTATTGATCCACCCTGGGAAAATGCAAGCGCTCATCAGAAATCAAAGTTAGTTATCGACTTTAACTATGCCTGTGGATAAGCAGTTTTGATATCTGAAAGTTCATGATCCATATTTCTTGGTTCTTTGTTTTAGGTATCCTACTTTACCAAACCGATACTTCTTATCCCTCCCAATCAAGCAGCTTGCTCATGTTGAAGGAGCTCTTGTTGCTTTATGGGTGACCAATAGAGAGAAATTACTTAACTTTGTTGAGAAAGAGCTATTCCCTGCGTGGGGAATTAAGTATGCTGCTACAATGTATTGGCTAAAGGTGACCCCATTTTGCATCTCTCGATCCCCATCTTGGTTACTGAGTCGCATACGTGACTTGAAATTTAACACGTTGGCTCTGTAAATGTTTCAGGTGAAACCAGATGGTTCACTGATATGCGATCTGGACCTGGTCCATCATAAACCTTATGAGTACCTTCTACTAGGCTACTGCTTTACCGAAGTAAGTCCAATTCTTGTCTTTGTTACTTGAATAATCTGCGAAAGGAACTTCTGTTTGAACAGCCATGTGTAATTGTGTCTGTATGTCATAGCTTGCAGGATCAGAACATAGGTCAGATTTTAAACTCTTGGATAGGAACCAGACAATCCTAAGCATTCCTGGAGATTTTTCAAGGAAACCCCAAATTGGAGGTATTCTTCAACAGCTCTGTTCTGCAGTTGGTTTCATAAAATTCAAGATCATAATGCAATTTGGTCAGATTCTTACTGTATAGTTCCCTGATTCTTTTTTCCACTTGGACTTTGCGTAGAGATACTAATGAAACACGTTCCTGGGTCTCAACCTGCTCGGTGCCTTGAGCTATTTGCTAGGGAAATGGCTGCGGAATGGACCTCTTGGGGAAACGAACCGCTACGCTTTCAGGACTCGAGATACTTCTTGAAAGATTAGTTGGCGCATTGGCTAGGTTGCAGCAAGGAGAATGCTGGCTTGGGCCAATCCTCGTGATCGTTTTTCTGTATAGATCATTTTCATGCAGCGGATAGTGAATAGAAGAACCCTTGGACACAATTAGAAGGTTGGCTTTAGTGAAACGCATCGTTTGAAGAAGCCACCATTAGAATAAGACAAGAAGCCTGGAACAACTTACTGTTAGATTATTGTCTCAGAACTGTACCATCACTTTAGAATTTATTCTTCTCCTGTGATATGTTTCAGAGAAATTCTATAAAATATCAGTTCAATAAGATCACTATTATTATATTAATATCATATCATCATCTATCATTGGATTTAACAAAATATTAATAAATAAAGGCAAACGCGTGTAAAATAAATTCAATAAGTGACTACTCGTTGGAAGATCATATCTGCTTTGATAGGTCAATGTGTGGGGCAAATCCATTATCCCATTTTCCTATTGTGTTCAATGAACTATACAATTTTCACAAAAACCAAGGAAAATAAAGAAAATCATGATCAATGAACAAGGGCCCAACAATAATTTCGAATAGCGAATATAGCTGATTGTTATAGGATTCAAATAATATACTTACAAAACACAAAACAAATTAACGATATTCCAATCATAGAGGTTTCTAGTTTGACTGAATAATGTTTTGTGAATAAGTATTTAAATAAACATATAGAAACTGGATAGGTTTCTTCTACTAGTCCTTTTTACAAGTCTCTTTCGTAATTTGTAAACTAGCAGAATGATCGAATAATAACATGATTTTTTTCATACCAAACAAGATGGATTATTTTGTGAAAGGATTATTGGGCACACGCTGTTTGATGAAAATCACGATTTATAATCAAAACTTTAGAATTTTTTTTAGCAAACCATCAAGTGGACTTGATAAACCAATCTGATGTCACGAAAAAAATGAGTGTTAAACGAACTAAATAGTCATGTTGAAAACATAGCCATCATCAAAAGACTCTGTCATGTTGAGACTTGAGGCTCGGTCAAGGCATAGGTAAGTGAAGTTATCGCTTGGGGCATCACGATTTTAAACGTTAATTTTTTTGTTGTAAGCTCATTAACAAAAGAACATATAAAAAAGGAGATAATTTTGTTTCCATTTTGCGCGGGACATCCAGAAATATTGGACCGACCAGTTGTTAGATATGGACATCTCATCTCAAATGCTGCATGTGTTAAAAATATTGAAGCTAAAGGATATAATATCTTAGTTTATTTGTTAAAATGCAAATAAAAGTAAAAAGAAAAAAAAGCAACTAAAGGATATAATATACAATAATGAATAATCAGGACAAAAGTGAGCACTCATTTTCTTCTATTCATATACCATAGTGAAACTCTATTTAATTTTTATTCACACTATAGACTATAGTGACAATTAGTTTTAAAAATTTTATAAAAAAAAAAATGTTATGAGGCTGAAAATAATTTGTACTTGTATTAACATGGCCCAAAAACCAATCAGATGGGGTGTTTTCCAGTCATACGAGAAAGGGACCCACTTTAATAAAAGGACCCCACATGTCTCACATCTTTTCTCTTTATAAATCTTCTTCTTACAGAGATTGAGCGAAACACACATAACGTACTCCTTCAACTGATTAAACCACACCGTAAGTTTCGTACGCCACAGCTACTCTCACCATTCGTCAAATTTAACTTGACACGTGGCTGATTTCTGTCAAATCACAAGTTAATTATTTAATGTGAACCTGCGCGTACTCGAACATTCACCCTAAAATAAAATCACCCAGTTTTTTTTTTTAATGTAATAATTGAGGAAAGATTCTTCTATAATTCCAGCGAAGAGTAAAATCGTATTCCTCGTGAGCACTAACATCTCACTCTTCTTCTTCTTCTTCTTCTTCTTCTTCAGCTGATTCAAAATCCGTGCGTATAATTTGCAGGCAGCGACTCGTTTGTTTGGATCGGTTTGGGTGTTTTGAGGATTGGGGAAGAAGATGACGTCTGACGGTGCGACGTCGACGTCAGCAGCAGCAGCGATGGCGACGAGGAGGAAACCGTCGTGGAGAGAGAGGGAGAACAATCGGAGGAGGGAGCGGAGGAGAAGAGCTGTAGCGGCGAAGATATATACTGGTCTTAGAGCTCAAGGTAACTACAATCTTCCCAAACACTGCGACAACAATGAAGTGCTCAAAGCACTTTGTTCTGAAGCTGGCTGGGTTGTTGAAGAAGATGGAACTACTTATCGTAAGGTGAATCTCGCACGCTTTCGAGTTAGATCTGATGTTGTCTGTGAATGTTTCTGATTTTTTTTAGCTGTTGAATCTGAAGATTTGGATTTTATAGCTGGGGAAGCTGAAATTCGTTTTAAAAATGGATCTAGGTTCCTTCTGATTTGACTTGGAATATATGAAATTTAGGAAACTTCTTACCAAAATTGCTTTTTCTGGGTTACTATATATAGATCTCTCCCTTAGCTTTCTAGTGCATCTGAAAATCTTAGTCATTACCTTCTTTTTTTTTGTGCAGTTTTTGTCACATAAACCTTAGTGGAAAAAGGATCTTTTGATACAAAGTCTTTACATAAATGTTATTTATTTTCTGGCAAATTGATTGTGACATTGTGGTGTTTTTGGTATTTTTATTTGATGAGCATCAGGGACACAAGCCTCTTCCTTGTGACATGGCTGGATCATCCTCTCGGGCTACTCCTTACTCTTCGTATAACCAAAGTCCTCTATCTTCCACTTTTGATAGCCCCATACTTTCTTACCAAGTCAGTCCTTCGTCTTCTTCATTCCCGAGTCCTTCTCGCGTTGGCGATCCACACAACATCTCCACGATCTTCCCTTTCCTTAGGAATGGCGGAATTCCTTCATCGCTTCCTCCGCTTAGAATCTCAAACAGTGCTCCAGTCACTCCACCTGTCTCATCCCCAACTTCTAAAAACCCTAAACCATTGCCAACTTGGGAATCTTTTACCAAACAATCCATGGCCAATGCTGCTAAACAGCCAATCACATCTTTTAATTACCCGTTTTACGCGGTATCTGCACCTGCCAGTCCCACTCATCATCGTCAGTTCAATGCCCCAGCTACTATACCTGAATGTGATGAGTCTGACTCTTCCACTGTTGATTCGGGTCATTGGATAAGCTTTCAGAAGTTTGCTCAACAACAGCCATTTTCTGCCTCTATGGTGCCTACTTCTCCTACCTTTAACCTTGTGAAACCCGCACCTCAGCAATTATCTCCAAACATTACTGCAGCAACCCAAGAGATTGGTCAAAGCTCGGAATTTAAATTTGAGAACAGCCAAGTTAAGCCATGGGAAGGGGAGAGGATCCATGATGTGGCTATGGAGGATCTAGAGCTCACCCTTGGAAATGCTAAAGCTCGTAGTTGAGATGAAGAACACAAGAACCCGTTGTTGTGGCATGTCGGAAGGGAGAATTCGAGTCTTAATGTATTGTTCAGTTCATGGTTTTGGTTCTTGTACTAGAATCCATATTCATTGTACCAGTGAGTTTGTTTCACAACGCATTATTTGTAGATAGAAATGTTTAAGATGTATGTTTCTATTATCATTCCTTTTAGGTCTTGAAAAACATTACATTATATTAAGTGGCTTGAACTGTAACTTATATATTGTTCAGACCTCAGCTTGATCAGACAATGAAACATAGAAAACAAAAAGTCTGAAACAGAGCTCAAGAGAAAGAGAGTGAGAGAGAGAGAGCAATGTCGAAGATTAAGGGTTCATTGAAACTAGAAAAATGTAACATGATCCTCTGATATAAAAAAAAAAAGACTTGCGATTTTAGCCATAAGATACACAAAATTCATAATACAAAAAAGAAAACAGAAGGCATCATCAAGCAGTAAACATGGAAAAATAGATTAGAGACACAAATGTCAAGAAACTGGGAAAGTTTTTAGCCTACCTGTTTTTTTCAGGTGAATCATTCAGAACCGTCAGGGAAGCTATCAAGAGCGTCTTGCTTACCGTTTACATAGAACTCAACCACGGCTTGCATTCTCTTGAGCTTATCTGGATGGTAATTCACATGAACAATCACTGGTTTCACCTTCTTCTTCAATTCATGATTCTTTCTTACAGTCTTGAAAAGGACCTTACTGTTCATAAACTCATACATATCCATGACTCTCTTTGATGCGTGTAGCCCAGTGTACTCAGGATGCGAAGGATAAAACAGTTCCTCGTTAAAAGCTGCTTGGTCCCATACTTTTCCCTTAGCGAGTCTATCTGCCACGCGATCCAGCAGCTCAATTGATGGAATTGTAGGCCTCAGATAGAAAAACCCGGAATTGAAAACCCATATCCTCATCGTGTGAGCATACCGAGCCCATCCCATGGATGGTTCATCAAACACATCGTTGAATCCATAAGCCGTGTGATTGTCATGGCCATCACTCATTGACTCCACATCAGAGTCTCTGTATAGATGACTAAATGGGTTCTGCAAGAAGACAATGTCCACATCCGAGAGAAGAACACCATAACCAAGTTGCAAGAACTCTCTTAACACACGGAATTTCAATCCAGAGACGGCATGGTTACCTCCGGTTTTCCCAACCGTGTCCACATCCTTATCTGGATCTCTCTTGTAGTACGCAACATTGTTTGATTTACAGAAATTCTCAATGTAATCGTCCAATGCAACAACAAGGTAGTTTGTTATACCAACTCTCTTTATGCTAGCAATCTGAACCTCTAACATTGCTTTCACATTTGCATTTGCAAGAGCCACGATTACCTCTTTATCGACAGCAATCTCCTCTAGAATCTTAGCCAATCTTGGGTTTACAGATTCATCAGCAAGAATAGTTGGATTAGTTCTGAGACTCTTGACAGTTCCAAAAGGACCAGCCTTGATCTGTGATCCCAAAGCTAGAACCTGTTTTCGTGCATTGTCTGATCCTTGCTCCGCTAACCGTAGCTTTTGTGTCAACTCTCTGTTCTGCTTCTTTAACTCTTCATTCTTCTCTGAGAGAGATGCAAAGTCTGATTTTAGCATTTTGATTCGTTCCGGCGATTCACAAGGTGATGATCCAACCTAAACAAACAAAAAAAAAGACAAAGAAGTGATGAAATTTCACCAAGTTAACTACAACTCAACTTAATTCTAAATTGAGATACATTACCCAGTAATCAACCAAACCAGTATCAAGAGTATCTTCAGCTAATTTCCAAAAAACACATCACCAAGAAGAATTTCCATGTTAAGCACAGAGAATTCTCAATTCAGGTCAATCCAATCTATGTAACTCGATCACAGAACTCAAAAAGAATAGAGCTTTACAGATTAAAGGCGTAAGATTTTATGTACCTTGACGCTTGATTTCGAAAGGCGTTCGTTTACTGAGAGCGAAGAATTGGACTTGAAAAACCCGTTTGGGAACACAACGGCGCATACGCAACCGATGAAGATACCGATGAGGATGGCGATCGCAATTCGAGATCCACGGAGCTGTTGGCTTCTATCTCTACGACCCGCCATGGCCGTTGACTTTCCCTTTCCCTCTTCACTAGCGAAATCAAAAGTGAAGACCCACAAGCTCAATATGGAAAAAAGACTTATTCTTTGAATACTAAAACGAAAAAAGTTTAAATAATGTGGTGGATCAGAGAAGAACCCTAGAAATGTGATGTTTTCTTCGGTGGTCTTTGGTCACACCACCCGGCTTTTGAAGTTGTTGAGAGAAAGAGAGAGCTTGTTTGGCTTCTTCTGCCAAGACGACGATGAATCAAAGCTTCGTAAGTAAAATGTTCCTCTACTTCACACGATGTAGATTCGTTTCTCGTATTCTTTAGTTGACGATGAAGTTTCACCGTTCGATTAGATGACTATTTCGTTGACTCATCTGATGGTCAACATAATGAATTATAAATCGAGATTAAGGAGAAAAATTAAAATAACGCTCACATCTATTATTTATCCACTTGCTACTTGCTAGGCACGATCACGCATGTTAGGCCAAAAAAAAATTAATGATTGAGATTAGCTAGGCTGCCAAACCTTGAATCGCATCTTTACCAACGTTTTAAATTCATCGATCAAGAACGCTGTTTCAGCGGTTAAACCGCCGAGATATTTGGTTCTGCGGAAACAAAAGACGAGCATTACAACTTGCAATGAACAATTATTCTTTGACCGGAGTTTACATTATTCGAACTCGGACATTTTAAAAACAGAGGAATAACAAACCTTTAAAGTTACAAAAAGATTACAATTTCTTTTTTAAGTAACCGGTGATTACGTGCCAAAATTCAAATGAATCTCCGGAATTTGCAAGTAATCCAAAGAGTCTTTAACTTTCGTCGTCCAAAACTTTGTTGTTACCAAACAAATGATCTCTTCTATTACCAAACCCGTTTGAATCAAGACCTGACCCGCCACGATAATTGTTATGATCTTGTGCGGTTGTTCTATAGTTTCCATCCACCGGAGCTCTTGAACTCTGGTCGTTAGCTCCAACTGACCGGTACGACCCACCAGCGTACCTTCTCCGTAGGTCCATGAGGTCGTCGTTTCTTCTAGCAGGTTCAGTGAAAGACGGCTCTTTCGCCGAGCTGTTTTGTACCGCGGTTGGAGTAAAAGGATCATCCGGTCCCCAAGCGGTGAGCGATTCTTTCTTCTTGGCGAAGAAATGCCAAGCCCCGAATAGAAACAGTATGAAGAAGAACACAGGAGTACTCCAAAGCATTGTATTGAAGTCTCCTTTGAGAATAGGGAGCTTTGATTTATAAACCGCGAAATATCCGCCTCCTAAACCGATCACAAGAAGGTTTTCTCGGTCGCTAACTATCAAAGGGCTTGTTTTTACTAATAAGGTTCTTGAAGATGATTCGCGGTGGCTCAAGAACACTGATCTTATCTCTTCTAATCCCGCAGAGAACAAAAGGCGAGGACCTGCGGTACGAACGTAATGCTGAGTCGATACATTGAAAGCGAAAACCTTTTCTTCGTTGATAACGAGAAGATAGCCTTTGATTGATTGTAAAGCTACTGGCTCCTCCATTTGAAACTTCTTCTTGGATCTAACTCTACACTTGAAGTTCATTATATCTCCATGAAGCAACACATGAATGATTTCGCCCTCAGATGTGAATCCATAAGCTTTAGACCGTTCGGCCGCATCGAAAACATAAGTTCTTGCAAACGAATGATTTAGACCTTCGCATTCAGTTTCTCTTATCTTCATGCTCCTTAAGTCCAACGAACCAGCACCAGACTCAGTGAGAAACAATAATCTCTGTTTCAAGAACACAAGCGGTCTACTCGATGGCATAACCGAGCCATAAACCGTCCTGTTCTCAGTTAAAACCGTTAGCTTCCCGCTTAAATCCGTCGCCAATATATACCTAACCCGACCCACATGATGCACTTCCAATAAAGTCACAGGATCAGCCGAATCATCCACATCAAATTTCCCAACATTCTCCATAGAAACCGAATTCGAATTCCAATCTTCACCATTCGATCCCTCGTGAAGTCGATGCAACAAAACCGCACCGTTCTGATGACCGGTAACCACGAAACTCGAGTTCCTAAACACCGATAAATACGAAACCATAGCTGTAATCGGAGAATCAACAGTGGTGAAAAACTCAATCAAAACATCACCATTTCTCAAGAACACATAAACTCTACCACTAGAATCACCAATTGCAAAGTACTTGCTCGAACCTTCGAAATCCCTCAACGGCAACACATTGATACAAGTAGCATCGGAATTGAGTTTCACAGCTGATGTAAACTGAAACCTCTCCGACCAAAACGGACTGTACTTAGTCACTGAAAACGCCTTAACTCTTCCTTTCTCTTCTTCGATATCATCAACTGATTTAGTGAACTCGTTCTTCTCCTTTAATGGTGATTCTTGAGTTTCAGATAACTTAGCATCTAGATTAGCTACTAATTGCGTCATATTCTTAACGAGTTCTTCTAGATTATGCAATAGAACAGCTTCTCGATCGGATTGGCTAACCGACACAGCTACATCGGTGGAAATATCTTCCGTTTCAACGATAACAGGAGACTCGTTGGCATATGACGGCGAAATGAAAAGCAAAGTGAAAGAGATTATAAAGGTGAAGCAGAAAAAGAAGGACTTGCCGTTTTGAGGATCCGCCATTAAAGTAATGGCAAAAGTTTAAGCAGAAAGCTTTCTTCTTCTTTTTTTTTATCTGTGTCTGAATCAGTGTGTAACCGCCATTTATGCAGAGATCTGTAGGAATTTGAGATTTAGGATCTGGAAAGAGAAGAAGATCTGTCCGCTTTGAGTCTAACTCAGATTTTTCTGGGGTGAAGTAAGAAATTTTAAAAATGTCAAAACTTGAAAAACCTATTTGTCCGGAATTCGCTCCGGTCGTCTTCAGTCACGGTGAAGCTGATGGGATAAGAAAGAGATCAGAGATGTCTGAAGATTTATTTTTTTGACTATTTTGATATTTTGCTGTCTAATTTTGTCCTTTTATTTTTCTTTCTAAATCTCCTTTTTTATCAATTAATAAATTGTTAATCAATAGGAATATCAAACCGGTTGGTCATACTTGTGATTAATTGTTGAATTTTCCGTCAATATATGACTATATCAGTAAGCAATTTTTAGATAGTCTTCAAATGTAAATACCATGTCACTAATTCACGAATGTATTAATTTGTCATAGATAACGGAAATATTATACATAGAAAACCATTGTTGACGACAAAAACCGTTATAAGAGTTATTCTCGTATAGAAATAAATGTTCTAAGTTCTAACTTAAGTGAATTTTTTTAAAACTCAAATCCAAACGAAAAAGAACACGCAAAAATGGGTCGGATCAAACCAATATCACAGTAAATAAGCTTTTTTTCCCTGTCCATATTAGATGGTCACACATAAAAAAGCACACGTGCTAATCAGCGACAAGATCCATGTATTCTCCATGTGAAGTTTCTTGGTCATAGTGAAGCAAAGCCCTCGATTTTTCAAAACACATTGTCCCAATGCGTATACATGGACAAAGTCCACACCCAATCTCGTATGAGATCCCAAAATCTGTGTGTGTGTGTGTTTTTTATTTCTTACTTTAACATCAATTTAGTGACCAACCCAAAAGAAAACTCTTTAGATGAAACTTGTCTTTGGAGAAGTAAACTGTGAAATGAGGAGACAGAGAATTGCTTGAATAGCCGAGGAGACTGCCTGACAACAAACTGATTAAGAGACTATCGATCGAGGCTTTAATAAAATATAGTTTAAGATGCAGGCAAGTCATCCTTGGCTATCACACAACTTCTCAATCTTCATGTCACCGTTTTCTATTTCTTTTAGTGTTGTTGATGAGTATGTACACTCTCAATGCTATGTATATATATATAGGCATGAGCGCATGAATAGGGAGTGGATACAGTATGTTTGACCTAACATGTGTGCATGATCATGTTGGAATATGTTCTTTAAGATTTTGGAATGTGATGGTGAACCAATTTCAATATTCTTATTTAGTCTTTGTTATGTTATGTTTGACAAATGTATTTTTTTATTGTTAACAATATGCACATTAGTTGGATTTGAACTCGAATGATAGCGTAGCAACGATATGAAAATTACAAGTTCACATATTATAGTTGTTATAAGAATGTAATTTCAATGTTATTGGCCTATTAATAGCAATCTTATGATATTAAACAATGCTAACATATACTGATATACATCATCAGTCTCTTATAGTATTGTTTTATCTACTCTTCTTCCACTAGCTCCTAAAATACTCAAACTTAAATTGCAAGAAATATGCTTTGAAATCAAATGGTCTGTGTTGGGTCACTAGTACTTCTTTCTTACTAGTTGACTACTTATCATTGGGACCATAGAGGAATGAACATTTATAAAAGTCGTTATGCCATTTGAATTATTAGTGTACTAAACAGAGAATATATGAGCTTTTTATGAATATTTAAATAATACTATATAACTTCTAGAAATATTCTGATTTCTGTTCAGAGTTACCATGGCGAGAGTTGTTGGGAACGAAATCTATCACTAGTATATGGGATAATGCTTTTTTTTTCCATTTCGAATTTTGTATTTAGGACTTATGTGAAGAATATGAGAGAATATGAGAATAGGCTAGAGCCATACAATCAATAATATATTTATCGCCAGTCGTCTATTATATGAATCTTATATTATATATCAACTTACCATATAGGACAGCTGTATATATATCAGTTTCACGTATAGAGATTTACACAATTATTTTTATATTTCTAATCATATTTCGTCGGTGATTTTGTTTTTCTTTTTCTTTTTCTTTTCATGTTCTACTATATGGTCTAAGAATATGGACCAAAATCCGAAAATCTTTACTTATATTTTGACAAAATATTTTAGAAAATTGAATTTCGGCCGTGAAAACTAGATACACTTGAATGATCTACTCTCTGGTCCAAAATTATTTACCAAAATCCAAAAATCTTTAGTTAACTAAATGACTCTTGTATTAGTGGTATATAGACTTTATGAGTATATAGTACTCACCATAAATGTTGCCTAATTGTGTTACCGCACTGCCACTGATCAATATAGATGTAAATGTTTTATGGGTGATCACAAGTCTACATATAGTGTACCCCGTGAGCCAATTACCAAAAAAATGATTATCTAAAGTATTTCAGAAAAACAAAACCAAAATTGGGTGGTGAACACTTGATACTAAATTGTTAATCAAAAATTCGTGGACTAGCTCCCATATGGACGATTCTTTATGGATTTGTGTTTGTTGGTTTCCATCCACATGCATATTAAAAAAAATAACAATATTCACACATTTGGGCCATGTTGGGTCAAACATGTTAGGCTCTTAAAACTCCTATATATTTACTACGCACACATTGTATATACATCCAAACCAAACATAGCCTAAAGAAAAAAAAGGAAAGACATGAAGATTAGAGATTTATTTGGTAGCCAAGGATGACTTGCCTGCATCTTCATACTCAATGTATATCAATCCATCTCTCTAGACTGAGTTTGATTTCACATTGCGATTGCAGTCCGTTAGGCAGTTTCCTTGGCTATTCAGATACATCTCTTTCTCATCATATCAGACCTTTTTTCTGGTGTTGTTGAGATAAACTTAATTTTGTTGTCGTTTGAGATGTTAAAGTTCTCAGCACTTCATCTATAGTTGTACCACGTTATTAAAAACACTTAAATGGGCTGAAGTTTTTTTTTTTTTACTTAATAGCCCATTAGGTCATTATAATCAAAACAAGCCCGTTGTAAACTAAACCCTAGCTAGGTTGCCCACCTCTTCGCTATATAAACTCTTCTTAACAGAATTAACAACTGAATCCTCCCCATTCGCTCATTGGTCTTTCTTCAGTTTTTTTCGAAAGTGTTTTGCTTTTTGGTTTTCTTGTTTTGAGCTTTTGAACATCTGTTTAAGATTCGTAAACTTAGAAATTAGGATTTTTTATTGGCAAATGATGAGTAGAATCTTATCCTACACACAGATGGATCAGTGTTGACTACCAATCTCTGCTTATTATCTGATGCCATATTCTTAAGGCTTTTTCTGAATAGTTTAATTCGTTTTTTTATAGCGTTTTATTAACGAAAATCTGTTTTGTTTCGTTGGAGTTTGAATATGTTTCAAATTTCAATGGAGGCAGCTGGGGATTTGATAAATCAAGACTCTAGATATTGGATCCGTGTTGTTTTAAATGTTCTTTTCTTTTTTAAAATCAAGTTTAGCCGGTCAATTTGAGAAGAATTAAGAAGAATAGTGATAATGAAGAAAGAAATACAATGATAAGATATTAGCAGACGGGCGGTCTGAAATTGATGTCATGTTGATTGTCTGCCTTTTGCTTACATTAGCATCTCTGAGTTTCTCATTCATTCGCCAACACTTTGTTTTTGGTTTGGACAGTTGAGATTATATAATTAACCATTGAATTAGCTGTTCAATGTTCCAGAACACATGTCTGGACAATTGTTTACCACTTTCAGATCTCTAATCTTGACTTCTAAATTGTTTATCTCACGATCAAAAAAAGAAGTACAATGAGATTCGTTGAAGCAACCGATCATAGAAAGGCAAATCAAAAATCCAATAAAAACAGACATTCACTGCTCTGGTTCTTAACTGTAGTTGACTAATCTTAGCTTCAAATCATAAATCTTACGGATTAAAAAAAAAAAGAAAACTGCGGTAAACTGGTTGAGTTAATCGATAACTGATCCGAACAGGCATGTTTGGTCTTTTGATTATCGTAAAAGACTTGTTTGGACACGAAGACTTGTGTACCCACCGTCTGGACTTATTCACACTCTTTAAAACAGTTTGATCATCGTTGTCGTAATAAGTGAACGCGTTAGTAAAGTCAAGATGAAGTCAGCTCAATGGTGGCTTTTAGCCCATCCCACTTGGCAATTTAACTTAAAAAAAATCGAGTAGCAACTATTTTTGTCAATTTATCCACTCCTAAAAGTCTCTTTCACATTGATCCCGTGTTCCTTTATCAAGGGGCCTTTGACATAATTGATTTCAGAGATCACTTAAAAAAATGAAGTTTGAAGAATCGCAAACACTTTTACCGGTGAGAAAACCAGTTAATGGCGGTTGTCTCAGTCGCAACCGCAAAAACGCTGGTTACAAGCTTTGGGTTTTAATCGCAGTTCTCCTCTTGGCCTTTGGTTCTATGTTAACCGGTTCAGTCTCTCTCAAAGGAATTAGTCTATTCCATTCTGCTGACGGCGAGTACGGATTTCACGCCGGCGATGATCTCGACGTTCTGGTACGAATCAAATCACGAATTTCAATGAAATTGTTTTTAATTGGGATTTGGATTTTTTGAATTTGAATAATTTTACGAAATTGGCAGGAAATTGAGGAAAGAGAGAAAGTGGTGAGACAGATGTGGGATGTGTATGCACGCTCCGGTGGTGTTAAGGTTCCGCGATTCTGGCGGGAGGCTTTCGAGGCGGCGTATGAGTTTCTGGTCAGTGATTCAGCTGCTGTAAGAAACGGTGCCGTTTTGGATATTGCTAAATTGTCTCTTGTTCGTCCTCTCAAGTCAGAGTCTACTCCGGCCCAGCCTAATCGTCGTTGAGATTGTGAAGACGAAAAGCCCACATAAGATTTTCTTGTATATAGGATTAATACCGAAATTGCAACCTTAATAATCGGTGAAAGAAATTTAAATGAAAATGCATAAATTGGCTTTTCGTTGTAACATTGTTGAGAACAAAAAAAAAAACAAACTGTTATCAATGCAATCAGTTATTTAATTTTGGATTTTATAGCAATTATTTTATCAAAAACAAAAAAATTATCGTCAAGGACTCGGGAAGGGAACATTATAATAGGACACGTGGCTTATAATAATTGGTAAATCTTTGGTAAAGTTATCACATGGCGCGCGAACATATTAACCGCCTTTTCTCGTTGGAATTCATCTGCGCCGTCGATTGGTTTAAATTATTTAAAATTGACCGTAGGATCTTTCAATAAAACTATAACCGACTCAGATTCTAGGTTTTGCGCCATCTATATAAACATGGTCTATATCATCCTCTGATCTTTACCCGGAAAAAATCCCTTCGATCGCTTCTGCATTATTTGTATTTTTATTTTTTTTGAATCTCCTAGTTTGAGCGACACTCTTCTTGTTAGGGATTGGCTTGACTTATACTTATATTCGACTATTCGAGTAACGACGTTGATACTTATTCTTTAGCGCCCACTTGGGATCTATTGAGGCTGGTCATCGAGGTACGTCCTTAGGGTTTATCGATTTCGTTGTTATTGTTTATGAATATTTCTGGTCTTCCGATTCATATTCTTCTAGTTCTTATATGAACATAAGAAAACGAAACAACACCTGATCAATATTTCTCGTTGATCTTATCATCAACACTTGATGATTACTTCGTTGATCTATCTATCTAATCAACCCTTGTTGATCCCAATCAACTCTCAGTTGATCAAAAACCAGAATCGATCGGTGTGTATATATATCTTGTGAGTTGTGATGAAAAGAGGAACAATCTTGGTCCGGGTATCTTCTTTCTTGCGTTATTTATCTCCATAAATAATTCTATGCTTTTGTTTGGGCTTTCAAACTATAAAAAAGTTGTACAAAAGAAAAAGACAGTGAGAGATGTGTATGATGATCTTTGCCATGACAGGTGCGCTTGCTTGGCAGGTCAAAAACCCTAAATAAAATATACATTTTTTGGTTTTGTGGAGGGATGGCACGGGATTGGTTAATTTTCATTCTTTGCCCGGCTCTCCCTTCCTCCGGACTTTGTGTCTTGTTTCTCTCTTATTTTTTTTATATGCTTCTTGCATACCAAAGAGGATCACAGACCCATTATTGAGGCATCGCTTGTGCTATTTATTATGCGTCTTGCATATGAACCATCAGTGCAAACCAGAAAGAGAATCAAACGAAAACCCAATATTGAGGTATCATCACTTGTGGCTCTTTAATATGATTCTTGCATGTGCTGTCATCAAAGAAAATCACAAACCTAACATTGAGCCTCTAATGACCAAAACAGGGGAAAGGTAATGAGTATGTTTTACTAACTGGTAGAGGTATTCGACCTGAAAATCATTTTTTCAGGTACAGAATGATCTTACGCATGTGGAAAAATGGTAGTAAAACTAAACAAAACCTTGGTCTATTGCTGTTAGGACTAGGCTATTCGCAAATTAAGATGAGGTTTATTTTGCGCTCTCCAGCTACTTAATTGCGTATGTACTCCTAAATTAGGTAAGGAAGCTGCTGTTGATAAATCAGCATATATATTGTAATGTTAAATGTAACTCAATACTCTAATATTAGTTAATAAGTTTGCAGAATGCTATTCTCCATATATTCTCAAACCACCACGGCGAGGTCTTTAATAATGCCTACCAAGTCATGTGGCTATATGATGTGTATGTTGTGGTATATAGTACTGTAAGCCATGCTGGTTAGGGTTTTTACCCACGTGAGATATTTAAAAGTGACGTGTTGCAATAAATCTTGCTTCTAAGTGTCTACTTTAGAAAATTTAAAAGAACCTTCTTTTACTCTCTCAATGCGTCTTTTTTTGTTTTCAAGTAGGACAATGGAATCTGAAAGCAAAACCTGAAGAGTTGTAAAGAGGTGTCTTTGTATCTGTGTGGATTTGCAAGGATGCTTCGTAAACACTATTTTCCAGTCGTAAGGTTTTTGGTAACTATTTATCAGACTTTATTTGTGGTTGTCTAGTAGCCTTTAATGCTAGTATATGTCAGGTTAATAAGTGTATTATGATCATTTCAACTTTCTAACAGGATTTTGAGTTGTAATATTCAAATGCATAGAAGTCAAAAAAATTTTAATAATTGAGTTAAAAATTCATTTCTTTACTGGAAAACAAGCATCATCAAGTACACACACCCAAGTATTTTCTTTTAATCTCTGGTTCACGTTAAAGCTCTGCTAAATATATATTTTTTTCGAATTTTTAAGTCAAAAAGGTCAACTAGAGAGTTGTGCAGTGATTCGGGATTATAGACGATAGCAAAATCCTATGTCGAAAGATGAAATGCATTTTAAACAATCAACTTATTACAGAACAGGTGTTTAGGGAGATGGAGATAAAAAATAACAAGCAAACATCTAAAGTAGCACAAGTTTCACACAAATCTTTGAAAAGACCATCAATTTCGTTGACCATTACAAGTTTACCATGTGGGACGAGGTAACAATGGTTCAATATCAGAAGAAGAAGACGAAGTGACAACACTAGCGGCTGGAGCAGTAACACCAATCCTCTGTAAATCATTTATGTCTATCATAGTCATTCCTTCTTCCTCTGCATCAGTACCATCGTCATTTTTATTTTCCAGTGAATCCTCTGGAGACGAACAGATCTTCTCCAACTCGGTAAACACTTCTCGCATATACGGCCGCTTCTTTCCCTTCGAATTCAAACATCTCCTTGCTAGATTCGCCACTGCCATCACTTGTTCCGGTTTACAGCCATCTTTTATTCGAGCATCCATAATATCAGAGAATCTGTTCTCTTTCATGGCAACTCTGAAATGATCTGCTAATCCTCTTATTTCTTGAGAACCCGAAAGAGTTATTACAGGCTTTTCACCTGTAATAAGCTCAACGAGGACTACCCCAATAGTCAACCACGCGTTTTTTTGGAATTTAAAGAAAGACGCCAGGAACCAATTAGTCCTTCTAAACATGCCAAACAAAATCTCATTATCATTTTGAAATACGTTCGTGAGAGACGTATCATGATATAATTTCTTCTCTCGAAACTCTGGAATTGTCTTTTGAGTTCTCGAAGAAGAAGAAGAAGAAGTTTCTTCTCAAATGACCAAGACCAAGAAGCAAGAAACTTTTCATGTTTGAGTGATAAACAAGTCGAAGCCCAAGCCTAAGTCCATTTAAGCCCATTATGAGAGTATGCGTCTGTGCCTTACCCGAATCACAGAACCTGAGTTTGGTGATTGGTGAGAGCTTTCGACATGCAAGTAAGTTGAAGTGAGACAAAGTTTGGACAACTCATTAGACCCGTCTAGTTACAGAGCTAGTTTGCAAGTTCTCATCCGCCAAATTCTGAATATATAAAAACTACACTCTTCACTCATTTATTTACAGGAAAACAGATACCAACAAACAAACCCACACCCAAGTGTTTGATTCACATCACACCCAAATACAAACGGTTAAAAACAGAGGATTCTTTCAAAATTTCAAGGTAAAAAAAGTCTAAATGTATATATTATTAAACTAGAGAAGCCTCCTCCTGAAGTTTCTGGTAGTTGATTGATATGTACGAACGAGAAGACCGACACCAATGCCAAGACCAACACAGACACCAAGTCCAATACCAACACCAACCCTTACACCTGCATTGAACCATGACATCTCTCCATCTAAGCACTCACTTCCCCAATACATGTCTCCTTCGTATTCCTCTTTGTAGTTTCCGTATTCTGTTGCCTACACACAATAAGAATATACTTACTATACGAACGATGATAGTTTTACATAATGATCCATCTCCAAAATATGTGACAGACAAAATATTGAGAACGTGAGTGACAACCATATGTGGGTCATACAAGCAGCAGACAAAAGGATAAGAGCTTAAAGATAAAGGAGGCAAATGGGAGATTTTTATTTAGCTATTCACTCATACACTGTCTAGCTCACATGCCACATTCATGAGGAGTAGACTGGTCCACTTCAATTCTTTAAAGGATTTCTATCTTCCTAAGACTACCAAATAACACGTCTCAATAGGGAAAATGAGATCCAAAAACTATTACAACAGGTTATGAATTACAAGTTTTTCATCAGGAATAGTAATCAGCATGTTGAACACAAAACAAAATGTTCAATGAAGATTGTATCAGGCATATGCTATATCTTGAAAAAGTGAAGAGCAAATGTAGCTAATGTCAAATGATAACTTGAAAGTTACCTGAAGATCAAGCTCAGAGGAGGTGTCTTTCCGAGGCTCTGCGGTTTCATACTCCGGGATTGAATCCAATGCCATTCTTCTACCTTGCTTCTTTCTCAAACCAAGTTGCAGAGTCTTGGTTAAAATTATGGGTGTTCCTGAGAAGCAACCAGTGACATAGACCTCGATAGTTGGCAATGAGGACGATAACTCTTGACCATTAATGCTCTTCTCCTTAAGAAATCCAGACCCTGCAGTGATCTCAGCCTCGCAATTCATATTCCATCGATTCTTTGATTCCCCATTGAAACCAATACTATCAGACATCTCAAGAGTTCCAAACAAGACCAGCTCAGTTTTGTCATAAACCTCAAACTTTACACTACCAGTTAACCTGATATTGTCTGTGCTGATATAAGTAGCTTCTTCTGATTTCTTATCAACTCGATCTCTCCTAAGCTGTGAAGAACATCCTTCCGAGTACATTCCCATTCTAACACCGTTAATCTCCAAAAGCGTATCTGGATCCAGAGGAATGTGATTGATGATGAGGACTTCAGGAGTTGAATCGTCCACAGTGAAATTGCTTATCCTGACATAGAACACTCTCAAATCCAACCAGGGTGATAAGATTCTGGAGCTGGGCTGGTTATAGTTATGATATCTAGATATCTGAAAGGCTTCACCATTGTTAAGAGTCTCACAAGGTTCCTCCATAACCAGAGGAAGAAAATCAACAAGTGTTTAAAACCCCAAAGTTAATTCTCACTCCAAACACTAATCGGAAAACACATGTATATTGCTCAATTCCGATAAAAAATCCCAAAGCAGAGAGACCTGGTTTTGAGGAACAGAAAAGCCTTATTACAAGGAATACTTTAAACGAAAAAAGAGAGAATCATTCTGTCCTAAAAGAGAAGATTCCCATGGAACACGTAGAAGCAATAACACAAACTATAGACTGCAATAACTTGAATCACAAACGCTAAGAAAATTAAAGATTTAAACTTTTGCAGATGCAGAAACGCTGAAAGACAATAGAATCTCAAACTTTAGAGATTGAACCAAAAAATGAAATTAAGTTTGAAGAGAGTCTGAAATTGAAACTGTGTTTCTTCAACAACAAAGGAACTACCTTTAAAAACACTCGAAGCTTCTCAAAGATGTGAAGATCCGAAGAGAATGAAAAGAAAAATATAAAAGAGGAAGACTCACCAAAAGAAGCAATTCAATCCACAAATCTACTAAATTGACTCGACTAGTCTCGTAGTGTACAATATTAATCTTCCTGTCAACGTCTAAACAAGAACAAAATTAAAAGATTTTGAGGGGAAATTTTGTTTATGGCCAAGATTAATTACACTTCTCGAACCCACCAAGATCACAGCTTTTTTGTTCGATCTATTGGGAAAGCAGCGCGTGTCCGAGGATTGCGATGGACCCAGTTGAGCGAACAAAATCAATTCGAAAAATGTTTAATATATATATATATATGGTTATCTGTCTAATTACAAATATTAAATGTCGGTAAAATTGCGAAAAGTCTACGGTGATGCAGGGAGAAGAAAATATCTGAAACAGTGATTAGGAAGAAAGTGAGGTGGCAGATGAAGATGATGTGTTCTTCTGACCTAACCTAACGATCTTATCGTTTAAAAGTTTTACCATTTAGTCTTTCAGGACCAAAACTGTTCGCTGTTTAATACACACAAAAACGACGTGCAATGTTCCATAGATTATGGTTTTATGGTAAAATGTCAGTCAATAAACTCATCGCAAAATCCAAATTAAACGAAGGAATAAAAAAGGTTTAATTTGAAAGCTAAGTTCAAGCTGTAGTTGCATATCCAATTGGACTCAATAAAATCCAGTCGAACTCACAATCCAACTGGGACTCAAAATCCGACCGGTTAACCATTTCCCGTGGGCCGTTTAAGACTTTAACCGACGAGAATTTGTGGTAATATATGCAGCCATATCTATCGCTTCTTGTGTTCTTCGTACCTGTGTCAACTTGAAAGTCTCGAGACTCGTCAGCAAACATTCAGGCACAGGAGACAGTTGATCCCAACGAATCAGTGGAGGGTTGAAATTTTCTGAGATTGAAAACTCGAGTTAAATCAAACACTAAACAACATCAACACAAGAATAATTATCTATGAATAAATGAAACTTACGTCGTGTGGGGCGACGTAGAGCTCAAGGAATTTTAGTTTAGGAGATCCTTTGAGCAAACGAACAAGTAATATCGACCAATATGGGCAACACGTACACATCCTTAGACTTTCGAGTTGATTGAAGCAAAATGCATCAACATTCCAAACCTTGCACGTAGGAGATTAATCGCAATAGATAAGCACAATTTAAAGTTAAAAACGATATTCATGTAAAAAGATATATATAATACCTCGGTTTCTTTGATCCAATATACGCACAAGTGAAGACGCTTAACTGATGTGAAAGATCCAAAATATTTCTTGGTATCAGAGATATAAGCTTTAATGTCTGCCTCTTCAAGCTTAGGCATATTCTCAATCAATAAGTGCTTATTGCAGCGATCCTCAAGATTGATGTACGTCAAAGAAGGAGCAACAATTTCAACTCTATCAGAAGAACAACCACGTATTGATAAAGCCTTCAATGACGGTACGTTAATGGAGTCGGCTCCCACATTCTCATTATGATATCGTTCAAGAGTCAAGTCTTCAAGAGCAGGGCAATTGGCAAGAGGCAATGGAAGAGACTCTTTATTGTGTAAGGCACAAAGATTTCAGGGAAGGAAAACAAACCATATGAGAAACATCGAGTAGTCGAAAATTCATCCAAGTATCTCACACCTAGTAATACCAAAACTTTCAGAGATGGAAGAGATACCAAACGAGGAACATCCATGAGAACTGTACCTCTGAGTGTCAACTTCTCCAGCGATTTGCAACTGTAAAAGCAAATTGGCAATGTAGCAGATTTTTTCTGATAGTGAGAATACTCAATGTTAAGATACCGGACTCACGAGTGATGCAAATGAGAATCAGTTGTCAATTGAGAACTCCATATGACACTTGTCTTTCTTTGAACCCCATGTGATGTATACAAGTAATTCAAAATGTAATAATCTCTGATATATAATACAGACAGTAGTTACAAAAGTAAAAGAATCATGGACGCCACAATGTCTTCTGGGCACATAACATTCCTTCTTTGTCTTGTGCATAAGTCATTCGAATCTCCCAATGCAAGCTTCTTAATATCTCTTCCAATGGCTCTAATATCTCCACCTTGTCACGCACCACCACCCAACCTCCAGGCCTTGTCAGTCTATCCATCTCCACCACGATCGAAGCCGGTTGCTTACACCTTGCAACAAGAAAACAATTGGAGATTTCATGGCCAGATTTTTCAGAAGCAAATTTGGATTCAAGATCACTACTACTTTACCTGTTCTTGAGCCGCGAAAAGAGATGATCAGCATGAAGAAGGTCATAAGATCTTGGATATGTTCCAAATGGTTCACACCAATCATGGTATATACCAAAGAGACCTCTTTCGTATATGAAAGGAAGCGTATCTGGCGAATGAACAGGCACTACATTCATTACCCACACATTCTGCTTCACGAGTGATGCTGCAAATCTGTTGATTTTTTTGTAAGAATTCAAAACCAGTAAGAATCACCAAAGTACAACTGTGTTCTACGAACAAGAATAAAGATCTCTCCCGTTTTTCCTACCCGCCATAGATAGCTGTCATGTCCATTACATTCCGGATATGTAACCAGTCGATGCCTAATCCAGTGAGGTAAGATTTGTTTACCATAGCTTTCCAGTGATCTGTATCTCCAATAGCTTTCTCTTTGTTGGTTAACCACTCAGGGTATGTGTCAAGTCTCTTTGGCCATTCTTCAGGCCACTCTGCTCCATGCTGTTCTATAGCAGACGGTATTTCATATAAACAGTTTTTCATTGGCACATACCTATCCAAAGATCGAGCAGATGAAAAAGTTCATCAGAATGTGCATAAAAGAAGGATAAACGTTATGCCGTTTAGATTATGACCATTGCTTTACTTACCATGCTGCATCCGGGTTTTCGTTTTCCTTGCAAAGTGGTGGAATTTTCTTCCTTCTTAGTTCATAAATATCATTTGATTCTGGTTTTTGATATATTCTTACTCCCATTTCACTTGCTTCGTCGGTTTTGTGTGCAAGAATATTCCAACAAATTGAAGCTGTCAATGCGGTCATAGCTGCAAAACCCACACCAGAGAGACAGAGACAATCTTTGGTACAAGAAAAATAAAGGACCCCCAAAAAGGTTAGATAAATGCTAAAAGCACAAGTAGAATTTTGATATTTTCAATCTAGACCCCAGATGATGAAAAGCTTAGATCCAGCATTTTCCTAATATTATGGTTTTGTCAGTGAGAGGACATGTATATATACCTTCAGCATCCTCAATCTTATCATTATTACTTGACAAAATGAAGTATCCATTAGGCCTTAAAATCCTGTTCATCTCCAGAAGAAGATTACCACCTGAGATTGCGAAAATAAGAAATAATCATGAATACAAAAACATATCTACACTAATGACATAGTCAAAGAAACACTTACCATGAGAATGCCAGTGGATTCCGCAAGCAGCACAATGAATGGTATCAAAGACTCCACTAGGAAAAGGAAGCCTTCTACTTGCTAAAGAGCTCACTAAAGTAGGAAACCCACGTTCAAGAGCGACCTGTCCTAAGTCGACTAGATCATCCTTTAAGGCTAGAGATACTGTCAGAACATCTTTATCCAGCAATGCAGCAACAAAGCTTGAGTCTGAGCATCCAATATCCAACACTATACGAACATTCTTTCCCCATTCAATATCTGGTACCATCTATCAAACAACCAATCATGTTTTTATACAGTTCTCTAATACAGAACTTGTCTCCAATGAAAAGTCAAGTTCAGAGTGTTACAAAATGATACTCACCTCTTGAATAAATTCAAGGTACTGAAGAACATTTCCGTTGAACGCAGTCTGGTTCTGTGGAAAAGTTAGGTATTCACCGGTCTCATTAACCCAATTATGCTTCTTAATATATGCAGCCAACTTTGGATGCGCCACGTTCTTATACAATATCTGATGTTAATAAAAAAAAAAGGTATTAGATCAAAACTAACTAACTTAAACCAGATAAAAACTACCTCAAAGGAGCTCAACAATTTTAAACCTTAGATTTGCTCTCAGGCCATGAAACAGGAGGATCATAGCCATCATATGGTAGAGGAACAAGACACATAACTGGCTTCTTAGGACAACTCCTCTCTCTATGTCTGTAACTCTGAAGCCTTCCTATTAACCCATCATTATCAATACATGGCATGTAATTGTGCTTGCTCCTAGTATTACACAATCTCCAGATATACTCAGCTTTAGGATCAAACACCGGACCTTTCCTCTTCTTCTTTTTACCCATCTCGTTTTCGGTTACTTCCTCGTTCTTTTCTTCCACTTCTTCATCAACTGATGCATTTGAGTCATCCGTATTTCCATCTCCATTACCATCGGATTCTCCTTCATTGCCATCTGACTCAGTTCCTTCCTCTCCATCTTCCTTATTAGACTCAGAATCGTCAGATTCTGCTTCTATTTGTTCTTTTTCCTCCTTAACCACAGCTTCTTCTATCACAGGCTTTGGCAGATCCTTCTTCTTATGTGGATGAGACACAGTATGCTCTTTCTTTTTCTTGGTTTCATGTTTATGAACAGACCCACCAACTTTTTTCCCCTCTTTTGATTTCGAACCAGGTTCAACTTTACCTTTCTCGTGTGATTTGCTAGATTCAGATACCTCGTGAGCTGACTTAGTGCGAGATGACACTGGTTCAGCTATATCGTCGAAGCTTTCTCTCTGAACATTGAATGAAGAAGCAGAGGAAGATAAGAACGACCAGAAGAAGACGAAACAGAGACCCAAAACAACTATGAACGTCATCTTCACCCAAATCCCTCGTGGCTGTTTAATCTTGCGCGCGAAATGAGCAAGCCCCATTTCTCTCTTTCTCTCCATCATTTTAAAAATCTCCACAGAAACCACTTCAACGCATCTGAATAACAGAGATCTCCAAAGAACCACTTAAACTAAACTTGGGATAAAACTAAAGCTAAGCAAACCTTGGAGCTATATCACAGTTAACCAGGATCTACGTGAGCTTCAAAGGTGCTGCTTGATCACGAATTAGTAGGAATTTGCAGTACCAAGATTGGGAAAGCTGTTAAAAGAAGAAAATTTGTAGATTTGGTCGAAATGAGCCAGATGAAAGAAATCACAAGTACAGAAATTTACAGATTTGGTCGGAAAAACAAATCTCACATCTCTAACCGGAAAACGTGGAGACAAAGATCAAAGTAGAAATTTGTAGTACACAAATCGAATCGTAAAAAATAAGCTTGCAAAAAAATTACGACTCTTTTTTAGACTACACTAATATTATCCTCAATGCTTTTTCTCACTTTCTTCGATGTGTAGTTGAACTGAAAATGTAAAGAAAAGAATCGAAAAAAACAGGAAACTTAGGCTTTCACTTTTGGTAATAACCGAGCAGTGGTCAGAGCTCTGTCCAGTTTCGGAAAAGTGGCAATGGGGCGAGACAATCGGAGGTGACGGAGATTTGCAATTTTTGTCTCCCCCCCCCCCCCCCCCTTAACAGATCAGCCATTAAGCCAAATGGGCTTCAAGTAAATAAAGCCCAATAGGCTCACACGGTGTAATCTATGTGTGATTACTGTATAATTTTTGTTTTTTTCTATAATGTGATTACTGTATAATAAATACACTGTAATGTATACTATTATTCTATCATTGTTGTTACAGTTTCAAGCAAATTTAAAAAATTAGGTAAATTTAAAATTTGAAAAGCGTGATAGAGATCTCAACTTCCAATGAGATTTGGATAGAAATTCCACAAGATTTGCCACATAATTTAGATCCTCACTACAAAGTCAACATTGCTGTATCACAATAGTCTATAGATCTTTTAATTTTTTTTAATTTTAATTCATTTGGTTGTTTTCTTAATATAGTTGTTACGGATTTCCAATTCTACTTTATGATAGATAAAAAATAACAAGGTTAGGAAAACAAATTGTATTGAAAATAACACTTACTTTACACGAAATAATATATAATTTTTGTTGTTACAAAAAATATAGATATATCACCTTCATCATTAACAAATAGAGAACGTGATTTCGTAACAAAATTATTAAATTGGAACTTAACAAAAAGGAAAGTTCGTTTTGTTCACGTATGAAAGGAATATGCGGTCATTTTGGGATAAGTTTAAACATTTATTTTAATTTCGAAATTGTTTTACTTAACTGGTACAGAATTTAGCTAATTCCCGAGATGCTAAAATTAATTTTACTAATAAAAAAATGAAGATATCTTAAAAAGGAATAAAGGAAACAAAAAAAACAGCTCATAATGCTTGACGTGTCTCGGTTCTCTTGTCTAAAATTGTAGTGTGCTTCGTCAAGATTCGTTTCAAAAACGTGGGACCCTAGCGCCTCTTCTCCACTACTACTACCACCACCTTTGGTTTCCGTTTCTCTAATTTCTCGAAACCCTCCAAAAAAATCTCAATTTCTGGGGTTTTCTTCTCCGTTTCTCTCGTTTTCTAACCCTAGTTTCTGGGTTTCTTAAATCCAGCTGGGTTTTGGTGGGTCTTCGTCAAAGTTGTCTCCTTTACGGTCCTTTTCACCAGCGCAAGAATAAAAAGGACGCCTGAGTTTATTAAAGTCACAGCATTTTCCTTAAAAATCAAATTTTTATTGTCAGTGCTTTACCATGGACGGTTCCGGAGAATCACGAGTCGGTGGTGGTGATGGTTCGGTTGGGGTACAGATCCGACAATCCCGGAGGCTACCGGATTTTCTCCAGAGCGTGAATCTCAAGTACGTGAAATTAGGTTACCATTACTTAATCTCAAATCTCTTGACTCTCTGTTTATTCCCTCTCGGCGTCGTTATCTCCGTCGAAGCATCTCAGATAAATCCAGATGATCTCAAACAACTCTGGATCCATCTCCAATACAATCTGGTTAGTGTCATCATCTGTTCAGCGATTCTAGTCTTTGGATTAACCGTTTATGTCATGACCCGACCCAGACCCGTTTACTTGGTTGATTTCTCCTGTTATCTCCCACCTGATCACCTCAAAGCTCCTTACTCTCGCTTCATGGAACATTCTAGACTCACTGGTGATTTTGACGACTCTGCTCTTGAGTTTCAACGCAAGATCCTCGAGCGTTCTGGTTTAGGTGAACACACTTATGTCCCTGAAGCTATGCATTATGTTCCACCAAGAATTTCAATGGCTGCTGCTAGAGAAGAAGCTGAACAAGTCATGTTTGGTGCTTTAGATAACCTTTTCGCTAACACCAATGTGAATCCAAAGGATATTGGAATCCTTGTTGTGAATTGCAGTCTCTTTAATCCAACACCTTCGTTATCTGCTATGATTGTGAACAAGTATAAGCTTAGAGGTAACATCAGAAGCTTCAACCTTGGCGGTATGGGTTGCAGCGCTGGAGTTATCGCTGTGGATCTTGCTAAAGACATGTTGCTGGTACACAGGAACACTTATGCAGTTGTGGTTTCTACTGAGAACATTACTCAGAACTGGTATTTCGGTAACAAGAAATCGATGTTGATACCGAATTGCTTGTTTCGAGTTGGTGGTTCTGCGGTTTTGCTATCGAATAAGTCGAGGGACAAGAGACGGGCTAAGTACAGGCTTGTACATGTTGTCAGGACTCACCGTGGAGCAGATGACAAAGCTTTCCGTTGTGTTTATCAAGAACAGGACGATACAGGGAGAACCGGGGTTTCTTTGTCGAAAGATCTAATGGCCATTGCAGGGGAAACTCTCAAAACCAATATCACTACATTGGGTCCTCTTGTTCTACCGATAAGCGAACAGATTCTCTTCTTTATGACTCTAGTTGTGAAGAAGCTTTTTAACGGTAAAGTTAAACCATATATTCCGGATTTTAAACTTGCATTCGAGCATTTCTGTATCCATGCTGGTGGCAGAGCTGTGATCGATGAGTTAGAGAAGAATCTGCAGCTTTTACCGGTTCATGTCGAGGCTTCGAGGATGACTCTTCATCGATTTGGGAACACATCTTCGAGCTCCATTTGGTATGAATTGGCTTATATCGAGACCAAAGGAAGGATGCGAAGAGGTAATCGCGTTTGGCAAATTGCGTTTGGGAGTGGATTTAAATGCAACAGCGCGATTTGGGAAGCTTTAAGGAATGTGAAACCTTCGAACAACAGTCCTTGGGAAGATTGTATTGAAAAGTATCCAGTACCATTAAGCTATTAGCTTTCGTTTGAGGAACTGTGTTTTTCCTGATATTGTAACTTTGAAACTCATCCATGGTTGTTTTTTTCAAGTAATAAACCTTAGATTTGATCTCTGACAATGTCAATGAGCTTGTTGTTTTGCTTATGTGTTTGGGAGATTTTGTGATATTTTTGCATTTCTTGAGCTCATGTGTTCAGTTAGGCCTATGTTCAGTAATGACGGTATTACAAAAATTGAAGTTGCTAAATAATTGGTGAAATTTGTTCCGGTCGGACTACTACACACGTAAAACGGTAGAGTTTATAAAGGTTATAGAAACTTGTAAATGATTAGGGAATAACTAAAAAAATAAAGGAGAATGGTATAAACAAAAGTGATAAAGATTTTTTTACCACTTTCTATTCCTTCATTTTACTTGTCTGTTTTACCGATTATTCACAATGTCTTAATAAAACGGTAAAAAATTACCAATCACACAACACCAAAATAATATGATTATGTGATTTCGTTACTTTGTCCATTTCCAATAGTATAGTTTTACTGATTGGACACAATATCTTACTAAAACAATAAAAAATTACCAATCACACAACACGAATATTATATGAATATAGTTCTGTTACTTTGTAAATTCCCATATACAATATAAGTAACGATCCTACACCACTTTTTTATTTAAATTACAGTCGTAACCATCTTACAATATATCATCTCCTAAATTATGTGAATATATGGTTACGTTACTTTGTGGATTTCCAACATATAAACAACGATCACTACACCATTTTCATATTTAAACTATTATCGTAACTGTTTTCTAATATTTCATCTCGTAAATTGTGTGAATACATGGTTTTGTTACTTCGTAGATTTCCAATATATAAACAACGGTAACTACACCATTTTTATATTTAAATTATATATAGATGTAACCGTCTTGCAATGTATCATCAACAAGTAAATTGTGTGAATATATGGTTCCGTTACTTTTTCAATTTCCAATATATAAACAACGGTAACTATACCATTTTTGTATTTAAATTATTATTGTAACCGTCTTCCAATGTATCATCGCGTAAATTATGTGAATATATGATTCCGTTACTTTGTCGATTCAATATATAAATAACGGTAACTACACCATTTTTATATTTAAATTATAGATGTAACCGTCTTGCAATGTATCGTCGCGTAAATTGTGTGAATATATAGTTCTGTTACTTTGTCGATTTTCAATATATAAACAACAGTAACTATACAGTCGTAACCGTCTTGCAATATATCATCACGTAAATTATGTGAATATATAGTTATGTTACTTTGTCGATTTTTAATATATAAACAATTGTAATACACCATTTTCATATTTAAATTACAGTCGTAACTGTTTTGCAATGTATCATCTCGTAAATTATGTAAATATATGGTTTCGTTAATCATTACTTTATAGATTTACAATATATAAATAATAGTAACTACACCAGTTTTATATTTAAATTATAGTCGTAACCATTCTGAAATCTATCATCACCTAACTTCTTTAAATTGTCTTGCAATTTTTCTAATCCTTTTGGAAGAAAGTGACCTTTGTATTGTTTACTTGATTTAATTTCTTAATGAGTGGTCAAATTGGACCGTAGAACATGCCAAGAATTTTGTTTAAACAGTGTTTTTTATTGGTATTATATTATTATTCCTTTTTCAAATCGACCGCCGTTTGCATTGGAAATAGTCTCTTCATGTTCTCCAAACAGCAAAATAGCTAAAGCCATAGCTATCAATCACATGGTAGCTTTCCAATTTGAATGTATAACTTTATAAATTGTCTTTTTCATTCGTCTATCTTTTAACTTAATTTAAGTCAAGATTAATATACACATTGTTGAATATAAATATATTGCTATTAATCTTAAGAATCCGAAATATTACACACAAAAAGAATCAAATTTTCAAGTAAAATGATATGCTTGTACAAGATAGACAAATTATATAATCAATGTCAAAAGAAGGACACAGAACAAAGCAAGCGAGAAGGACAAAAGAATGATCTGTAATGGCGAAAGTAAAAGTGAAAAATGTGTATTTTCTTCTTTTTTACTTCATGTTTTGATCATCGGAACAAAGCTTGAATCTCTTCAAGTGTTTTGCCTTTAGTCTCAGGAACCCAAAGACTCACAAAGGCCACAGTGAATCCACAAACCAACGCGTAGAGAGTAAACGTTCCTCCACTGCTCCAAGCTAAGAGCATATTTGCAGTCATTGTGACTAACCATGAGACGAACCAGTTAGCCAAAGTTGCTATACTTCCGGCTAAGCCCTTTATATTCACTGGAAGAATCTGTTTTAGCAACATTAATCAGTAAAAGATTAGATTTTAGTTCTGATCTTAACACTAAGCGACATTTTTAATATTCAGTACCTCAGACATAATCAGCCATGGAATTGGTCCCATTCCTAAAGAGCAAGAAATAACCATAGCCTGTGAAGAACTCAACAAGATTTAGCACAAATACCGCGAATTTTGTAAGCAAGAAAGTTTTTACATTATAACAATGTGTTGATGTATTAAACAAACAACTTACAACAACTCCAACTACGGATACCATGCTAAGAATGCTGTACATATCGGAGTCAGGTGATACAAATTCCTAACAAGAGAATAAGAAAACTCAGAACTCAGAATAAAAGTGAAACTCTGCATTGTAGAACTATAGACTGCCAAAAGTTAAAATGTTACCTTAAGGTAAAATGCGGCTGCTACAATCACGAGGCTTATCGTCATTCCAATAGAAGAGATCTGCATTTGAAAGGAAAAGCTAATATTATGTTTGCATACTTAAAATTTCCAGAGTTTGTAAGATATATATATAGATACGAGTCTCAAATACTCCTCACCATGAGCAGAAGTCGACGACCTGATTTATCCACTAACCATGTTGCTACTGCAGTCGCCACTACCTGATTTAGAATGAACAACGGTTAAAAAATCGAATCTGATGTCTCCTAGATTGAAATTATATACCTGAATAACACCAACTCCAAACGTTGCTGCATTACTTGATGTCACCCCTAAGTGAATAATAAACAAAGAACCATAATAAGAAATCTGTTTATTCTATCTTAGGAGTATTCCAAGATTCAAAAACAAACATATGACTCTACCTGCAGATTCAAAAATTGTACTAGAATAGAATAAGACGCCATTAATTCCTCCAAGTTGTTGAAGTACAAGCAGCCCTATACCAACCTGTAACATGTAGATTACAGGAAACATGTGAGTTTCTCTCATGTGTAGACAAAAATTAGTTCCAGAGTTAAGACTTAAGAGTGATTGTACCATCAATGGGAAATAGTATCTCCTGCGCTTGAGGTCTACAAACCGAATCGCTGAACGTTTGCTAGATGATGCCACAGATCTCTGCAGAGTGCACAAAATGGAAATTTTTAAAAAGACTAAAACATTTTAAGAAATCTTGATCTCATAAACCGGCATCATCAAAATTGAGCATTTTTCAGTTTAGTCAATACCTTGATTTCATTAACTTCAATGGTAATATCAGTATCAAACCCACGAAGAACTTGCAATGAAGTTTCGAAATCCTCTGTAAAACCCATCTTTGCCTACAATTGTGATACTAACACAATTGAGGACAACCAATGATGCAACAAACTCAACAGTATAAGGAATAGGGTTCTAAAGGCATACCAACCACCGAGGAGATTCAGGAATGAAAAACAGACCCGGAATCAACAATGTACACGGCAATACTCCTAAACATAAAGAAGACAATCAAGATAGTGAGCAGACCACTTGGATAATAAATAACAAAAATCTGATAGTTTCTTCCAAGCCAAGTCAAATTGTTATGAGAGTTATATGAGCGTTACCCAAAACTGCAAGAATTCTCCATGGAACAAAGAGACCGAGTAAATAAGCCAGCATTATCCCAATTGTTACAGAAAGCTGTAAAACACAACACATTTAATATTTAGTGTTAATATAAGAATGATCTCATAAAATGCAAAAAGAAAACGAAAAGAATAGTGAACATGCCAAACCTGGTTAACTGATCCTAAGGCTCCTCTCATTTTCTGTGGAGCGATCTCGGCTATATACACAGGCACCTAAAATTGTAATTCAAAGTTGTGTAAATATATTGATTACATTATTCCAAATAAACATAGCTGAAATCAAAGAACTAGTTGAATCTAGTATTACCGTATAAGAGATGATCCCAACGCCAAAACCTTCTAACAATCTTCCCATGTAAAGAAAAGAAGTATCCTAAACAAAAACCAAGAAGAATGACTTTAAGACTTAGAGAGATAAGCCAACACTATCATAAACATGAGAACACCAAATACTCACTTTTGCGAATGATATTGAAAGCCATCCAATAATATTTGGAATTGCAGCAATCATCAGAGACTGCCAAAAGGAAAAAAAAAACACAGTCATTTAAAAAGAAAGAAGATGATATATGACAATCTTGTCACAAAATGAGTAAGAATTTAGAATGAAGAAACAAAATTATGATACCCCTTTTCGTCCGATGTATTCTGCAATCTGACCACTTGCAATTGCCCCAACCATAGCACCCACATTAGATAGAGACCCAAACACAGAGTACTAAACATCAAACATAAAAAAAAAAAAAAAAAAGTCAGAAAATTATTGAACAATACTCTTAAAAAAAAAGACATTACAGTTCTTAGATAAAAAAAGGGACCTTTTTACCTCTGATACAGTTAAACCAAGATCCTTAGTAATGGCAGCTTGAGTTGGAGAGGAATAACCACACTGAACAAAAAATAAAGAGAAACCAAGCTCAAACTTTTAACTCAATTAAGCAAAAGCAGGAAAAGAAAAAAAAAAACACATTCTCAGTTCTATTGATAATTATAAGAAAAAAAAAAGTTGAGATTTTTGTTATGTTCTTAGTTCTTACAGTGAATCCGAATTGAATAGGACCAAGAGCAACAATCAAAACACAAGCTAGAACAGAAATTGAGCTGTCTCGGATAACTTGAGACGATTCCAACATACTAGATTGTCTCGAACCCATCCTATACCAACTTCCGGTATGTAAGAACGGTCGCCGGAGATCATTTCTTCCCTCTTCCGTATCATCTCTGAAACTCATCTCTTCTTTTCTTCTAAATATACAAAAACAATCGTAACGAAAGAAGGCAAAAGAAAAGCTTCGAGATGAAAATGTCGATCCTAAACTGGAAAATGCAAAAAAAAAAAAAAAAAAAAAAAAATGAGGTTTCTTCTGGTTTTCTTAGGATCTAGGAAATTTGAATTGGAGAATTTCAAGGAAGAAAACTCGGAGAAAATTTAAACGATGTCGAGTCTTTTGTTTGATCTGTTAATAATTCTTCATGGTTTGTAAAATTGGAGCCTATGCGTAGACAGACGCAGACTGTTTAAGAGTTTTCCACCTCAGACGCGTCGTGTAATATCAATTTATAGAAATCGTAAGGGGATCTGTTTTTTTTTCTTTTCCTGTTGACAAATAAAAAAAAACTGAATTTTTTAAAACATGTTATTTTAATAGATTATTATATACACAACTCGTCGAAAAATGCTACTACTCTACAGAATTTACTATTAAAAATTTGCTAATCCCTTTTTTATATTTTACAAAAAAAAAAAATCATGGTCCCATATTCACATAATCACGTTATTGCTTTAATCATTTATATTCTACATACCCAATTAGTATAATGTGCTTTTACATAGTGTGTAAAAACTACAAAAATGTGTTATAGAGCTCAATTATGGATTAAAAAAACTTATATCTCCATCAATATTATTTTTTTGCACTTAAAGTTGGTTCCGCAATCTTTATTTTATTCTGTAAATTTATCAAAACTCGTTCCATATATTTTTGTATTCTATACATATATGATTATATGGAAATGAAACTATACAACAATTTCACAGGTTGAGGCTACGTATCTAATATGAGTCGTGATGCCACTAATTGTGTTTAGTTTTTTTTTAATAAAATTACTTTACTATAAATAAACCCACAAAATTGGCTTTTACAGAGCAGATGAAGAGGTAGCAATTAACATGAACTTGATGGTGACACTTTTTTGGGGAGGCAACGAAAAAAATGTTTACAAATATATTCTTTCTTTCTTCTGGTAAACTGTCTACTTCAAAGATCTTTTTTTGTTAGTAATAATGAATAAACTTTCCATATTACAATATGGGCCCACTATACATTCTATTGTTAGAATAAAATTAAAAAGTGACACTCGATAATTTATATTAAAATATCAGAATAATTATAGTGTAATGGAAAGTTTAGCTAAAATTTTAAATATAACAAATAATAATAAGATCATATTGTTCATTATTTGTGGTAAGGAAACAAAATTGCATTTTTTTATTCGTTTTTTTTCTCGTATTAAAGCAAAAGTGAAACCAAAATAATGAATTTTTAAAATAGTGTCGTGTAAAAATATGCAAGTGACATTGTTTTAGAGGATAAGCTCGAATAAAGATATTTGTTTTCTAGTATATGAAAAATTATATGGATGTCGATATTTTCATATACTGTAGATTAACAAATATATGGATGACAATGTTCATCCAAAACATGACTAGCCACAAACTCACACATATAATTACATAAACTCACACCTATAATTACATTGTAACTTGTTAACTATTTGCCTCGGAGGCATGCATAATTGAGGTCACAAAATATCACCAAGACAATATAATCTCACAAATTAAAATACACAAGAGTTTTATGATCGAAGCTATGCGTTTCATTTTTAAAAGCTCTAATCGAGAGAAATCTAAGGTCGACCAGACCACGACAAAAAAAGACAGTAGATATCACACCAAACACGTCTGATTGGGGTTACGATTCATAGGTTGTGATTCATCGTTTAACATATAATAATATTTTGTTGACCCAAAAATGTAGATTCGTATAATATATATACTCACTTTGTGTGGTGACACTGTACAAAGTCTTTTGGCTCATTCTCATCTCTCACGTGTAAATGCTTATATTCTCTGTTACCGTTTCCGGATCCCGACATAAGTTGCATTGTCCCCACGTTGCTTTAGCTTAGTTGGTGTTTTCAGTCGACAATGCTTTAATATATTTATTTTAACATCAGTTTTCAATATTTAATTGATATAATTATGGGTTAAACAACGTGTATACGTAACACGATATTTTTCCCCCTCGTAACGAGTATGTGTAGTGTAACACGATTCTGCCAGTTATAATTTGTCTTCATTAATTGTTTTCCACATAGAAACACGGACTATAAGTTAAATTTATCAACAAAAAGAAAACATCGACTATTTCTTTGTGTCAAACACCGAGCATAAGTAACACGATTGTGCATTTCTGTTTTTATTTCAGGGAGATTTTTAATATTATGAGCAAAGATTGTTTTATATGATAACTTATATTAGTACCACAATCGTATCATTATTATAAGAATTTAGTCGAATTTAGAATGCAGTTTTTGAATTGTAAGAAAACAATTATTTGCTGGTCGTCAATAATGGTGGACTCATGGGCCTTTACGGCCTAATTTGAAGTTACTAATTACTAAGTAACCAAGTTTGGGCTTTGAAAACATGAAAATGCAAGTCAGTGGCAGTGATGTAAAATACATAAAATGATAATGAAATTATGGCTCTATAAATACCAGAGGGCCCAGAGCTGTTTCAAAAATTGAATTAGGCTCCCGTTCAAAAATTGCATATGATCCAAAGGACGAGACTTGGAGACCTGTGAAAAATGTAGCTTTCGGGTATTGTCCAATCAAGTTGCCTCTTTATCACATCTATTATGAGTCTAAAATGACGAATTTTGGTGGAAAGTTGGTGATTTTGGGAGGTCATAAGAGCCGGGTGCTTATTAATGACAGTGGGGAAAATGTTATCTGCTGTGTAACGATTGCATTGGAAAGACGTGAAGGAGGTGAGATTTGGGGGGAGGTTGAATCAGTCGATCATGTGTTTAGTAGTGAACCCAATATGCCGGCGCCTGCCACTGAGTTTGCTCGAACTCTTGCCTTTTGATGATACCATTGGATAGTTTCTTGCAGGTATGTTTCTGTGATGGTCTTCTGATGTGATCATGCCTTTTCTTTAGCCTCAAGGCTTACTTGTTTTTTCATCAACTTGCAGGTGAAGGATCTTTATGATTACATCTATCTACCGTTTAAGCAGCTTGTTCATCTGACACCTCAAGAGTAACTCGTCCCTTTTCTTAATCTTTGTGTACAATGTGAATTTCTTAAGGTGTAAAAAATGTTTTAGCTGCCTTTATGCAATATTCTTAGGGACCTTGTTGAAATTTTGTGAACATGGTTTCAAGTTCTTTTTGTAAGTAATCCCAGTCTGCTTCTACTATATAATAAGAGCAGTTTGATGAATCTATCTTTGAGATGAAGCAAAACAAACAGGTTTAGTTAAACCGGTCGTTTTATTATAGGTAAACTACAATATCAAATTGAGAAAATACAAACACCTGTAGAATATTCAAAGAGACGAGAATATTATTTGTATGTAACGAAATCTTAATATCTTATGAATATTTATTCTCTTTTTAATATTATAGTAACAAGACCCACAGTGCTTCTAGTACATGAGTGAGAAATATGAAACCTTGGTTCAGAGAGATTGGAAGATGGACCGGAAGCAAAACAAATCAGTCGGCCCATTAACAGCCCAATCTCAAAATTAAAAGAAAAATCTGTAACTTGTAAAATACTAGTAAATTTCAATAGTTATGGGTCGATCTGTGGACGGGAGAAAAAAGTCTCCAAGCCTTCGCAGCAGCCATCGAGATCTTGTCGCCGGTAAATTCTGTTCCTCGTCGTCCCAAAATTTATTCTCTTCCACTCGGTCTTTTTCTAGCTGATTCAGATTCTTTATTGCTGCTAAGCTCGTAAACCCTAGCTCTTCTCTGTCTTTGATTAAACCATTAATATCGTCTTTTTGTGAATGAGGTGGAGGTATCTCGATTGTTGAATCAAACAGCTGAATTCTCAGTAGAGTAGAAAAAAATCATCAAAACATTGATTGTTAATTCCTACTTATGCATCAGGAACAATTGTGAAACAAAAACAAGAGATCAATGGATGAAGAAGAGATTCCAACAAGTGGTGAAGAAGAATGTAGAATATCACTGTTTGATTATTCTGTTGAGAATCATTTGAAGGCAGTGGACTCCATCACTGATCTCTGTGGTGAAGCTACTACTGATCTTGATGAGAATGATATCAGCAGACTGTCTTCATCAGTTGCATTCTTGAGGTGCGTTCATTGTATACTATGTATTCTTGTGAATTACATGGTTACAGAGTATTCTACTGGTTTATGTAACACTCACAGATTTTATCTCGCCTGCTGAACACAAAAATATAGGGAATGGAGGCATTTTAATTACCAACCAAAAAAATTTGGATTCTATGACGAGGCTGGAAAGAGCCGTGAGCCTAAGGATACAAGCAGTCAAACTTTGCCTCAGTTTTCTTCGGCACGAGCTCCAAAGGTGTGCTTCATATCTTTACGCTAAAAGTTTATTTTTTTGGCCTTCTATTTACCTCTTATATTGCTTCAACGATAATGCTTTTTTCAACCAGTATTCTTATTGGTGCAGGTTAAGATAGATGATGATGAATCATCATCATCTGGTGAAGTCAGGTAATTATTGAGATTTAGATGAGCTGTAATGATTTAAACATGTTCTGCTAGTTAGCCAAAATATGTCTCACTCGGAGATAGAGAAGTCATACAATTAATCTTGACGATGGGAGATGACCATAGGTTTACCCAGTTAGATGAATGAATTGTTCAGTTTTGGTAAAAAAATTGTTGAAATTCAAGACGTCACATATGAAGTTTGGTGATTGAATTAAGCTGGTATGAATCAGGACTAGTTGGTAATTGGGTAGACACTAGACAGCAGATTGACGGTGCATGTTTGTGTATGTATCTCTGCTCTTGTCCTTATTTATGTGATGGATTATTCACCTCTGCAGCAAGGATTTTGTTATGCATGTTGGAGGCTCTGTTTGGGCATTAGAGTGGTGTCCCAGAGTTCATGGAAATCCAGATGCTCAGGCAAAATGTGAGGTGATTAGGTCATATTTTCTGTTTTTTATACTCCGCAGAAACGAAAGTCTTAGTTTTTCATTGTTAGAACTTTAACTGTTGCAGTTTCTAGCTGTGGCTACTCATCCGCCTGACTCATACAGTCACAAGATAGGTATTCCACTTTCAGGTAGAGGCATCATTCAGATATGGTGCATTATAAATGCCACAAGCAAGAAAGATAGCGCCCATTTTCCAGAGAAGAGTAAAAAAATGACAGGAAAACCTCGAAAGAAACCATCCAGTGAAACTATTGAAGCAACAGAGCCTAAGAAGCCGAGAGGCAGGCCCAGAAAGCATCCAATAGAGAAAACAGAGCCTAAGAAACCAAGAGGTAGACCTAGAAAGAAGAGTACTGCTGAGTTTCCTGTTGAGCTTGATGGTGACGTTCTCTATGTTGAAGCTCTGTCTGTTCGCTATCCGGAAGATTCAGTTGTTCGCGCAACTCCTCTTCAGATACTACGAGAAACTTCAGTAACAGAAACTAAGGTCAACAATGAAAGTTCAGGACAAGTTTTGTCTTCGGAAAATGCAAATATTAAGCTACCCGTACGGAGAAAGAGACAAAAAACCAAAGGTAATGAAGAAAGTTGCAAACCCATGCTATTAGAAAATAGTGAAGCTGTTGGAAATGTACCAGCTGAACCGACCCCAGCTATTTCTGAAGACATTGCTCTTCCAAGGGTTGTCTTATGCCTGGCCCACAATGGAAAAGTTGCCTGGGATATGAAATGGCGTCCCTCATATCCGGATGATTCTCTTAATAAGCATAGAATGGGATATTTAGCTGTCTTACTGGGGAATGGATCGCTGGAAGTGTAAGCTAGCTACTGCTTTTCTTCTTTTTTAATCCTAATGCATTCTGTGGCCTGCACGATTTTTTACTTCTTCTTTGATTTCTATCACCTTATGCTGCCTCACCTTTGTTTTCAACTGCATTGAGATATTTTATGCAAATTTAGTTTGTGTAATCATATTTGCAATCGGCAATGATGTAGCACCTTTGTAGGCTGCATCTACTATGCTAAGTAATGAACGACCTTATGCAGGTGGGATGTTCCAATGCCTCAAGCAACGCTAGCTGTATATTTAACTTCAAAGAAAGCTGCAACTGATCCTCGTTTTGTGAAACTGGCTCCCGTTTTCAAATGTTCAAACTTGAAGTGTGGTGATGCACAGAGGTCAGTAGATTTTTTCCATGTAGCCGGTTTTTGCTTGTTTGGTGGAATGCAAAACAAAGCAGTCATTTTTGTAAAGAGTTGCGCATTTAATTGATTTTCGCTTTTTTTACTGGCACATTCTCAATATCTGTCTCCATCGGGTTTCTCCTGATATGGTACTCATCTATTCTGTGCAGTATTCCTTTAACAGTTGAATGGTCGACTTTTGGGAACCCTGATTTCTTACTGGCTGGTTGCCACGATGGCACGGTAAGGAGTAAATCATTTCACTTTCTTCACCGTCTCCAGCGCATTTTTGACTCTTTTTCTTGAATATGAGTAACTGTATTCAGGAAGAAGAATTGCAGTGCTTAACTGTGTTGACTCCGGGTTTTTTTTTGTTATCTTGCATCAGGTTGCTCTCTGGAAGTTTTCTACTACTAAAGCTTCAGAAGGTACTACTACCTGACATGTTTATCCTGATACCAGATAGTTTCTTTTCACATTGTGGCTAGTGAGTGATTTCGTCTGTTTACTTTTCAAGTCTTTTCTGTGCAGATACAAGACCTTTACTTTTCTTCAGTGCAGATACAGCTCCTATTAGGGCAGTTGCATGGGCTCCTGGTGAAAGGTCAGTGACATGAAATCAACTTTACTCGTTTTCTGTTTTTGCCTTCATTCAGTTGGAGACTAATAAGTGGGTATAATTCTAACGGGAAACCAACTTTGGACACCAATTAAGGGGTACTCATTCATTTGCATTGTGGTTGAATCATAAATTTCGTGTTTTATCCGCCAATAAGATGTAGCGACTTCAGGAACCATGTAGTCTCTTTGTTTGATTCCAGCACTTATTTAGTCTTGGTTTTCAAGTTTGGAGAAGCGATTAGGCTTTGTCACTGGTTCCAACAAAAAAACCATTACTTTTTTTTTCTGTGTTTGGACTGCAAACTTCATACCACTGCTACACAATCTTCTGTGAGAGGATTTGCTTATTAATCAAAGTAATTTCTGAAAATTTCCAGTGATCAGGAAAGTGCAAACATTGTAGCTACTGCTGGACATGGAGGTCTGAAGTTTTGGGACTTACGGTACACTTCATTAAATATCAGCTACACCACTTTTAAAAAACTTTGATGCTGATACAATTAATACACAAGACATTAGCTCATGCCATAGCTTATTGCTTGCTTCCTATGGTTTTTCTGCAGTGATCCGTTCCGTTCTTTATGGGATTTGCACCCAGTGCCAAGGTTTATTTACAGCCTCGATTGGTTACAAGATCCAAGGTATCTATCATTGCTCTGTCCTCAGTTGATTACAATCTTTAGATAAATAGTTTGAAGTCCTGATTAAAACTGGGGTTTCAAATATCTGTAGATGCATTTTATTGTCCTTCGACGATGGAACATTGCGAATTCTAAGCTTGGTGAAGGTTGCATATGATGTTCCCGCAACTGGAAAGCCTTATCCTAACACAAAACAGCAAGGGTTAAGCGTTTATAACTGTTCATCTTATCCCATCTGGAGTATTCAAGTGTCAAGGCTAACAGGTAAATGTTCTTTATGGTTTCGAATAGTCATAGTCCTTAGATTCATCATAATAAACAAAGCCACCGTGACATCAGCTCGAGAATTAACTATTTAACTTATCAGGCATAGCAGCCTATTGCACGGCAGATGGATCCATTTTCCATTTCCAGGTCTGTATAAACTGCATTATTACTTTCACCTTTTCTGTTCTTTGTGAACTTTTTTTGAAATTTACCATGTCTTGTTGGGAATACTTACAGCTTACGACCAAAGCAGTGGAAAAGGACACGAGAAATCGGACTCCACACTTTCTCTGTGGACAATTGACAATGAAAGATTCCACTTTTATAGTCCATAGACCAGTTCCAGACATCCCGATCATTTTGAAGAAACCGGTTAGTAGTGAGACTGGTGAGAAACAGAGATGCCTTCGAAGTCTCTTGAACGGATCTCCTAACCGATATGCATCTAACGTTTCAGATGTCCAGCCTCCTGGTCAGTTGAGACTCTACGATAGAGATATCAATCTTCTGAGTCCCTTAGTCCTTATCCTGGTGGATTCGTTTTCTTGATTTTTGCAGCTTTTGCACAAGATGAGGATCCAGGTTTAGAGTCTGAATCAGAGGGAACAAACAACAAAGCACCAAAATCAAAGGCTAACAAAGGAAAGAACAGCACAAGAGAGGAGGATGAGAACATAGGAGCATTGGTCTGTGTTAAAGAAGATGGCGATGAAGAAGAAGAAGGAAGAAGAAAAGAAGCAAGCAACAGTAACAGCAGAGTGAAAGCCGAAGGGTTCCCTCCTAAAATGGTGGCGATGCATCGTGTGCGGTGGAACATGAATAAAGGAAGTGAGAGATGGTTGTGTTATGGCGGAGCCGCAGGGATTGTACGGTGTCAAGAGATTACTCCAACCTCAAACTGGAGACCTCGGAGATAACTATAGTCCCATGTAAACAATAGACACTTTTAACATCTAGGTGTTTAGTCCAAACAAGTAAATGTAGGGTCTTTTTGTAATAAGAGAACCTTAGAAACTGATTCAATCCAATAACTTTTTGATTCTGCGGTCAAAAAAGGGAATAAACCCTGAAAATATGTTGTTATTGAGCTGATCAAAACCGGAACCGTACCTTCAAGTGAGAAGCAAACAGATTCCCAGATGATCTTACAAAATAACCCTAAATCTTACAATGGTAAAACATTTGCTATTACCTTGTAAAAAACAAAACAAAAACTCTCGAATACTAATCTTGGATGCGTATAACAATAATCCAATTTTGTTTGTTGGACGAGTATCACTCTTGACTTTGGTGTTTCATTAAGAAAGCAGAGAAACAATACGAAAATGCCCCGGACAAAAAGAAAGGGATCATGAAGTACCAGTAGTGTTTCAACTGCTAAAGATGAAGAATGTATGAGTGTTGTCAGACTTGCATTCGACATTGACGGCCATAGAGGCTCTTGAGCCTAGTGAGTTCTTTCCGTCTCTTCCTGGCTTCCGCTGCAGCCAAAGATCCTTGCTTTTTTCCCGGTAGAGATATCAAAACGTGATTACCAGGCGGCATCGGTGTAACTCCATTAGTTGAATCAGAAACATCTTCATGCTTTGAACTATAAGCTTGTTGCGTTACAGGAAAACCATCTCCTCCTTCTGAGAGCACTTCAGCTGCAGATTCGTTGAGATCATACAAAGGTCTGGTTTCGGTTGAACCAGAGTCCTCTTCTTTGATTCTAGTTGGTAGATGAGACTGCAGAGATTTTGTGACCTCCAATGGTCTTGCAGAAGAATCATCTATATGGTGATAGTTAGAAGAAACACCTCTTTGTGTATCTTGAAGCCCAAACGGGACACCGTTGCTGTGATCAGGATGAGGGAGAAACCAAGGGCAAGGCACAACGTAAAAATGAGTTTTTTGCCCATTATCATCCGCAGAATTTTCATGCTCCTGCGAGGTCATAGTTTTAGCAGAAGCCCCTCCCGAGGAGGAAAATTCGAGTGGCGATATCATTGGATTTGATGACTGAGTAACATGAGGCCAGCAGTAAAGCTGATATGGATTCTGGTTGTAGAAGTAAAACGGAGTAGATGAAGTAGACATCTCAACTTGTGATGGCTTGAGACATTCTTCAGGTTCTTTTACATCAGGTTTTACTGACTTGGATACCTGTAAACAGAGATAATCAGATATGGCAGTGGAAGCAATAATGCTCCTGATACTAATATTGTGTTTGATAGATTTGTGTAACCTGTTCCTTTAAATGCTTGTTAATCGTCTCCAAAGACTGAAACTCTTTCAATGCCCAATCCTTTTCCTGCCAGCAGAAATGTCATTAAAGAACAAATGCTCGGTGGAAATGTAAATCGAATGGTTTACTCACCCTTCTCAGGTTCTCATTCTCAAATGTGAGATCAGCTGCTTTTTTACTTAACTCCTCGCACATTGCCTGGATATATAATGAATAAATACTCAATAACACTAGTTTATGACGTAGCAACCTTGATGACTACAGTTACAAACTCAATCTACAGTGTACGTAATTTATACCTGTCTTCGTCGAATTGTCTGCCTCGCAGACTCTCTGTTAGCTAATATTCTTCGGATTCTACGTTCTTCTCTCTCAGCCTAGAGAGTAGTAGTAGTAGGTAAGTTCCCAACAATAGAGTGACCAAAAAAAAAAAAAAAAAGAAAACTTTAACAATACCTCACTCAAATTCTGTCTTGATCGGCCACAGCCATTTGATCTACTACATCTTAGTGTCGAAGCAAGATTTGGTTTAGGTGTTTCACCATTTATTTCAACTTTAATCGGAACTTTAACTAATTCTCTACTTATTGGTTGAACTTCTTCTTCTTCTTTCACTCCTCGTTCCTGTTTCCACCAAAAAAATCAATTCATCAGGTTGTTTTCTTAAATTGGTAAATGACCAAACAGCTCTTCAGAATCTTCTAAATCATGTTATAAATTGTATAATATTCTCCACCTAATCAGTGTAATCAATATTTTCAAGCTATTCGAAATCCGATTATTTGGATCTAAACACACCAAAAATATAAAGCGTTTCGAACTTCTAAAAACAGAACCAGAGTCCAAAATTTGAAAAGAGAATATGAAAAGACGAGACACCTCAGCTAGATCCGGAGTAGGTAATGCTTCGGAGTCAGCTGGTTTCAACAGCGAGTCAGACGGAGGAGACTCAGTCTTAACTCGTTTCCTCACTCGTTTCCCTTTACTCCCCCAACTCGCTGCGGATTCGAAAACTTGCTCTCGCATTATCGCAAGCTGCGCCAAATCCGCCAATGCCTCTGCCGCTTCCAGCTCCGTCATGTTCGCCGCCGCATCTTCACCGGAAGAAGACGACGTAGACGATGAAGACGAGCAACAACTCGAAATAGCCTCTAACTCCATCAAAAAAAAAATTCAAATCAAAAGATTTTGCCAGAAAAAAAAAACCGTACCACAAGGAAAAAAAAAGAAGAGAGAGAGAGGAACTGTAATTCTTGAGAGGACTAGTTGTGTAGAGCGAGAAAGGGAGAGGGAAACGCCAGAGGAGCCCACAGATTGTGAGAATGCGACACGTGTATTGCCAGCTCATCGCCTACAATTGGTTGCTTAACTATAGCCCATGTATCTTTGCCCGCCACGTCTCGCTTTACACCAAGTCAGCAAAACTAGGCACGTGCGGAGTGAGGCGTGCGTGTGAAGCCGAGATTTGGGACCGCTTGGGGTTCAGACCTCAGAACTGGGAAGAGGCGCGGAGTTTAAGATGCCAAGGTCGGTTTGAGGAGCTCAGATCACGCCACGTGTTCTGCTTTTATTGGATCTTTACGTGGCAGTGTCTGAGCCATGAGATTAAGTGGTGAATAACTGCGGCTGAGCTTTTGGTGCATCCACTAACACACAACCATTTTGGATTCTAGAATCTAAACTTTCTTCAACATTTAAATGGACCGGGATTTTTGGACCTCATAAATAGGCCGATTAATTATAACAATTGGCCCATCGATATGAAAAACACTCGAATGAGTTTTATAGTCGCAATCATAGTCATACATTTAGTTGAGAAAATTATTTACATTATTACTAGGCTTATATAGAGAGATCTTCGAGCTCATGCATGCCGTCTAATTTTTGTTTAGAAACAAAGCCAATTCCTAGGCCGAAAAAATCTATAACATTGGTGATATAGAGACCTTATTGTTATTGAATATAGGATGGGCCCAACCTTATGAAATAATAGATTGATTATTTCATAATTCATAGTACTGAAGGGATAATCGAGCTCATGCAATTTGCTTAAAGACAATTTTGGGTTACATATATATGTATATGCATGGAAGATTAAAAATAAATAAAATCAGTTACACATAAGTCGATTCTCTTTTTTTTTATTGGTCCGATTTCAGCTCTTTTTGGCATATAAACAACACATCACAACTTGAAAAGCTTTACTTATTCTTCCTTTTAGAAGTGGATTCCCCATTCCCTACAGAACAGAAAATAAATTATATATTAAGGAGTGATTAAGGAGCTTATTAAACAAAAATGTTGCTTACAGTTGATTGGAACAAAATCATATCTATTGTTTGTTATTTCTCACCCTTTAAACCATAAGAAATTAATAATAATAATAATAATAGAAATGTTCAGATCTTCTTATATAGAATGTTTAGCCTAGCTAGGTGACCATATTATTGATTGGATTGAAAGTTACCAATTTTGAGCAATTGTTTTAGATAAAAATCACAGCATAATTAACAACTATCAAATGGATTTATAATGCAATTGGCTTCATTAAAAAAATCACATTATCATGTTACAAAAGTATTTAAATTCAGTTTCTATATATAATAGCAAAAAAACTATAGTTCTATTTTCTTTGTATAAATAACTGGAGATTGTTATGAACTTAAAACCCTTATAATATAACAAACAAACAAACAAACCCTTATTAGGTTATTAACTACCTACATTTGTAAAGAGTTCAATATCTTGCCATTTAAAACATTTAAAGTGGTCAACTATATTGAAGTCGCATCAAAAAATATATTAAAAAAAAAATAATTTCAATCAATATAACGTATTTTGTATTAAAAAGCTAGAAATATTTTAAAAAATTCGTAGACATACTTGGCTTTATCACCAAACCATCCGTAAACGGATTCGAAGGCGGAGGATACGGTTTCAACGGCACCTGGGCCGCCGTGTTCATTGAATGCATTGGTGGCACCCGCCACGGCGGAGTCTAACCTCTGCCCAACTGTTGGCTGTTCCTCGGCCAAAATCTTTACCGAGTTTATCAAGACAAGTAGCATCACCGACAACACTACAACTATCGATATTCTCGCCATCCGATCTCCGACAAATTTTTGTTTTTCTTATTCTTTTAATTAAAACAAGGGTAAAGAATGATTTTAATGGTTATGCCCATTATCAAAAAAAAAGAATGATTTTAATGGTAAAAGTAATAAAATGTTTTACTTACGTGTTCTCTTTCGTGTTTTGTTTGGTTTTAAATTTAAAAGTTCCTTGTTTATACGCGAAGGAGATTTAAAAGATAATTTAATTTGGTTTTATTTAACTGTGTAACGATCTACCGTTAATGGCGGTTACGCCGAAAACAGTAAGACGTGAGATGGCTTTAGTTTTATGCGAGTTCCAAATTAAGCAACAGTTTTATGGTTTTCGTATTCGTTACTTCGTTATTTTTGGTCCGTATATTGATGATATTCGTATTCTTTAAAATTTTATAAATGCATTTAATCACATGTAGTATTTATCGATTTTAGCTCTAGTATACTAATAAAATTTCTTGATAAAATATATTATCAAGCTCTAGATAAAGATGTTGCCAAAAAAAATTCTAGTCGTCTGAACCAAAAATGGTTAGGAGATCAACTCAGATCAGGCAATATATATTTGTGATTAAAGTATCATTTTATCTTTCTATTTATTTTGGTTGAGAAAATTTAACTTGATTTTTAACCATATTTTTAAAATAGAAATTTAGTTTTCTTTTATTTCTATATAAATTTATAACTATATCTTACAATTTCATTTTCATTAAAGTCAAAAATAATGTTCTATAACAGACGTGTTCGACTTATCCTATCATTCAAATTTGCGTCTCGCATTTTCGACCAATCGTGCAAAACCACATTAGCTACAGTGATAACTAAAACCATCGATAAAACAAAACACAAAACTGACAAAATGAAATTATCGAACGCATAAAACAAAAGCACATTAGCTACATTTTTTAAGTGAAATAAAGATTAACAGAATAAATAACTATCACACTGAAAAGGGTACGATAAACTCACCAGTAAGCAAGAAGAAACATATATGATATATGATATATATCCCCTTTAAATCTTTACATTGCAATCTTCATATCGACGTAACAGACTTCACTGGATTCTCATATTCTTTATTAACCTGTCCAGAAAATCAAAAGGGTAATTTAGATATGTAATTCAACCTAATGATTTGATTACTTAAAGGTTTTCTAACTCCAGTTTTGGTTAATAAACAACTTGACAATCAAATGACGCTTTTGATGATCACCGACCAGTGCAAAGTTATAATCACTTTATATCCCTCTTGGTCTTGGAGAAGGGTGAAAAGAGAAAAGAAAATAAAATGACAATTCAAAGAAAAAAAGAAGAAGAAGAAGAAGTTATTAGAACCACTTTTGCATATTTATATACAATACCTTTATTATATCTGATCATATATGAATAATATAAAATTAGAGATATATATATATATTAATATATATACATAACATCTTATCATATATATAATATATCTATGACATGATATATAAGATTCAAAGTTGAGGACAATGTGCATGTGATGATGTACAAGAAGGATTAGATTTCATGTGACTCTTAACTTTAATGAGAATGCCGGAAATAGAAGGGATGGTGCGTGTTGTTGCATGTTTCTTATTATTATATAGATTTTATTATTATATAGTCGAACGTTAATCATCACCAATATTAACATACTTCAATGAGAGAAAACTAATTCATATTACTTCAATAACTATTCAAATTTTTTTTAGCAACAAAAAAAAAAAAACTATTCAAATTTTACAATGAATTTCACTAAAACATGTTTTCTATTAAATCATAATATAATTCGCCAAACGAATGTAAATTCCAAAGATTTGGTCTTAGCCACGATAAAATTCATAAAACAACCAAAAGTTCTAAAAGATTTGGTCTAAAAGATTCTACCTCACATCAAAATCGTTGATGCCTCTTGATTTACTTGCAACATCGACCGTCTTGTATTTAGGCAAAGGGACTAAGTCTTGTTCGATGTTCATGAGATCCTCAACGAGGATGTCGTAGTGACGTTTGACTTCCTCAGCCGATTTACTTCCAACGGCTTTGGCCACGTTTTGCCAACGGTCGGGAGTGTCTTTATCGTAAACAGCTAAAGCCCTCTCGAACATCTTGTTTTGCTTAGACGTCCAAGATGAGCTCGATCGAGCTAATAGAACTTGAGGCCATTCTCTTTAACTTCTTTTGGAAAAATATGAGAGATATAGGGAAACAAAAGAAGAGAAAGAAAGGGGATCGATGCTAAGTTATGAATACAAACGAATGCCACAATAGGCTCCTTATATGGAGGAAAATAGAGTTGAGAGATTCCGCAACTTGTATTATTTATCAGGTTAGATACCAAAATAAAGAATAGCAAAATAAAGAATTACAATGTTTTTATGGGTCTACATTTTTTTGGGTCCATATGGTTTTGAGAGAATAGTGTCGAGAAGTCAACCGTTAACGTTCATATATACTAGTGTTCTAACAAAAATTTAAATTATCAAATCCTTTTATATATAGGGATCTAATTTGTATTTCAACTATAAAATACCCTTAAATAATTCGATAGGAAAAATTAATATATATACAACACAGTTTATAAATATTCGAAACAATTTATTTATTTATAACATTCACATTGTTTTCAAGTTTAAAAAATAATCCACCTGCATATAAATTCAAGATAAACGATTAAATTAAACTTCATCTATCTATTAAACTATTATTTTAAACATTTCATGATTATCCATTAAACTCTACAAATTGCGAAAGTAATCCCATAAAAATTATGTTTGATGCAAATCTTTCTGTTTTTGCTTTTTTTCTTTCTATAACTGGAATATCTTGAAACGAAAATTCAGACTAATTAGCAGTTAATATAGTGTACCATAGAGAAATCATTGGAAACTTAAGAAGAGAAATGAACACACTGGTATTCAGAAAAGAGGAAGAGGAGACAAGTAAGATCCCGTGAATTAATCAGATTCACCTTAGCTATAATGGAAATATAAAAAAGTATGATGATATGATGACTATGATATTTTGTTCACATAATAAATGTTTTTTAACCGAATTAATGGTTTATACAATCATCGTTTGATGCAAAAAAATCTGATGATCGAATTACGGATTTGATATGTCATCTACTGTACCAAACTTCATGGAGATTTCTTATTACTTTTATTTTGTTATTATGATATATATATATACAATAATAATAATTCGAAGGAAATAGATTGATACTCTTAAACCAAATGGTAGCGGATGAGTAGTTTTGTCTTGTTGAAAATCAGCTATGTTGAGGATTCACCATGTTGTTCTAAGTCAGGGAACATATTTTTCAAGTGTAGAATTATTTTACCATTTTGTTTGGTTATTCATAATTGTTTTAAGTGGCAAAAATATCTGAATTTCGTTGAAATTTCAGGAATTAGTTTGGATTTTAGTGACTCCGATTATCAAAAGGGAAGAAAACAAAACTTATCTCGTGTGATGAAGGAAAGCAAATTTGGAAGACAACCATTTTAACAAGAGCTATTTAAAATTTTCTGAAAAAAGAATAATACCGTAAGAGATATTATCGCCTCCTTTGAGGATAAAATTCCAATATCCCTATCTCTGCATTGATTCTTATTCATAGTTGTATTTTTATCCTTTTTTGTTTTAAGGAAATGAAAAATAATTTAATTAATAAATAAAAGTTATAACAAGTTATATGCTTCATAACATTAATATATATACATATATATATATATATGTGATGCGGTTTGAAATATATATGATTCAAATAAAATTATTCAATTAACTGTTAGAGAACAAATATTATGCGGTTTCATAGTCTGAAAATAATTTCTCGAACAGTTCGTCCATGAGGCAGCAAGCATACCTATACCATATATAACATCTATGGTGACAAGTCTTAAGACATTCCATATAGCTAGTGTCTTCCAAATATTGTTTAGAAAACAGAATGGGTTTGGTGGCTAAGTTCCAAGATGAGTTTGGGCGATTCACACCATATTGTACTCTTTACAAGGTTTTTAGTTATGACATGAATGAAAGAGTTAGGATTTTTTGTTCAAGGATTTTTTTGTAGTCAAGGATTTTCATAATGCTAAAATGAGTATTTATATATTATACACGATTCGGGTTTGGATACTAGATCACGAGTTTTGGATGTTGTCACCTTTGTCGTCACTCATTCTTAGTGAAGTACTAGGTAATCCATTTTTCCCCTTAATCTAATGTTAATTTGGCATATGTGTGCGATAGATAACGATGTTTTATTTAGACACACGTTTGGCGCTCATAACACGTTCGTGTCTTTTTGTTCGCATGTGGCATATCTTTGGGTTTCTTTAGGACGACGAGTAGTCTTACCAAAATTGTATCCCCTTTGAACTAGCATGTAAAAAACATCATTCCCGTAGGCATTAAAAAGTACTAATTTTCATCCAGACAAAATCAGAGTAATTTGTTTAAAGGTTTAGTTAACCATTAAGTTACTGTATCAAAGAATTATCGTAAGGTCCACTAGTATAACAACAATATGTCAATGTACCATGATGCATATATATAAACACTAGTTACAATTTGGAAAGAAAGTGAACTCTCTTTAAAAACGTACAAACTTTGATTTCAGTCTTTTCAGACCAAATTGTTTTGCCGTATGAAATGTTTGACATTTTTTTTTTTTTTTGACATCTAATATTTGACGATTTTGATATGGGATTTGATTTGATAAGGGTTAAAGATGAGAGTAGGGTCAAAACCGAAAATTTAAATATACCGGATAGTTTGAGTAATTTTCATTAAAATTAAGGGCTCTTTATGGCCATTACCAAAGCAAGGCAACCCTAATTCGAGTTCCATTTCTGTGATCTTGACCACTTAGCTAGTGTTAAGGGTTTTGCCGAGATTTATCGTTTCCACTTTCATCTCTGTTAAACCCTCCAAAAAGATGAAATCTTTTCTTGTCTCTCGACAAGCGATCCAACGCATTTCACTATTATCATCAAAAACCCCAACTTTATCCAGAAACTTCTCCGCCATTACATCGTCAATTTCTCACTCTGATCGTCATCTAAGAAGCTACGACGAACAAACCCCATTCAAAAATGCCGACATACCTAGACCCATTTCATCTTTCAATCGATATTTCCACTGTACTCGCGAGTCCAGACTCAGTGAGTCAAGTGCCGCTCAGACTGACCAAGAGGAAGATGACGAAGACGAAGATGGGACAACAAACGAATTCCTCTCTCGATTCGTTTGGATAATGCGTGGGAAAGTCTCAGAAGCTTATCCAGATTGTGACAAGAAGATGATTGATGGTATGCTTTTGCTTATTGTTGAGAAAGTTGTGGAAGAGATCGAAAAAGGTGGATTCAATCGAGTTGGATCGCCTCCACCTTCACCGTCATCTGAGTTCAGTGATGATCTATGGGCTACTATATGGGAAGTTAGTAATACAGTGTTTAAAGTTATGGAGAACGAGAGGAAGAAGGAGAAGATGAAGCAATACGTTCAATCTCCAGAAGTGATGGAGATGTGTAGGTTTGCTGGAGAAATTGGTATTCGTGGTGATTTGCTTAGAGAACTTAGATTCAAATGGGCACGAGAGAAAATGGAAGATGCTGAGTTTTACGAGAGCTTAGAACGGCAACGTGATTTGTATAATTCAATTGGGGAATCTGAAAGAGAAGATGTAGCAGAATCAGGAGAAGAAGGGTCTATTGACTCTGATGAAGTTCAATCTCGGAGTATCTCTCTTCCTAAACGAAAAGGGAAGTTTAAGTATAAGATTTACGGGCTTGAGCTATCGGATCCGAAATGGAGTAAAATGGCTGATAAAATTCATGAAGCTGAGGAAGAAGCTGATTGGAGAGACCCGAAACCTGTAACTGGAAAATGCAAATTGATTATGGAGAAGCTTGAGTCTTTGCAGGAAGGAGATGATCCTTCAGCATTACTTGCTGAATGGGTTGAGTTATTGGAGCCTAACCGTGTGGACTGGATTGCTTTTCTTAATCAGTTGCGAGAAGGAAACACCAATGCATACTTAAAGGTTAGACTTTAGTTAGTATCCTCGAAATAATGCATAATGGTTTTGGGAAATGGCCTTCTCCTTTAGTGTTGGTTCTTGATGATATCAAAGTAATTACCTTTTTTATCCCCCAATTGTTTGAGTTGAGCTTTTTTTGCAAATTGGGCTGTTTATTTTATTCAAGTCCTGTGGTTTGATTTCATTAGTTCTTCTTAATAGGATTCTTCTTGTTGTTTAATTTGATAGTCTAGGATGTTTGATCTATCAAGATGGTGGTACTTTGTATGCATATATCTAACTTACGTTTTGAAGATGAGCTATCACGGAGTTGTGATCATGTTGTGTTTGAATCAATTGGTGCTGGTTTTGATTGTTTCAACAGGTGGCAGAACTTGTCCTTGATGAGAAATCGTTCAAGGCAAGTATCGCGGACTACTCAAAACTCATCCATATCCATGCTAAAGAGAACCGCATTGAAGATGTTGAGGGGATTCTAAAGAAAATGGCTCAAAACGGGATCTTTCCAGACATTTTAACCGCCACTGCGTTGGTTCATATGTACAGTAAATCAGGCAACCTTGAGCGTGCAACCGAGGCATTTGAAAACTTGAAGAGCTATGGGTTACGGCCAGACGAGAAGATCTACAACTCCATGATCATGGGCTATGTAAACGTTGGGAAGCCTAAACTAGGTGAGAGGTTGGTGAGAGAAATGAGAGCAAAGGAGTTGAAACCTTCAGAAGAAGTTTACATGGCTCTGCTTCGAGCTTTTGCCCAAGTAGGAGACGCCCAAAACGCGGCAGGGATTTCTAATTCAATGCAGATTGAATTATTCGATACACTGAGTTACGAAGCATTTAGTTTACTTGTGGAAGCATACGGGAAAGCAGGGGAGGCTGATAAAGCGAAAAGAAGCTTTGATGACATGCGAAATCTTGGGCACAAACCCGATGATAAGTGCATTGCAAATGTAGTCGGAGCATATAAGAGAGATAACTCATTGGATAAGGCACTGAGACTTTTGCTGCAGCTTGAGAAAGATGAGGTTGAAATTGGTGTGATCACTTACACAGTTCTTGTTGATTGGATGGCTAATCTCGGGCTTATGGAGGAAGCAGAGCAGCTTCTGGTTAAGATCTCTCAGCTAGGAGAAGCTCCACCATTCGAGCTTCAGGTGAGCTTGTGCTGTATGTATGCTAGTGTCAGGAATGAGAAGAAGGCTCTTCAAGCTCTTGGGGTTTTAGAAGCTAAGAGAGATCAAATGGGACCTAACGAGTTTGAAAAAGTTATAAATGCGTTGAAAAGGAGTGGGTTTGAGAAAGATGCGAGAAGAATGTATAAGCATATGGAAGCTCAGAAGTTTTTACCTTCGAAGACGTTGCAGATGGATATGTTCGTATCACCATCAGCCGGATTTAGCAAAATGAGACGATGAAAGTGATTTAGTGGAAAAATATTTCGAAACTTCTTCATCATCCCGAGTTCAATGTTCTGAGAGTCAACACACATTCCGAGTTCATGTTTCCTCCATTGATTAAAACTCTCTAGTGTGTTCTGTAATAACCTTGTTCCTTGGAATTTGGGAAATTTATTTACGGCTTCTTTTCAGCTGTGAGATTTTTCTTTTTCTCCATTTCCAAGTAGTGCTTCAAGAAAAACTATTTTCTCAATTTCAGCTTTCCTTAGTTTCTTGCTTCGGAATCGTTTTTTTTGTTTTGTTCAGAACAATTCTTGGCTAGAAGAAAGCGATCAGTTTCATTTCCTGTCTAAAAGGTTTTATCTAGAATAACATAAACAGAGAAGCTTAGGTTATCATATCTTCTGAATAATTCTTCCGGTTCATTACAATTTTACCAAGCGACAAATTAAAACACCTAAACCGGTTGCAATATTGCCTCATCCACAGTCGTCATCATAAATCAAATCTTTAGCTAAACACTTGAATTAAGTACTAGGTAACTTTGTTTCTTCGTATCTCGATTTCTTTTTGACGTTGACCTCAATTCTGTAAAAAACGAAACCTCAACAACTTACACCATCAAGTGGATATATATGGATATAGCTTTCAAGAAATTCATTGAGATAATGTACATGTGTGATGTGTCAGCCACGCATCGTACACGTGTCAGCTTATTCCCCCTCTTCTTCCTTATCTTTTCTTTATCGAAAAGTAAAAACCTTAAACGAGGTCGGAAATTGATAAAAAAGATGAATAAGAATTCAATTGTTTAACTAAATTAAGCTGGATAGATTAGTATGTTTTGGTGGTTGAAGTAAAAAAAAAAAAAGGATTTAAGTTTTGTTATGTAGTTTATTTATTTTGGATTGAAGAGTCCATCTTAAATGATTTCCAAGGTCATCTCTCCGTTACGTTTGACATGGACCGTCCCACCCCCAAATGTAAAGATTAATTACAGTAGTAGTCGTCCAGATAAGGTTGGAAAAGGCAGTAACGTGAACTATCTATAAATTTAATAGTTTAATCAAAACCACTACATAAATCAGTGGGCTAAACAACTGGAGTTTTCCAAAAACCAAGCAGAAAAAGCTTTGAACGGGATAGATTTTATTTTTAAAATTACTATACGAACCTCGGAACCTGGACCGAATAAAAATAAATAAATATCTACATGGGAAGGAAAAATAAAATATCTAGATGAGTTGCATACTTGCTTGGAGTTATATATATATGAGAATGGTAATGCATCAATCAACGGAAATCAAAGTAATAAAAAAGATAATTAGAAAAGATTAAGAGCAAATGGGTTCTTTAATGTCAGGATGGGACTCTCCAGTAGCGGATCCCAATTCAGGTAACTAATATTTAATCATGCGCCGGGATTAATGATCATGCATATATAATGGGATTATATCGTATGTTCGATCATATAATAGTTTGGCTGTACGATTATTTTTATTCCTAAATAATTGATTAAATGATTAATTTCAGTGAGAGGGTGCAAGTCACTTACAAGAGAAGAAATCGAAACTTTCTGGAAAACAAAGAAGAAGAATGAAGAAGATCATATTAAAGCCGTTTCCAAGTTGGTAGTTGAGGTTAAGACCGAACTAGTAATTCAAGATGATCTAAAAATTACCAAAAAGAACGAATTGATCTTAAAAAAAGCCTTTGAATTTGTTTGCAGGAAGTAGCAGATAGCCAAGCGCAAGAGGAGAAGAGAGAAGAAGATCATCATCATGAGAACCAAAGCAAGACTAATGGATGGTAATATATATAATTTCGATACTAGAGGTTCAAATCAATCTAACAATTTTTTAAGATTTAATAAAAATGATAAACTGATGTGTTGGTCAGGTGGGAAAGAAGCACATGGGCGTTCTTGAATGAGCCGAGAGAGGAAGAGGGACGACCAAACAGTTTCGTGCCGCAGTTCAAAGTGGCTCACATCGCCAAAATCGCGGGCGAGTAATGACTCTATAATCAACGGCTAATCACATATGTAATGTGTGAATTGTGACGAGTCGTCGTCTTTTGTCGTGTTAGTAAGTGAAGGTGAGGAGAAACATGTAACAAATGGTGCTAGGTCTTAATGTAATGAGACATGTTTCATTTCAAAAGTGCTATGTATATGTTTGGCTGTGTCGGTGTGTAATCTAAGATCTGGATTTGTAGATGTTTTTTTCTCTCTCAAGTATATTGATATGAGGCACTACAAATTGTTGGAAGATTTGATAATAAAATGGTCACAAATTCATGGTTTATTTTTAATTAATTATATTTTCAATCTATGTGTACCATAATTTTTTTCGTCAATTCACTGTATTTGATTTTTAAAGTAACCTAGCAAAGAATTACGCTAGAAAATATAACATAGCAAAGAACCACTATTGCACGTATAACTCACTCAGTTTTATAATTTTAAAACGTCTGTACACTACACATTTAAAGCCATATTATACACACTTTTCACACATTACTAACTTTATTATGCACAATTAGATTGAAGTCTATAGTTTTATCCTTACAAATGTTAAAACAATCATATACGTATAAAAATCGGGAAAATAACATTTTTAACCTTGAAAGTGTTACATGCTAGCACTTTAAACCTCGAAGGTATTACACTAGCAGTTTAAACCTTCAAACTATTTTTATTAACACTTTAAACCTTAAAACCACCTCCCACGCTTTTTCGCCATAAAATTTATTACAAAATATTTACCAAAAAACTAACAGAATTTATGACGGTAATCAAATAAAAAATTTTGACGGTGATCCTATGGATTTTCGACAAAATTCTTTCGTCAGAATTTTAGAAATTTAAACGGCTATATCAATATACATATTTTCCAACAGATTCCAGACGGTTTCTCGAAAATTGGTCATAAATTGTCTTACGGATTACTGACATAACTATTTTGTCGACAATTCGTCGGATTAAGATCCCGTCAAAATTTTGTCACTACAAGAAAATGTTAAGGAAAACTGGACGTGATCTTAGTCCGATGGATTTTTGACATAAGAGTTCCATCAATAATTCTTTGAGCAATTGTTGACGGATGAGTAACCATCAGAAATCCGTTGGAAATGTGTAAGTTGCTACAACTGTTTGAATTTTGAAAATTTCGGCAAAACTATTTGGTCAGAAATCCATCGGGTTACCGTCAAAATATTGCATCTGACTACCGTCAAAAATTCTGTTAGTTTTCCGGTAAATATTTTGTAATGAATTTTATAGCAGAAAAATGTGGAAGGTAGTTTTAAGGTTTACAGTGTTCGTAAAAATAGTTTGAAGGTTTAAAGTGTTAGTAAAAATAGTTTGAAGGTTTGAAGTGCTAATGTAATACTTTTGAGGTTTAAAGTGCTAGCATTTGATACTTTCAGAGTTAAAAATGCTATTTTCCCTATAAAAATCTAACGCGACAAACACATTGATTAAAATGAAGTTGGGCTAAATTCGAAAACTCCAAAAGAAACTACGAGGCGAACGTGCAATATTAGCTGACACACAAATCACAAATGTAACTTCATCTCAGACAAGTTAAAAGTAAATCAGCTCTGCTCCGGAGCAGTTTGGCGAACTCCAACAAGGCGGCGGATCTCCATCGTCTTTAGGGTTTTATGAACTGAATCCTTTTTGTAGCTAACCGGTTTTTGGTTAAGAGCCAAACCGAATCTTTTGAGGCTCGGTTTGATGTGTTTTATTCTTTTTATTTTCTGTTCGTGTGTTGTATAAAAAAAACCCAAAAATATCATTCTTTTATTTATGAAAACCCTTTAACAAAAAAAAATCAGCTCTGCTCAGACAAGGATACTTTGGTAACTTCATCTCGAACACAAATGTAAAGAGTAAAGATAAATCTGAGTCGGTTCAGTCTCTTTTCTATTGACGAAAACAACAGAGAAATGACGAGCAAGATTATGGTGATCGGAGCGACAGGATACATCGGAAAACTCATCGTCGAGGGAAGCGCGAAGTCCGGTCACTCAACTTTGGCTCTGGTTAGAGAAGCGTCTCTATCTGATCCAGTTAAAGCCAAACTCGTCGAGAGTTTCAAAGATCTCGGCGTCACCATACTCTACGTACGTAACAATTTATCTTCTCCTGCGTGTGTCTACTGTGATTCAAATCTTATTTTCTCAAAGTATTTACCAAATCTTAGTTAATAGTAAATTGAGTTGAGGGTAAAAAAAAGACTTGACAGTTGTAAGAAAACGATTTTAATGATTTTAGACAGATTTTTTAAGTATCATTTCATACATTATAATCTAGTTGTTTGGATTTTCAACAAAAAAAATATTCAAAACATGAAGTTGAAAAAAACAGACTAGAATTAATGGCTATTTTTTTCGAACATAAGATTTTAAGTGGCTTTTCCTAATTATCACTTGAATAGTGGAAGATTTTGAGTTAATTTATATCAATTTTGAGCTACATATGCCGTTCCATAATCTGATGTTTGAATCTTTGTTGATTGGAATCCGATGATTCTTCTGATAATGACGACCAGGGAAATTTAAATGATAAAGATAGCTTGGTGAAAGCGATTAAACAAGCCGATGTGGTGATATCAGCTGTTGGTCGTCTCCAAATTCTAGATCAAATCAGTATTATTGATGCCATCAAAGAATGTGGAAATGTTAAGGTTTTTCTCACCTTCTTCTTCTATATATACACACATACACCTCCTTTCTAATAGGCTCAAGAGGACCCTTAATAGAATCTTTGTCATCCAGAGATTCTTACCATCCGAGTTTGGCAACGACGTGGACCGTACGGTGGCCATTGAGCCGGCGACGCTATCGGATTTCGCCGGGAAAGCTCAGATAAGGCGTGCCATTGAAGCCGCAAAGATACCTTATACGTATGTGGTCACAGGTTGTTTTGCTGGTTTTTTCGTTCCTTGTTTGGGTCAATGCCACTTGCGACAAAGAACTCCTCCTAGAGACAAAGTTATCATCTACGACAATGGCAATGGCAAAGGTACTTTATATGTATGCCTTAAAACGTTACACTCGAATTACTTGTGCTGTTTTGGTATTAATTTGTCACTGTTGCAGCCATTATCAACACTGAAGACGACATTGTTGCGTATACATTGAAAGCTGTTGATGACCCGAGAACACTTAACAAGATTCTCTACATTCACCCTCCCAAAAACATTGTATCGCAGAACGATATGGTCGGTTTGTGGGAGAGAAAGATCGGTAAGACTCTCGAGAAGACTCATGTTTCAGAGGAAGAACTCCTCAAAAACATCAAAGGTGATCACTTCAACCATGAAAACAGTTTTTGATATCGAATAGTAATCATTCAGAGTATTCAAAGTGTTGTTTTTGTTTTGTAACTTATGTTTCTTCACTTGCATTTGCAGAGACTCAGCCTCCAATGGATTTTGTGATGGGTTTAATCCATACGGTACTTGTGAAGGGAGATCTTACCTCCTTCACTATAGATCCTTCTTTTGGAGTTGAGGCTTCCCAGCTTTACCCCGAGGTCAAGTATACAAGCGTCGATGAGTATCTTAGTCGGTTCGTCTGAAAAAAACTCTTCCATGTTACAGTTGGTCCGAGATTTTAGACGCAAACTGTATTTTAAACGAGGCTTCTTATTTGATTGATACAATACATAAGATAATTGGTCCAAGTACATTATTTGACTCATAGAAGAGAGACCTTGAACCACATTATCACACCAATAAGCTCATAGCCTTGTGTAGTTTCAAGGGTTGACCTTAGGAGCCCATCCTGCGATCACATACTTTTCCTCGGTCTTAGTTTTCTCAAAGGAGTCGAGAGAGAACAAATCTTTCATGTAGTTATGGACATGGGACAAGCTCCCGGGAACAGACCAGCTCTTAAAATGGCCAAGAGCGACTTCGAGATGGTAAAGCTTTGGTGCTAAGCTGAGATCCACCGCGCTGACTCTTTCCCCAGCTATAAAAGGACCATCGTGAGTCTTGAGATGGTTGTCCAAAGCTTCTAGCTCATTAAGCAAGGCATTTTCAGATCCATCATTAGAGTCTTTGCTCTTCAAGAATGTCACGAAAGTACCGAAAATGTTGGATCCAACAGAGGCAAACTGAGGAGGAGTCTTAAGAGATGGTTCAGGATACTTCTCCTCGAGAATACCAACGATGACGTCAGAATCAGACACCCACTTGTCGTCGATCTTAAGCACTGGTACTTTCCCTTGAGGACTAATGTCCAAGAACCTGCAAAGCCAATCCAATTTCCGGTTAACACTCTAGTTCGTACTTGCATTAAAGTAACCAAAAGCCAAATCCAATTTCCGGTTAACACAAAGCGCGTACGATTCTTAGAAATCAACACAGCCCATGAGAGTAGCAGCAAATACTATACAAGTAAAAAACCCTAAAAACCCAGAGACTATGCAATGAAACAATTCCATTTTGGCTAAAAAAATTCAAACAACATAGACCGATCTAGGGTTGTGGCGTGAGAAAAACTGACCACTTGGGTTTGTCGGAGATGTCAATCAAATGGATTTTGTGGGGAACACTCTTCTCCTCGAGCGTGAGAAGAACCCGTTGGCTGAACGGGCCTGAAACGACACACACTTTAATCAGGATATTTTACCAACGATCAAAGATCAAAAACTCAGAATCTGCACAATCAAAGCTTAATGCAAAATATAAAACAGAGAGAAAAAGAGAGTACAGTCGCCGAGAACATCTGGAGCACCAACGGCGGCTTTCACGCATACTTCGAGAGCCATCTTGTGTTTTTTTTTTTTTTTTTTTTTTTGCAGCGACGGATGAATAATTGAGTTAATCAGTGAAGGGAAAGCTTTTAAACTGAATTCTTACTCTCCTCCACCAACCAGTGGGAGACATTTCATGTTATCTTTTTCACGTGTTGTGCGTTGCAACAGAATAGAGATACTGCGAAACGACTGCGTATTAATAGTATTTCTTTTTGGTCGGCAGAATTTAGACCGTCCAATTTAGTTAAAAAATAACAGCAACTTCAAACCGAATATTATATTTTGATCGGTTTAATACTATTGCCGCTAGATTTGGTGAAACATCGAATTAGATTTGGTTCAGTGTTCGTATTGTATTGGTTCGCTTGAACCAGATTAAACCACCGTAACTGTCGCCGTTCCAGAATATTTCCCGTGGCGAAATCCATTTTCAGCTCATTTGCTTTCCCTCCAGAGTTCAGACTATCTTCGTCTTCCTCCTTAAGTGTAGAGCCCTCGTCTGCCTCTGAACTCGAAGAAGGTGGCGATCAATGGGAACGCTAGGCAGAGCATTTTACTCGGTTGGTTTTTGGATCCGTGAGACCGGTCAGGCTCTCGATCGCCTCGGTTGTCGCCTTCAAGGCAAAAATTGCTTCCGTGAACAACGTAAGCTTCAGCGTAACTCTAGTTTTCACTCCGATTTCGAATTCGTTCGAGAGATAAGTTTCTCTTGGGTTATTCAACTCCTCTGATTAGGTTAGAGATCTGGATTGATGTCTTTTGTAGGTATAACGATTCTGGATTTGAATAGCAGAAGGGATTAATTGATGAGAACTCTCATAGAAATGTGTATCTGCTACTCTCTTTTTTTCTGGTTCCGAAATTTGTTCATATGCAATTGTGGATTTCTCTGTAGTATCAAGGCATCGGACACTGATGAACGTGTTTGATAAGGCTCCGATTGTGGATAGGGAAGCTTTTGTGGCACCAAGCGCCTCAGTTATTGGGAATGTTCAGATTGGAAGAGGATCGTCTATTTGGTATGGATGCGTATTACGAGGTGAGCAAGCTACTAAGCTTCAGTGTTTGGTGTTTGACTGATTTGGTTACTTATGTAGTGACTGAAGTTTTGTTTGAGATATCATATTCTTCTGTATCCCTAACTGGTTCAACTCGTACGGTAGAAAGTAGCAAAAGATGATCTGATCTTTACTCCTCTTCCTTTATGGTTTAGTGATGAATAAGACTGCTCAATGAGTAGCTTTCTAGCATTACCTAAGGGGCCTTAACTCGAGCTTACGATATCATATCTTGATGATACTGGCTGTTAGTCTAATGGGTAGATGATATCCCCTAATATAATGTTGGGTTGAATCCTCAGTGCAAGTATGTGTACGTGACTCTGGATTGTTATATATTTCTTTCTGTGATACCTTTATTTAGGTTTAATGGTAATATAAGGATCTTGTGTCATTCACCAGCAGTACTGTATGGTTAAGCCTGTTAGTTCTTTGGTAGGAAACAGTGGAATAACATAGAGTCTAAACTTCCTCTCTTTTTTTGCACAGGGGATGTGAACACGGTTAGTGTTGGGTCAGGAACTAATATTCAGGACAACTCACTTGTGCATGTGGCAAAATCAAACTTAAGCGGGAAGGTGCTTCCAACTATCATTGGAGACAATGTAACCATTGGTCAGTGGGAATCTCTTGCTGTTGTTTATTTTAATATTCGTGCATCTCCAAGAAGCGTTTGGGATATAGTTTTAAACTAGATGTGCAACAGGTCATAGTGCTGTTTTACATGGATGTACTGTTGAGGATGAGACCTTTATTGGGATGGGTGCGACACTTCTTGATGGGGTCGTGGTTGAAAAGCATGGCATGGTTGCTGCTGGTGCGCTTGTACGACAAAACACCAGAATTCCTTCTGGAGAGGTATGATATTGTGTAAACATTTCTGATTACCTGATAACCCATAATCCATTTGCGTTGACATTCTTCAATTGCTACTTAGACTGCATAGGCTATATATCATTGACATTATTAATGCCTTTTCTTTCAATGGTAATGATCTCTAATGCTGATAGTATTGGAGAATGGGTGTGAAGTATAGTTTCGAGTGTGATAATTTTCTCCTCTATTACACCGTATGTTATCCACTTTTCAGATGGCCTAACTGAAGTCAATTATATGAAAGTGTAAATGTTCTTTTTCTTATGGTTTACCGGCTTTTGAATACCAAAGGATGTTTGTATTTCATCATGATCGATTTTAATTTCTTCAAGAGCAATATTTACTGCCTGATTTAAAATGTTTAACGCATTGATCTATGATGACTCAGGTATGGGGAGGAAACCCAGCAAGGTTCCTCAGGAAGCTCAAGGATGAGGAAATTGCTTTTATCTCTGAGTCAGCAAGAAACTACTCAAACCTCGCACAAGCTCACGCTGCAGAGAATGCAAAGAAGTTAAATGCTATTGAGTTCGAGAAGGTTCTACGCAAGAAGCATGCTCAAAAAGATGAGGAGTATGACTCAATGCTTGGTATTGTGAGAGAAACTCCACCAGAGCTTATCAACAGCACACAGCCAGGTAGAGAAACCAAGCGTCCTTCGAATGTGAAATGATTTTTTTGAGGTATGTTTTTCTGATTGAAACCCTACCGTATAAGATGTTCAAGGGGATTATGTTTTGGTCTCTGGTTTGAATAATGTCAGGTAGAGTACATTAGCTTAGACAAATTAATAGCTTTTGGAGAAGCTTTGATCGACTTTTTCATGGTTTCTTAGGGAATGGTATTGTCAGGTCAAAACTTTGGATGCTATTACTTTGGTTATTTGAACGTTGAGAATCAAGTTTATGAAACAATGAGTAGTGAATAATAATAGACTGATGCATGTGCATATGCAAATTCATGTGCGCCTATGTTGCTAAGCAAGCATGAAGAATAAAGATCGAAACTTGATTGATATATATTTATATAATTTCTGCAAATTATTAGTGGGGTTGATGTTTTGGTACCGTGAATTACGCTTCCTTGGTCGTCTGTTTTTTTTTTCTTTGATTAAATCAAATCATGTATCGTGCATCTTTTATCAAGATTCGTCTCTTTCTTTTTGTCAATGTCCGTTTCTTTTCTTGAAATTTCTATTTTGTCTTTGTTTTCTAGCTTTTCGTAGCCGTTTCTTCAATTACATAATTCAAGTAGACCAATTTGTTTTTTCTCTCAATAAATACGAATAATTCAATTCTCTGTAGTCCCTTGTAGACCTCAATTAGTGGACCAATTTGTTTTTTCTCTCAATATTATAACCACGAGACATTGTACTCAAAGTTTGAAATGGTAGATTGTGTAAAATGTTCACTATTTGAGACATCGTGTTTGAAGTCCCTTGTAGAACTCAATTAGTGAACACGTTTGCTTTATGAAACTAAAATGTTCAGCCGCTAGATTGTCTACTTAAAATGGTTTCCATGATTGGTTATGTGCATACCAAATTGAAAAGGTATATAAGTGTAGCACTGAAAGAACAATGAGCTCCTTGAAATAATGGGTATATAAATCATAGCTAATATGTAATATCTTATGCAAAAGAAAACCATATAGATATGATAACATTTCAGGTAAAGTACTTTTGATTTTATAAAAACATAACATAAAGCAAATACAAATAGCATGTATTTTTTATTATTATATGCGGCACAAAATGCAATGCGTAATCCAACAACACTGAAATTGGATCTCCCCTTTTCATTTAAGATTAATCACTTTTTTGAAAAAGAACAAAGAAACTGTTCCCTATTCACACTCGATGACACGAGTGGATAGATTTTAAATCATTTAATTTACAGATTTATAGAGGTTTTATTGTGGAGTAGTATTTTCATATTTTGTTTAATTTCGGTAAGGGTAATTTCGTAATATATCCAATAATCATCCTTCTTCATCGTATATAAAAAGTGACACAAAGCCGCCTAGAAAAATTGGGCAAGGCCTTACAGAGAGTTCACAGCTCAGATACACACACAGAAATAGAGAGATCTCAGAAAATGGTAGCGGAGGCCTTGCCCAAGAGCCCCGAAGCTCCACTCGTACTTGGACTCCAACCCGCAGCTCTTATCGATAACGTCGCTCCCGTAGATTGGTCTTTACTCGATCAAATTCCCGGTGATCGCGGCGGCTCCATTCCCGTAAGCTCTTAGATTCTGTTTTTGTTGCAATTCGAGTGCTTTCCGAACTAATTATCACGCTTTCGATGTTGGTTTTTTCCCGGGTTTAAGCAAAATTTTGAATCAGAATCTGGATTTGAAATGGTATCTGCTTATAGCTATTGAATTTGAAATCAGTGCTGATCTTTTACCTGGCGGATCATTTTTTTGATTCAAGGTTCAAAAGGATGAGTTAGAGCAGATACTAAAAGAGGTTAACACAAGTATCAGTGTGGCTCCATTAAAGAAGATGGCTGGAGGAAGTGTAGCCAATACAGTTCGAGGCTTGAGTGTTGGGTTCGGTGTAGCCACTGGGATTATCGGAGCTTATGGAGACGATGAACAAGGTCAGTTATTTGTGAGAAATATGGGTTTCAGTGGTGTGAGTATCTCAAGGCTGAGGAAGAAGAAAGGTTCCACTGCTCAGGTCTTTTGCTAAAACTGTGAAATTGTGCTTCTTCCTTTTTTTGGAAAGAGTTGATTTTGATCTTCTTCTAATGTTGTTGTTTCTTTTTAGTGTGTTTGCTTGGTTGATGACTCTGGTAATCGAACAATGCGACCATGTCTCTCCAGTGCTGTGAAGATTCAGGTTTGTGTTTTCTCTTTTTAGGGATGTTTGGTTATGGTGATTTGGTATTGTCAATAAGAAATGATGGTAAAAGCTAATTCTCTTTCAGGCAGATGAATTAAGCAAAGATGATTTCAAAGGTTCTAAGGTTAAATCCTAGCTCCTTTATTCTCTCTTTGCCTTTAGGAAGAACTGTAAATTTATGGAGATTTGTTCAGACAATGTTGTTGATGGTCTTTCTCCTGTTACAGTGGTTGGTCCTAAGATATGCAGTTCTTAGTTTAGAAGTAATTCAAGCAGCCATCCGATTTGCCAAGCAAGAAGGTCTTTCTGTATCATTGGATTTAGCTAGTTTTGAGGTATATATTTGGAGTTACCATAAATAAATCCTCTTGTTTATAAATCTCTATTTGAACATTAATCTGTGGCTTTACAATAACAAATGATTAAGCTTTTCATTTGAATTAAAAGATATAAACATTTGTGTGACTAGATGGTCCGGAATTATAGATCAGAGCTACTACAGCTTCTGGAGTCTGGTAACATAGATCTTTGCTTTGCAAACGAGGACGAAGCAGCAGAGCTGCTAAGGTAATTGATATTTCTTTATACCCTGCAAAGATTTGCTCAGGGATTTTTTTTTTTTAAACCCTTTCTCTTAAGTCCATACTCTTAAGCTCTAGGTTGTGATTTTCAGGGGTGAGCAAGAAGCGAGCGCGAAGGCTGCTCTTGAGTTCCTAAGCAGGCATTGCAGATGGGCTGTGGTAACTTTAGGGGCTAAAGGGTGCATTGCAAAACATGATAAAGAGGTTTGTCTTTTCCAAAAACCTCAGTAACTTATAACATAACTTTACGTTGCAGTTGGCCCTAACTCTTTTCGCTTGCTTCGGAGGAAAATTTTGCCATTCGAAGGCCGTAGTTCAAATTATGTTTCGAAAGCTCACCTTTTTGGTTACGTTGTGTTTGGGATTGAAGGATAGATAAGCTGGAACCTTTAGTGTTTAATCTCCTTTACCTTTTTTCTATTTCAACATCTCACTTTTCTTGTTAGGTTCTGGCTGGATTGAAGGATCCAAAATTGCATAGTGAATAAGTATGTTTCATGTCCTAACTTGACAGGTGGTACAAATACCGGCCGTAGGAGAGACAATAGCAACTGATGCCACGGGAGCAGGTGACCTATTCGCAAGCGGATTTCTGTACGGGTTAATAAAGGGATTGTCTTTGGAAGAATGTTGCAAAGTGGGATCATGCAGTGGAGGATCGGTCATCCGTGCTCTCGGTGGAGAAGTAACTCCAGAAAACTGGCAATGGATGCACAAACAGTTGCAGTTGAAGGACTTACCTGTTCCTGACATTCGCAACTGATAATCACCTACAGATTATGGATTTTCAAGCAATTGCATTTAAGGGGCGTTTCCTATTCAAGCTGCTCTTATCTTTTTATGTTGTTCCCAAAGAATCTCACAGCATTTTACTTTTAAAAGCAAGTGTGATGTATCTGACTATCTGTACTGAGTTCTCACTTTTATTCAGTACACATATTGTTGTTTCCAAATCATTGTGCGAAATTTATCCATTTGCTGCTTCTCTGTAAATCAGTCAGGTAAATTCAAAAAGTGTTTCATCTTCTTTTACTTCTTCTACTTTATTCGTCTGTTGGGGATAATGGCAGAGGCTTATCGGGGATTATGGAGACTACACTTCTGAATGGAGAATTCTTCTTGCCAACGAAGAAGATAAGAAATGAAATAATCAAATTGGATTAGTTGGATTTCTTGTAATTTTATTTGATTGCTATCGATAACTTAAGCTGTTAAGTTACATATATATCCTCTTTGCACAAAAAGAAAAATTTACATATATCCTCTGTTCTTGAATGCAGAGCAAAGAACTATGATTTTCTTCATGTGTTTGGTCGCTATTACAGTTTCAAAAAATGGAATTTGACCAACGAAAATTCAGAGCTTGATCTTGTCAGACGTAATCAGATCTTATTGTGATCAGAACAAAGTGAAATTCTGAGTTTGGCATGAATCATGATGGAGACACTAGATAAGATGTATGGAATAGGCAAATCCTAGAGCCATAGAGGCAAAACGTGTCAGTTTAACCCCAAAAATTCCATTTTAGTTCATAAAACTTTGGTCGTTACTGGATAGTTATTGCAAACCCAAGAATAGAGCTTGTGGTAGTGATCTTGGTGCAAATTATTGTTATAGCTCGAACAGACAAGTTATTGTTTTGCTGAAGTAGATAAGCGAAACGAAACTGCGAAACAGTCTCTTATAATAGATTTTATCACAAGAAACTCTACACATATATAACACAGAAGCGGACGACTTTTTTATTAGTGAAACACAAGCTAAAGATTACGGTTTTGGCATAGGGACTAGTATTTGCAACAAGAAAAGAGTGACTCTGGTAAAAGATTAAGAAAACTCTTAAAAGAGTATGTTTGGTTCAGCAACTGACGTAGCAGAAACATGCGAAACCCGGGAACTCAGCGTGACAAGCCCCGTGTGAAGCACCTTCCCATCGCTTACACTGACTGTCACAGCCACCGGTGTTGCCACAAAACCCTGTCCATGTCTTGCTTCGCCTCTGGCACAATCTTGCTTCCACCGCCATCATCTCTACAAATTCTCCAAACACAACTTATCATCATCATCAATACATGTTATAAAAACATTAAAGAGATCAGTAGAGTTGAAGGAACTTAGAGTGGAGTGATGATCATACCAGTGGAAGCAATGAGGAAGATGGAGAGGCAAAGGAAGAGCATAAGTGTGTAAGAAGAAGCCATGGCTAGTTTTTTGCTATATGGTAATTATATTCACTACTCACTAGATGAATGTTCCGTGTATATTTATTTATAGGAAAAGCTTTAAGCTTTTGATTTCCAAACGAGTACTCTAATTATCTACAACTGTCTTTGTATTTATTAAGTGTAGTGTGAACAGGAAGAAACAACCAAGCCAACTATTTATCCAAAAACTTATCCATAAAACCCTACAAGAGTGTTGACTATAGACTTTGTGATGATACAGTTTTGACGTCTAACTTGTTCGGACATGCATGTTGCTATATCGTATATGTGTGTATTAGTTGAAATTTTATGTTTGCATCTAGAAAAACGTAAATGCAAACCATTCAGCAGTTTTGTCTTTGCGTTTATGATTACAGTTGTAAAATGTTTGATAAAAAGAATAATATATTGTATTTTTTAAATATAAATACAGTAACTATAAACATATATAAATGAAGACTTTAACCCATATAGTATATTACATCTCCGTCTTTATTATGCATGTAAACTGTAAAATTGCATACGAGCACGTGACTCATCTCATCTCACATGATTCTCTGAGCTCGACCATTTTGTTGAATTTTCGATTTTCATGACCCTCGTGATTGTGATAGTTACAAGTGGATTCATATGCTTACAAGTACATAAACAATTGTTCTTCACGTTTGGTCTACACATACCTTGTAAATACATTGTTTAGAGATCGCATTTTTAGTAACTTAAAATAATATGATCCGTTATTACTTGATGCAAAAGAATATTTTACTTCATGAAAGATTCGAAAAATATAAAACCAAACCAACAAAAAAGATTAAAAAATAGCTCGAATATCTATACCCGAATGGCCGAATCTAATAAACCTCAGTGAGATGTTCAATAAATATTGGGGTCTTTACATATCGGAAACTTGCTATATCGATAGGAGATCTTTAATTAGTCTCCAATCGAAAAGTATATACATATAACCTTTTAAGCAAATTTAACATGTACGATATAATTGATATGTATATAAAATGGAAAACATCTATTTTATTAAAACCAAAAAATCAACCAACGCAAGAAATGCCAAGAATATAGATTGAAGTAATATCTTGCAATCTAAAGTATATAATATTTTACTGAACTGAAAATAGTTTTATATAACAATGATGTATTGTATTGACACAATAATATCTTTAAACTAAAGTGGACAAGGTACGTAGATAGAAATATATTTTAAACATCCACTTTGATAACCTACAGTCAAACCTCTATAAATTAATAACGTTGAGACCAAATTATTTTACAAAATTTTATTAATTTATTGTGTTTATTAATTTATAGAAGTGATATTTAGGCCAAAATATTAATTTAGGATTGAAGAAAATTATTAATTTAACGAGATATTAACTTATCGAATATTAATTTATAGAGGTTTCATGGCTTTTATATATTATATAAGTACTCCGAACGATTCAGTTTGTAATTTGCTTAATTCATTGGCTAGAAACATAGGAAAATGAATAGAAACAGACGACAAATGACCAATAATTTATAATTCATGCAAGGATAAGAAAAAAAAAACAAATTAATTGGGACATTATTGGTCGAGTGTCCACAACATTTTGAAAACTAAGACATATTATTAAGTTTTCTTTTTTGGTAACAATATTATTAAGTTATTAATATGAAATCATATTTATTTATCTAAGTCTCTAGTGATTCAGTGTGTATCTTTCTCCAAGCGAATATTTTCTTCTCCCAAAACTTTTCCTTCATTGATCATCCCACTTTCCCCGAAAATGTTACCATATATCCTAACTTCCCCGTTTCATTTTCCCTAGATTTCTTCCACCCACACACATACATATATACTAATATACACACCATAATGAAGCTCACAATTTCTGCATGTCCAAAAAAAAAATGGAGGAAGAGACAGATGACGTGAATAAGAGATACGACAGTAGTCCGTTAAGCTTGTGGCATATTCTATATGCCGTCCCAGTCGTCGCCGTCGTAGCTTTCGGTTACGAGTGTCTCCCGGCGATTGTTAATTCTCTGAAAGTGGTTATCGATTGGTTCAATTGGTTTTGTTTGGTTTTAAGTTACCTTTCCATATTTTTTTGTCATCGCAAGCGTTCTCATCTTCTTGATTTACGTTTCGTTTTGGAAAACCACCGGAAAAACCAAACCAAAATTATACGATCAATATCCCGCCGCCTTCCCTCCCGAACCTCCCGTCGTTAGTGCATTGTCATGTGACTATATTGGTCTATGTGAGTCTGGAGATTATGGAAATTATAACAACTCGAGATACAAGGCGATTGCACCGGCGTTTCAAGCGGTTAGGGAGGCTGAGGAGAGTCATTGTACTTATGAGCGAGTAGTGGCGGAGGTGAGTTCGAAGAGTTACAGGAGGACGAGATCGGAGAAGAAGACGGAGAAGGCGAGGACTAAGGTGGAGTATCGGTGGATGGAATCGGAGAGAATGACGACGTTGCAGACGATGAATGGGTTAAGCAGTGAGGAGTTTCGTATGACGGTGGAGACTTTTATATCCGAGAAGAACGGCATCGTTGATCAGTGGCAAAACGGCGTCGTTGACCAGTGGCAAACCGGTCTCCCTCAGTTGCAAAAAGGTGACGTTCAGCGGCAAAGATCGCGTGACGATGGAACTGGTTGTCGCCGTCATCGTAGTCGTAATCATAGGCTCGTGGGTGGCTCTGGTTCTACCGGTTCTGGTTCGTTCTTAGCTATTTCGAATTAGAGACATGTAAAAATTTTCTGAATTTAATATAATATATTAGATTAGATCATTAGAAAACTCGAATTTGCAAGGAAGAACTTCTAATTTTATCCTAGTTTTTTTATTATGCTTTTAGTTTTAACTTCAGTGCCACTTTTACGATCCATGTGGTATCTTAATTTTTTAATTTTAGTGTCATCGATTTATTTGATAATTGTTTATGGGTCTACCTAAGAATTATTATGGTGTTAAATATACTATATTTTGGAGTGGAGGAAGTTTAATCATGTACGTGTCCACAAAACACAAGACAAAGAAGAAACTTTGCCTATCTTTCTTGATATAGCAATGACAATATGATCATATTAATGCAAATTAGTAGTAAATATTAGATAAATAATACACATTTAGATATGAAACATATATCGTATCTAGGAACACTACTGAGATAAGTATAATATATAGTTTGAAACATAAAAAATTTATCATCTACGTGACACGCGAATTGGATATCCACTCTTCAATCTTGCAAACAATGTCCACTTCTCGATACTCGGATCTTCATCTACCACCTCCCATCTTCAGTTTTTTTTTTTTTTTTTTTTTTGGTCACAATTATTAAAATTATTTTAACAGTACTATTCAATATTTGCAATAGTAAATAAAGATTTGTACGAACCTGTAAGAGGTTACAAAACGGTGAAGAAAGACTAACATCATGGCTTTGGCCATAACAAGTCCAAGACATGTTCGTCCTCCCATCCCAAATGCTAAGAAACTGTTTGCTTTTGCATCCTCCTTTATTTAAATTAATTTTAATAAGTAGAAATAAAAACATTTGAAGTATGAAAATTATATTGTAAAAGAGGAACTGTGTAAATTAAATACTGTATCTTAAAATTATCTTGTCCTTACGTCAAACCTTGAAGGGTTGAACTTGTGAGGTTCATTGTAGACATTAGGATCAAGATGAATGGATCTTGCGTCAATATTTATGTTCCACCCCTTTTTAATGTTATATCCTTTCAAATCAGAAAAAATGTTTTTGAGTCAGAAATAATTTACTAAAACAAATATAAGAATCAATATCTCTTTCAAGATAATATTAAAGCAAACCTTCCATTTCACAGTCTTGAAGTACTAATCTTGGGAACCAAGGCACAACAGACGCCATTCTCAACGATTCTTTCACCATCTATTTCCAAAAATTATATATACATCTACATAACTTTTAAAAAATAGTCCATTGAGAAAACGTTTAAACGTTGTTATATAACCTTTGAGGAATATTGCATTTCAGTGAGATCTTCTAGTTCAAGAAATGGTTTATCTGATGCCTTGTTCGCAATCTGAGATTGTTCTTCCTGTTAACCGACCAAGACAATGGCATGTTTTTATACATTAAGAAAAGAAAATAAACCTTTAAAATTTTCTTTGTTTGAATTGAAATTGAGAAAATCTAGGATAAAAGTAATTAATAATTGTTAAGATAAACCAAAAGTATATATATATCGGGAAGAGAAACTAATTATAGAACTTACAATAAGAATATCCAAAACCTTCTGATTTTCACCGAGGTACTTAACCATCCAGGTTAGAGCACTAGCCGTCGTATCCTGCCCTGCATTATTTATGTCAAATTAAATTGAAAAACATGCAATTAATTTTTAATTTTCTTCTCTAAGCTGGTGGGTATAAAACAAAGTAAATGGAAAAAAAAAAGTAAATGGGACCTGCAATGATCATGGTCAAAATATTGTCCTTAATCTCAGCATCAGTCAACTTAGTAGACGATGAAGAGGTGTCGTTATCTACTACGAGAAGCTGCTGCAGAAAATCTTCATGATAATTATTATTTTGACTATTTATTTCATTTCTCCTTTCTCTAACTATCTTTTCTAACATCTCCATTACTCTTCCTCTTGCCTGCATCATTAAACACCTCTCTTCTAAATGAATCAAACCAAATTTCAATTTAACTTTAATTCTATATATTATATGAGTTTGAAATTTTGAAATACCACGATGCCCTTGTGAAATCTAGTCCAAGGTAAATTGAGAGGAAAAGCGAGCATGGCTTCACAAACAAAGCCCACGTCTTTTTGCAAAGAACCCAATTCTTCTTCGTCTTCTAGACTTATTAACATCTTACACATTGCTTTGAATGTTATCTGCACCATCACCACATTAATTAGTCATATACATATTAATATTTGCCTTTACAAGAAAATAAATGAAGTCATCATAGTCTTTTGGCAAATTTTGTTTTTTATAGTAAACAGGTGAGAAGAATCATGTACAAATGGGCCATAGTCCATCTATATGCTGTGGGCCGAACTGATTTCATTAAGATAAAAGGTTTTAAATAGGCCCAATAGTACGCAGCATGTGAAACAGACCTGAAGCAAATCTGTGAGTAGGACCACCGTACCACGGTGTTCCCATCCACTAAGAGCGTCCACGACGAGTTCATCAAAGTGTCTAACCATCAGAGCCGTCGATCTTTTGGAGAACAAGTTGATCAAACGGCTACGGAGAATCTTGTGATGGTGTTGAGAAGCACAGAGGAGGCTCCGATCACCTACAAGCTCAGCTATGGACTTTATGTACCGTTTCGTGAACATCCCTGACTCGTTATTCAGAACCGCCCGAGCTGACTGGGTCGTCGACAGGAACACGTGTGTCTCTCCGAACAATCTTGTCCTAAAGCAACTTCCGTACCTGTAATAAAAGAATATATATATATATATATATATTTATAAAAATAAAAGTTATACTAATATATACGATGTAAATCTGAAACCTTCTAGACGGTCCAGAGGCTTCCTCTGTTTACCTGATACGGCGACTACGGACGAACTCGTAAAAGCCTTTGCCGCTGTTAACGGAAAGCATGAACTGAAGTGTTTCTCCGATCACCGGAAAACCATGGCTTCCCGGAGGAATATCAGCCGCTGATTTCTCTCGATCTCCGGTCATGAAGTTGAGTATTTTTCCGAGTGTTAGTATCGCCACGCAGAGGAGTAGAGCTATAAGGCAAAGATGATCCATTTGATTTAGTATATGAATTTATTATGACTTGATTATGAATTTTAGTATACAATCTCGGATCGAGCCTATAAATCTATAAATATAGGGAGATATTTTGTAACGAGTGAGTGGGGTGTTGATCTTTTTTTGCTCCTCATGATGTTTCTTTAGACTAAAAATATATTGAATATATTTTCAAAAAAAAAATATATATATATATATATTGAAGTACCAATACCATCGTGTGTGTGTGTGTTAGTGTATATATATACGTATATATTTTTCTGGACGAAAGTGTGTTAGTTTATATATATCATATTAGAAGCTATACAAAATGTAGATTTTGAGTTGCTTGATTACAAAAATAAATATCGAGAACACTATAGTATATAGTTCATGAGATTGAGACCCGGAAAGGTACGAAATAATTAGTAATCTATTGTAAAAAATTCCGATCCTTGGTAAAATAAGAATTAATCATGAGCATCTGGAAAACGTTTCAACGGCTGTAAATAAATGTTTTGGGTTTAAATGGTCATGGAGCTCTCGTTATAAAATTGTCTTGGTCATGGGAGGTAACGTAATGCGCTAAAACAGAAGGAACATTCAAAATAGAAAAAGCATAATATGGGAGACACGTGGACGGTGGAGAGAGGCTGCTGGGGTATTGCACTACATTCTCACGAGTGGTCATGGTAAACTTGTTTTCCACTTGCTGCGGCACAACTCCTAAGTGGCAAGTAAAGTGATAATCACTTTTAACACTCTCACGTCACATTCCGCTTTAATCTCCATTTTCTATGAAAGTTAAAAGAAGACAAAATCCCAATAAACATGCATGTGATTACCCAAAAGTTGCTCTTATTTGAATAATTTGCGACTGATGCCTCTATATGCATCCTCATGTCTCTCATTTTGTGGGAATGCAACAAGTCAAAGATAATTTCACAATGCGTTGATATTAGAAATATTTTTAAATTTGGATGTTTTTTTTTGTTTCCGTACAAATATTGAAAACAAGAAAACATTTCAAAAAATCATTTATAGAAATATCGAATTTATGTTTAGTTCGATTATGAAAGAAGAAAATAAGAGATAAAAGACAAGAAAAAATCTTCAATTTTACATTGTATATATCAAATTATCAATTATTCAAAAATAAAATAATTTCTCTATAACTAGCTTGAGTGTCAATAAACAACGAACTGTACATTTTTCTTATTTCTCTAATTAGCACACATATATATATATATATATATGTACGCGTACGTTAGATCTACCGTTAAATCACACTTTTTATTTTATTATTTTATTCTCGAAGCAAATAACATTACATATACTTGATTAGAAAAGTACCAAATCATGTCATTGTCAGTCCAAAGACATGTATATAAGCATATGTAATAACACGATCAACCCGTTCTAACGAGCGAAATATTAACTATAGCGTATCGAGGCAAGCTCACACAGAAGTACTCTCCCACGATCTTTGCATACCTTTCAAAAAGCTCGTCCATCACATTTTCACCGAATGTAGGTTCTAGCATCGGCTCGACAACGGCTCTTATGGTATTAGCCACTCTTCGTCCACTAGCCAGGGCTTCGGGTTTGGACCGTACTAGGTCATAACTCTCCTCGCTGATACTTCCTCCTTCCCAATCAACCGCACTTATCTCAAGCCGATCTATCGAAAAAGACCCTTCTTTCTCTATCACCATTCTCAGCTCTTCCGAGCTCGCAGAGTAGTAAGGAGCGTTGAAAGCATCGATCTTCTCTCCTTCGATGATACCCTTAATTAAGATGATGAAAATAAAAGAAGACACCTTTTAGCTATGACTTATTGAGTATTAAACTTGATTGGACGATCATCTACTGAGTCAATAATCTATATCTAGGCTACAATAATTTATTTCTACATAAATAGTCATGTTAAATTAAACTACCAAGATTTAAATATTTTGTAATTGTGAGGAGGTTATAGTTATTTACTTACTTACCTTTACTGTGAAGAAAAAAAAGTCAAGAACTAATAAGATGGTTTTCTATATATATTTTTATATATCATAGTTAGAATTTAAAAGTTTAGTAACTCGACTTTTTTCAAGTATTTTTGGACATTACGATTTTGTGCTAGTGTTTGGCACTACAGTTTGCTTTATTTGGTATCAAAGCTTTTGTATATTATGTGTATCAATTTTCTCTATTAAATGACTATCTTATCAGAAAACTCAGCAAATTTGGAAAAGAACACATGGGCCACATTACTCCCCGGGCTTATTTGGTCAAGTAACGTGCGACGGTCAGATCCCTATAGAGTAATATAACCCTGATATACTATTTATATGTTGATTCTAATTAAAGGTAAACATAAATACAATACTATACCTCATTGGCCATGGACATAAGAGCTTGAGCTAGGAGTTCCCACTGGTAGCAACTCTCTTCGGTTGTAGGATCCTGCGAGCTTCTACCGAGGAACGATAGAACCATTCGGCCTCCAGGGACCAACTCCTCGGATCGTGATCTCAGAAACACCGAGAAATCGGTTTGGAATTGAAGAGCATAGGCTTTATTTGCACTCTTGGGACTTGTCTTTGATATGTATATTTTCCCTCTGTTGTCTAAATCAGCTGTTATCGCCCCATCTTCCTTCTCCACCTCACCACATGGAACCTTATATATGGATGATAGTGTAATTTGTTAGCATGTCTATCATTTACCGTACAATGAGTGATATTTTGATAAAATAAAATAAATTATGTGGACCACATTCGTATTTTCTTGTGTGTGTGTGATGTCTGAACCACTAGGTTTTCTGTTTTTGTGTTGGTTTCTCGAATAAGAAAGATTCCTACGCACTCAATTTCGTTTAATAAAAGGTATATTACTTGCGTAGTATTTTCTCGATACGGTAATTTCGTGAAATAATACTTTTAAGGAAAAGTGATCCCGAGTATCATAAACTTATTTTTTTCAATCAAAATAAGTAATTAAAGATAGAGATTTTTATCATCTGAATATTTTCTATTTTTATAATTAAAAATTGTCGTAACTATATATGATATTCCGGTCATAACTCAGAATGAACATTCCAACATGAAAAATTCATTTTCCAGAATGCTAGATGGAATTTGTTTTGTTTTGTTTTTTTTTTTTTTTTTTTTTATCTACGTTCGTAAATATTATAATTTTTTATAAGTGAAAATTCCGCATAGAAAAGCAGCAGTACACACCTGAGACAACCAATGTAAACTAGAAGACGAATGAACAAAGTGAAGGCTCCTGCGAGGAAACAAACGTCCGTAGAAGGAGCCAGGGACCGCCGACACAAAACACGATTCTCCTCCTCCGCGGATGAACCCTAAACCCTCCTTGTTATTACTAATCCTGTTGTAAAACTCCGGCAAAGAAGCAAAAATGTAGTTGAAGTCATTGTTAGGGAGGTCGTTGAGAGACACTCTTAGCTCAGGGATTGGACGGTCAAGGTCAAGACACAAGTTTTGGATTGTGTCAATGATGTTGGAGATGGATAAGAGACTATTTGGACCGGAGGAGCAGCCTAAGTCGGCGATACCAATGCTCAAAATCTCTGAATTGCTCATCATTAGCTGCTTCAAGGCCTCATCCATTACTCTTCTTCCTAAAGATATTATGTTACTCTGCGAGATCACAAAAACATTATACACTTGTCATTATGATTTTTAGTTCTAGAACCTAATTAATTATGTAAAGATATTGTTTTGACATTAATTCACTCATATACATATATATGTGTAGACAAGACCATAATGCATATTTATGTTTCTAATATGAAAATTCAACCTGAACGGTGGAGTTCTTTGCATAACTTGTTTCACCGTTTCCTTTGTTCATGTGAAGAACTCGCATTACTTCCATCTCTCTCTCTCTCTCTCTCTATATGTGTCTCTCTTTTTGATCAAGCAGAGGTTAATGAAGATAATAAGTGTGATATTGGGTCGATATATATAAGAAAAGAGAAGCATTAGAGATTAGTGTTTTGACAACCACATGTTATGTACGTTGAGTACATCTCTCTCTCTACACACACATATACATACTATGGTCTCTTTTACGAGTATATCCTCTATATTAATTAACAACTAATTAAGTTAAACGATATCCACACGCAATTACTTCAATCCGGTTGATAGTCCAATATAGTTAATTTCGTATAAGTCGGATATGAAGATCGACTCTTATTAACCTCGGCTGATTTCATATTGTATCCGCGGATTCCATGAAGTAGTTTAGATTTAAGATTTATCTAAGATTTGAATCATAAATAATGGGAAAGACTTTACCGGAAAAAGTTGTACAAAATTTTAATCCGCAGAAAGCGAAGCAAAACAAGAACCAATTAATGGCTATATAACTATAAGACAGTAAGAGCATAATTAATGCTAGAACCCCATATGGGGTTTTTTAATTTTTTTTTATTATTTTTTTGTTTTAATTGAAAAATAAGGATTTTTAAAATTAAAAAATTGTATCTAAAACCTTTTTAAAAATAACCGGTTCTTAACAAGAGTTTTTTAAAGCACGGTTACCGATGCAGTTTATAATATTTAATGCTAAGAACTCTTCTTTTAAGAACCTCTTAAGATAGTCCATTGATCATGCTTTAAGGCTCAAGAAAATGGGTCTCTTTTGTTTGGGTCCACTTAGTGTTTGTTCTTCTCTAGTATTAATCGAATACGTATGATAACTAGGGGACTGATTCTCTGTTTTCGTAATACTTGATATACATAGTCACGAGAATCTGTAGGCACTATTGATATACATATGTATCAATCTAGTAACAAAAATCGAATGTAAGATCCAATAGTTTTGTATCTACTGCATGGTGGAAAAAGTGTAAGAGAAGAAGAATATTTTTCATCTACACGGTCGATGGCAAAAAAAATTAAATTTTTTTTTTTTTGAAATTCATTGATAAGCTAGGAAAAAAAAAACTGAATTAGATTAGACCTTTTTTGCTTTGTTTTAATATAATATATATACCCAAAAAAAACGTGTTTCCACGCATAATGTTAAAATTGTTAACATGCAGTGTTCTATTTGGATATGGAAACATTTTTTCGTCAGGTCTACAAAGATTAAAGACTTGGACAGTATATTGTGATTATGTTAATGGTAAGGATAATTAAGTGGTTAACAATCAACTTCCACTTTTAGGATCGTTTTTGACGGTTGACACTAGCTAGTACAAGGATTTTTCTTTTGTTTTAATTTAACTTGCATAAAAGTAAATTTCCTTTTAGTACAACTATACAAGGCTTGTTAATATATATAATCAAGCTCTCATATTTTGTAGTAACATAACTTATTAGGAAATATTCAAAACAAGTTTTAGAATTTCGACTAACCACAAAGCAAAAATTATAAAATAGAGTTCTTCTTGATTAATTATGACTGATGAATGATTTGTGTTAATCGACTGTCAACTTCTCTTAATTAGGTCTTTATCAAAAAAAAAAAACTTATATTAGGTAGTTAACAGTCAATTTATCAGCGCTAATAAAGTAGTTACAATTTGTTTCTATTTTAGGATCGTTATTAACACTAATACAAGGGTTGTTATATATAACTCGTAGTCGTATATATATTTAGTAACATGATTCTATTAAGAAATTTTTAAAACCAATTGTGGAATTTTGACTAGTCGTAAATAGACTGTAAACTTCAACTACTTGGTCTTAATCGACTGCATCTAATATGTTAAACTTAATTATATTGCTAGATACTTACCTTGTCTTCTCGAGTTTATGAGGTAGGCAAAAAAAATCAGATTAGGTCACTTGTATATATGTTGTATAGCCTCATGAGCTAGGAAAAAAGAAAACATATTGTATGTCCTAGGATATTTATTTTCTAAATAATTATAGGATTTAATAATGTCAACACATACATGTTTCCGACCAACTTTTTTAAGAATCCGTGTGATTAAACCCAAGACATAGGTTCCAATACTTACAAAAATATGAGATCAATTAAGTTAGAACTTTGACTTATTTTCGCTTGGACCACGGCATATGATTCGTGGAACATGTAATTTCAAATTATATTGGAATGATTCCTGAAGAAAATTTGTGAGAGAATACATTATTTTGTCACGTTTTTTTTCCTGTTCCACGATAGTGAGACGGTCTGCGGTATTGGTATAATCAATAACGATATCTAACAACGAATTTATAATATCTCGAAACTAAAAAAGAATATTCAATCTATTAACTATTTATATTTATTTTGGTATTTATTTCTTGCTAGCAAAATAATATCAAATCCGTCTCCATAGGTCATGTATTTTTTTTTCATAATTATAAGATTAAAATGAAATAAAAAAACGTGGGTTTTGCTGCCAAGTAGTTTCCAGACGCGAGTAGCTTTGCCAAATGAGGCTAGTAGTTTCACGTGAACATTCTGCTTCACGTTCTGACGATGAGCCTCTTTTCTCCTTATATTACAGGATTATTTAATCTTTATATGTCCTAATTCTGAAGAATTATGTTTTTTTTTGTTATCATGTCTTATAAATCTTTTATATAGTATAGATTTGTTAAAATTTTCTTAAAGCAATGTTAATTAAAAGCTGCATTTCTTTGTTTTTCTTATTCAGGAAATTAGCTACGTATTCAAGTTTTCTTAAATATGATATCTAGGAAATCTCCAATCACATTATTCACTTACTATTTTACTAAATATGATATTTTCTGGATTTAAAATATTTAACCATTGATAAATATTTGAGCGTGACATAAATCTACCTTAAGTTATATATAGATGATGGAGAAAGAAAAGACTCAAGCCCAACTAGTAGTGTTTGCCTACCTGTTTGTGTTTGGTAGTTCAGACGATGAAAACTATATTAAAGAAAAGGCAAAACATGTTTCTGGTGTGGATAATTTGTCACACACTTAGCACAATGCTCTAATATATTCATGATTCTTGCCACGATTTTCTATAAATTTATATTACATATTTTAGTTTTTACTACATTCGTATAGTTGACATTGAAAAAAAGAAACTTCAAATCTACTGAATTTAGTAATAGTAGGTATAAAACCTATGCCAAAAGCTTTTCTTAATATATTTTTTTATAATTAGTGATTATTAAATTGATATTTCTATGCAATGTAGTTTAAGTTAAGTAAAATTTAGAAATTTCTAAAATACTTCGGTACGTTTAACGTAATTATTTTGAATTTTATTAGTTGAATGATAATGTGCACCAATGTAATTAAATTTGTGCAGACAAAATTAAATAAAGCTTAAGTCAAGTTTATAATCTTCTTTGGTTTAATACAAACTTGGAAATAATATATTTTTTTGTCTTTTTAAGTGAAAAGTTCATATTTTCTGCACTAGGTCAATACACTCATTTTTAATTACTTATTAACTTAGTCTTTGCCGTCAACAATGTCTGAACTCAAAAACCTAGATCTATTTAAAGTAATGCTTCAACTCGCTTTAGCTATCAAAACCGGATTTCAAGAGCAGTTTTTGCTGTAATATTCCTCTTTCATCAGTTTTGTTTTCATCTTAGAATTTTTATATTCTATTAAGTTGGTGCCTAGCTATTGCTATTATATTATATGAAATTAGTTTATATAATATGAAAGAGCCTTCTTTTTTCAACCACGATAAAAATTAATTTAAGGTAATTTAAACTAATTTTTTTATCGTGGTTGAAAAAAGAAGGCTCTTTCATATTTAATTTGATAGAGACTTATAAATAATAAATAATCTTGTTTTGTCAAATCATATTGTACTATTCCAAGATTCGATTCACATTTCATTAAAGTTTGGCTGAGCCTAATTCTCTCTTTTTGTTAAATTTGGCTGAACCTAATTCAGTGTTTGCAACTCTCATGGTAAAACGAAAACGATATTGTGTGGCATTTTAATTCATGAATCCTCATTTTTAGAGAAGATTGTATCACAGGACAAGTAAAAGAGTGAAGAAACCGTACTTGGAACCTGAGTGACTAGTCATTTGTTTGGTCATATAAACATGTGGATGGTCGATGAGTCCCCTTTCTTCTAACATGCAAGACCATTGCTTTTATCTATCTATATCTGACACCAAACTATACATTATACAATTCATGTCACAACGCAGAATTGATTTTTTTTCTCATTCTTTTACTTTTTTTTTACTTTTGAACCTACAAATCTACAATACAGAATCCAATGTCACAAACACCAATTATTCACACTATCAAATAGTATCAAAGCACAACAAGAACGAGAAGAAATTGAAATCTCACTGCAAGTTTTTTCTATATGTTATATCTTCGCTATCAGAATCTATTTGTGTCAATGTTCAAAGCTCTATAATCAGATCGTTGAACAAGCAATCTTGTGTTAATTACCTTGCAACCTTGAGTTCTCTTCACCAGCAGAACTTCTTTCTCTGCATCATATTCCAAAACATTAAAAATTTAAAACATAGATACCGACATATAAGTGAAGCGTAACTAGCTACAAAAGGGAGACTAACCCGGTACTTAGGTTCCTCTTGACGGTCTATGTAAGCCAACAGATCTTCTTGCCTCATTAAGGCCTCATGTAATGCCTGTTCAAGACCAATACTCGGTCATTACAAGGTTCATAATGACTCATTATCAGTATCATTCAGGGTTACTTAGAATAAGATCATAGATTTGTATACCTTTTTCGTGGTTATGAGCTCTGCTTCTAGTGCATCCACGCGATAAACAGCAGCATTCAGCAACTCCTCTTTCTCTTGAGGCATCTCAGATTTCTTCAAGTGAAGAGTTTCTATCTGTTTCTCAAGATCGCCTAGTCTGCTTACAACAGAGGAAATGATGGCTCTTTCAGTGATAGTTGGACGAGAAGGCGAAGGAGGACGAGATTCACTTGCAATTGGTTCATCACACAGCTCAGCTCTAGCGCTTGAAGAGTTCAACTGTGAGTGTTCTTTAGTCTGTAGCAGAGCCAGAGACGCAAGGATTGTGAAAATGTTGATGAAGAAAGCAGTTAGCCACCTCCAAATATGACTAAACGTTCCTATTTTTCCCAAACTTGATGTATATTGCTGACCTGCAACATGTTCTATTATATTATTACATGCTATTTTAGCTTTGCAATTGTGTAAGTGTTTAATTTTCACCAGTCTTACTTTCATAAGCATTTGACATCTCTTGGGGCTTCCAAGCAACATCCACAACTTTGTCAACCATTGGCACACAATCTTCATACTCAGATAAAACAGTAGGACTTCTTTTACCATTGGCCTTGATCTAAAATAAGCATAAGAGCATGTCAGGTCCAATAAGAACTAACAACTTTCAACGTTTTTCATGTCACTTTTGTATATGAGAACGCTTACATTTTCAGAAACAGGAGTCAACTTGGGTATATGATTGTTCATATTTGTTTTCGGTGAAGCCATCTCTTCCAATTCAGACCCTGACTCTGCTGTTGATGTGTCACTAACTTTCAACTGAGCCAAGTGAGGATACACTATTACAGTCTGACAAAATTTGCACCCAAAATAAACCAAAAAAACTTATGTTCCAACTACAAAAAAACCTTACCCCATAATGAGGTGGCTTATCAGATGAAGATATTTTGGAATCACTGCTTAGGAAAGCACAAGTATGCCTACAGTACTTCCCACCACTGCGACCCATCTGCATAAAAGCTGAGAAATCATTAGATGAATCATCTATATTTTGGTTTAACATTGATGAATCATCTATATTTTGGTTTAACATTAGCATAACAGAAACATAAATGTGGAATATCAAGACAAAAGCACTCCACCTTTAGTATCTCAGGGTCTTTCCATGGCCCTTTATCAGATCTCATACAACCTCCTTGATCTGCACAAGTGCAAGTACCACCAAGAAAATCTGGCAGCTGGCTGAACAAAGTTCCAAATATAGTCAGATGTTAAATTGTATTCAGGAGATCTGATAAGAAAACAAAACATTTGAGACTCAAAACTACTTACCTTGCATCAATCACCTCAAGTAATTTGTTCTGGTACTTGTTGCCAAGGACCTATTAAGATCATATTGATACAATTAAGTTTTCTACAATAAAAAGTGTAAACGTGAATAAGTAGAAACCACAGTTAACTTAAGTTACATGTATCTTCGAGACAGTCTTTGGATCAAGAAACGATTTCACCGTGCCCCAAAGTAGCTTAAAACCAGAGCCGGCATTGATGATAAACATACGGTTAAGTGTCTGCACATAAGTCATATCACATGTTATTAAACAATGCTCAAAAACAGATTTTGCATATAAAAACCAATGGCTGCACAACAATACCTCAGGGTAGTTATCACTATCAATCTTTTGCAACTGGATTATAAGATCCCGAGCAGATTTAGTGAAATTCTTTAATCCCTGCAAATATATTTAGACTATGACATGAAGCCTAAAGGAAACAGCAGAAGAAAAATGTTTCAGTAAAAAATATGACATGTACCAAGCCTTGGACGTCTAGAATTGTTGTACTGGAGTCAATGTGTCTCTTAGCAGCAATGCAGCAAGCTGGGAACTTAACAGTAACAGTTTTCTCAAACTCTTTAACATGATATCTCAAATATCTTTCCAATGTAGTGACTTGCATGAGTTTGCTTGGATCGACTTTTCCTAATCTTTCAATGTAAACAGGTCTTCCTTCTTTATCAACACCATGATATCCCTGAGGGTAGTACTTGAGAACTTCATCCAATTCAGGAAACTCAAAATCCTGAACCCAAAAAAACAGTCAGCAACTGTAACAATCAAATTACAAGAAACAGATATGGTTTTTGGCGTAAATGTATTTGAGCAACACATGAAAATACCTCCAAGATAGTGTCTGTACCAAAATCCTTTCTCCACTGGATCATGTTAGTCCACATTAACTTTGCCTTCCCAAGATCAAATTTCCTAGCATAAAGGAATCTGCAGAGAGAATAAATACTTACACAAATGAGCATGATCTCAACATCCACATCATAAGACAAAATGCAAACATCACGATAATAATAATCTTTAACAAGGAAAGAAAACTAGAAATTATGAACCTCAACATAATGTGATAATCATCAAGGCCTGGAGGAAGCAAATGATCAGAGATGAGTGATTGTCTGAATTCAGAGATATATCGTAACTCATCGGCGCCATGAATGTCTTCGAAGGTAAGAGAAAGAGTCCGGTCAATGCTTCTTCTTCCTCTGCTAGTGCTGGACACTTTCCTCTTCAAATGTTTGAATTTGCTTGAAGCTTTGGCTGCTTTCTTCCGTTCTCTTCTCTCATCATTGTTGGAGCAACCTTCAAAACCTGAGAGGACAGACCAAATTATCACAATATCGATCTGCGAGCAAAACACCTAACTGAATTTCGAAATCGAAGACTTACAGGGTCTTGTGAATCGATCAAGAGGACCCGACATGAGGAGAATCGATCGAAATATTCGAAATCGAAATTGAAGGAAAGGGTAGAGGAAGATGTAACAGTGAGGAATTTATTTTATATATTTCGAAAGAAATGTGAACAAGTCATTTTCGTGGCCGCCGGAAATCAAAAGCCATAAATGTTGAAGATTCTGGCGTTTTCTTTTCGTCTGCCTCTTCCTTTTTAATTAACCCCCAAAGCGGTTAATTATTGTTGTCTTTAAGACACGTGGCGATCAGACACTCTTTTATCATGTGAAAGCTCTTGGCGGGAACTCGCTTTCACTTTTTTTACATCCCACGTGGCTATCACACACTCGTTCAGATATTAACTTCGATTCCGAGTTTTTACTTATTGTTAATCACCATTTTTCTCCGCTGTTTAGGGGTTTTTCTTTTTTACAGATAGAGATTATTTATAATTTTAATAGAGTAGGCTTACTTACAGATGTTAAAGAAGATCAATGTAAATATGTACACATAACGATCACGCTACATACATTTTTTTTTTTTTTTTGTCCTCTTCTTTTTTTTTTAGAATTAACAACGTGCACAAGTGTGCACAATCTCCACCATAAGAGAGAAAGATATTTTTTTTTTTAGCAAGCAGCTTCTTCCACCACTTGATCACAGCTCCTGGCAATGGCTTCTTTATTATTTACATAAAATTATATATAAGATTACTTTGTCTGCGAGTTGCCTGAAGAAAAATACACAGTAAATAGTTACTATTTTGCTTTTGCCTATACAAGCCATTGATTGAGGTCTTTTTCTTTTTACTATACCTGTCATGTGTATTTCCTTAATTTGCGTTTTGCCTGAAACTGACCAAGCTTGTCTCTCCACTCAGCTGCAAAATCATTGAAACCAAACAAGGTATTGATCTTTGTTCTTGACCCAATACCATATATAATCTACATTTTCAATAAACAGAACTGACAGGGGAGGACCAAGAAAGATCACTAAAGATCTTATACCCGAATGCACAAATTTTTTATCACTTGATTTCAAAAGATTTGAAGAGAGGGTGAGAATAAACTTACCGGCTTCATCATACCGTTCTTCATCAACAGCTTGCATCATGTTGCTCAATAGATCGAACTCTTTTGTATCAAGACAAGGCTGACCATTTGGCCTACCCAAAGATAACAAATTTTTTTCAAGTTTGTAATTGTTAAACTCACAAGCAAAGGATCTTAAATGACTAAATTCACTAGTGTCATAGAATTACCTGTCTAGTTCAGTAAATAATAAACCATCTGAAGCAGGTGTTTGCTTCGATAGCTTTCCGGACTCTATGACTCGCATTCCATCACTATAAGCTAGATACTTGTTCACTTGGATAGGTACCTAAAGAATGAGGATTGACACCAATTTTAAACATATTCGGTTAAGATGATCGATCTCATGTAGAGACCTCTCTGAGATTGTTCCCCTAATAAAAGAAAGAAGGGAGTATATGGTTATGGTAACATAAACATAACTATACCTTGCATCTAACAGCTATGTTAATTGCATCAGAAGGACGAAGATTGAAGCTGACACAATCCGACATATTACCCACCTGCAATCCCATTCAGAGCAGCCTCAGTGGACGAAATGAAATGAGATACTAATAGATAACAAATTTTGAGTTTCATGCATTTCTAGGCCAGAAGTTGCAAACCTTTGAAAGGTATAACTGTGCATAATATGCCTCGTGAACTCTTGTGGTAACTCTAACAAGCCTAACCTGCAGAAAAAAGTTTAGGACATTCCTCACATAAAAATTTACATTGCTAAAGAGAAAATAACAGAAACTAGAAGAGAGAGAGGAACTGTAAGGCTTACCTCGTAACCCATTTTGTCAACCATCTCTTTCACCACTTGATACATAGTGGGTCTTGCCTACAAGCATTAACCAAAAAAAATCCATAAACCCTCTCTCTTCTAACTCTTGACTGATTCAAACAGAAGCATAACGCAAGAATTATAGAAGCCTACTATTTGAACATTTGTCAATGCTGCCATAAGTAACACACTAGGCATCTCCACTGCAATGAAAAAAAACATAAAAAGGAGATTCAAAACACTGAGCAAAATGGAAATAGTCAACCCAAGAACGAAATAATGAGTTTTGTTTGATATCACATACAGACGATAATAGGAAGAAGAAGGCCAGTTCCATCTTCCATTTTCAGCACAATTGCAGAATGTGGAGCATAATTAGGAAGATTCCCTCCTTGAGGATTTTTGTGGACACATCGAAGTTGCCTCCCATCTCTCATCTTCACCATGAAACCATCTGCTCCACTCTTTACCTCAACTATATACAGAACAACAACAACAACAAATCGATGATTAGAATCAACATACAACTATACAAGAAGAGAGAGCGAGAAAGAGAGAGAAAATTACCAGCTTCCAATACACTAGAGTTGACATAATCTTCATCGTTCTCGTTGAAATTCTCTGCAGTGCTTCCGGTACCATCAGAATGCGAGCTGAAAAGACATCGTATACTCTTACTGCACCTCCGAAGCGTGAGTGTAGCAGCAACCTGAGACTTGACATTTCTGGTCTGATTACCCAAGAATTGGTTTCTGAGAAACCTCGGTTTCGAAACAGAGGAGGTGTTGACAAGTGAAGCAGAGACACCCAATTGTCTAGGACGAACACTTGGGCAAACAACTGGTGCCTGAAGCGACCTCATCTTCACTCTTTTTGAAACAGAACCCATGAAAATTCAAGCATAAAAATGAAAACTTTTTAGTATCCAACATTATACCACATCTCTAAATCCTAACTCGATTTCTCAAAATCACAAACGAACTCCAAAAATACTAACTACTTTGACTTGCTAGAGAAATCACTGATCCCCACACAAAGATACATCAACTAACTTGAGTTATTTCCAAAAATACACTACAAAATATCAGAAACAGAAGAAAAAAACAATGATCGGAGTATTCTCAATCAGAAGAAGTGAAAACTATAATTTACAACATCTAGTAGCTGAATTGACAACGCAATCACATCAATCTTTTTGAATCTCTGCAATAACCTGTAATCCAAGTACAAGAAGTAGTGGGATTTTTACCTAAAATTTCGTAAGATTCGATTGGATAGATCAACAGATGAATAAAGGAAGATTCTCGCAAAGACAGATCAACAACGAAGCAAATGAAAGAGAAAAAGGAAAAAAAAAACTCGGTGACTCTGTCAATTTTATCGACTCATGTTTGCTTAAAAATTGACGAATATGTCCTTTTACCAATCTCTTGCGTTTAGTTGAAGTTCGGAGATTGAAGGATAAAAATGAGAATACACCGTGAAGAGTTAACTCGTAAAAACTGACAAGTCATCAAGTAACAGTCGCCGATTAAATTTAGCCTAAATGGACGCCACGTGTACGGCGCTTGTGTGGATAAGGCTGTTGGATAGTGACATTAGTGGGATTGTGTGAGACTGTTTTGTAGCTTGCAAAGTATATATCGCCAAGATGGGCCTATGCCCATTCAAATATATATTGGCCCAAACTTTATAGGGTAATATAATAATGGCTTCACCAGCAATGGACACACTTCTCTTTGAAATCAAACCGTCGTCATAATTCATAGGAGTAACTCAGTACTCATAAGTCTGATATGTGAATTGTATATTAAAAAAAAAAAATCATTAAATGAATAAAAGAAAATGACAGCAAAAATTACATATATCATTTGCTTGAGAATGCAAATGTACTAGGAAAGGCATATGTTGAGAACAATTCGTTTGCATCCATCATTAGTTAACTACTCCGATTTTCACCTTTTTGCAAAGGGATTAAAAGAATAAGCGTTGTACAAGAAAAACTTGCGTTTTAAGACTTGTTTTGGAAATTAGTTTAAGTTATTTTGTTAGGCTAAAGAGAACGAACGATTCTTTGATATTGTTAGGCTTTAGTAATAAATAATAACTAGTTAAACATTCTAACCGCGGCATCTTTACATAATGTAATTTTGTCTTATACAATATTTGATCTTTTATTAAAATAATAGTTTTTTTTTTGTTTTGATAAAGAGTTAAAAATAATAGTTTTTACATAAATCAATCCTTTTAAAAAACTCAATTTCTTTCTTCATCTGGTGGTTACCACACACGTGAAACTCGGGAGTCAAATGATTACCACAAGAGTTTTTTTTTTATAAACCCACACAGACGACAAGAGTTGGCACAAACGTTAACACACATCAATCTAAGGACCATTTGTCGCCACAATACAAAAAATCTTAATGTGCTTCTGTCTCCATTTTGTTTTGTCGTGCAGGCACACAATTTGTCGTTGATGTAATGGAGTTGGAGTATTCGCTAATTATGTAGTGCAGCAGGCCGTGCCCACATTAAAAAAAAATAGAAACACTCGCCTATGACCTATTTTTTTTTTGTTATCAAACAAATGCCCCACATTTTTATAAATTGATTTTATACATTTATTTTGAGATGCTTAATCTTTAATATAAGTATTACTTGTTAATAATATGTGGATTTTAATTTAAAATTTTCAATCATCTTTTCTTTTTCCTGTTTCATTTTCTTTTTATGCAATATCTCTTTTCCTTTACTTATAATTAGCTTTTAATTAGATATAAAATATTTTTATGTACATTTTTCTTTTAAAAGGTAGACTTTTATCTAAAAAGTCTCCATATCTAATTTTAAATCTTTTTGCTATAGTTTTTAAAGTATCTCAAATAGTAAAATTGACTTTAACAATGAATATTTAAATCTAATTTAGATTATAAAAAATTTGAACATGAATTATTAGTCGTCTGACCTCGGACCTTTAAAATGGTAAGAATGGCTATGTAGTGCAGGTGCAAAATTTGCTTTCTCCTTACTAGAAAAATACAAATTTGCAATATTCGATCTATTACTTAGTTGATTAATTATATTCACTTAGTATTAATTAAAATCGAATCATGCTAACTAAAGTTTTCTTACTGCTCTATTGAACACTGTTATACTAGGTTGAAATAAATAGAAAATATATATAGCCAAAACAAAACAAAAATGTAAAGTTCGATCTTGGGTACATTTTTGATTCTATATACTGTTTAATCATCCTTTTCATTCACACATGTATTATATTTTCACGTACTATAATCATATGTCATTTTTGGTATTGGATCCTAATAAATGCAACTTGAGAACATGAGCAAATAGTAAGGATCGATATACATCGTTACGTTTATTAAAACCCTCTAATAATACTTAACACTTGTACATAACCACAAATCTAGACGAAATAACCAGAAGCTAGTTCTTCCAACTCCGGCGAAGGTTCAAGCTTCACCGGAGAAACAGAAGGATCCTTCACAATCTGTCGAATCTCCGATTTGTCACCCCATAAAGTATACTTGAGAAAAGCAACTACAATCCCACCGACAAATCTCCTCATCTCACTCTTTTTTCCTTTCCCGTTCTTACACAAACAACCGGCCATAAACCCGACAAAACCGGGCAAATCATCGTCCAACATATCCATATGTCCATAATCCGCAGCCACGAAATGGGCTTTCGTCGCCTTACACTCTTTATAAAACTCCTCGTGGTTTAAGCCCGTTGGTGCACATGGAGGCATCACCGTGTTCTGCTCCGGTCCGAGTCCCGTTCCCACCACTGCAACCGGTATGTTCAGGTCGAACGATTCCGGTTTATACGTTAAGATATGGGGATCGGTTCTAATGTATTTGTTGACTCCTGCGACTGGATCGATTCCTATTAGAGCTGAAAACTTTAAGGATGGGTCTAATGTTGCGGCGTGTCCTAACGCAACCGAAAACGCGGTTTTCCCGCCGTGACTGTGGCCCACGAGTGCGGTGTATTTGCCATTAGCGTTAACCGAGTTTGGGAGGTGAGCTTTGAGGTTTTTCGATGCCCAGTTTATCACTTTTCCAGCATCGTCCACTTCCACTTGACCTCCCGGCGGCAATAATTTGCACAGCTGTCATTCCAAGAAAATGAAAACTCTTTTTTTTTTTAAATATATGATTTGGTTGTATATCCTTTGGAAATTTAAAATTTTATAATATAAAGTTATAAACATGTACCTGTGGGGCTACAAGAATGTAGCCATGAGAAGCGACGTGGTTAAGAACATCAGAATAGTAGTAGTTGCGAAGATAAAAGCCATGGAAGAATAAGACGACGGGATAAGTTCCGGCGACTGTTGGGGAGGTGATTTTCACCGGCTTTGGCGGTGCCGTTAAATCGTTTTCCGACGGAGCCGCTGTTATCACGGTTGTTGGAAGGCTGCCTATCTCAAACGCCGCGGGAGTTTCCGCCCAGGAAAACGTCGGAGTCGGACTGTAATCTATGGCAGCCATTTTTATTATAAGATAAAAAGGTGTATTAACTATTAAGTTTTACGTATGAAAATGAATATCTCGAGCTCTAGTTGTTTGCATTTATAGGAGAGAATCTATAACTATAACGTGAATTTTTCTTATCCATTTTAATTACGTGGTTCTCGGCTTCTCGTAACAAAATTAATGTTTATAAATGAATGGGCTGCTAAAATAAAAGAGCACGTGTTGATTCCAATTGTTGCAAGTGTTTTTTTCTTCTTTCATCTTTGAATTTTATTACCAAGGAGAAAGACATGGTGGAACGCAGTCAAAATACACAACGCCGAGAGGAGTCAAAATACACAACACTGAGAGGATCCTCCTCTGGATGCAAAGTCTCACTTTGAATCCAACAGACAAAATACATGAAATATTCTATAAAAGTCTAGTGTGTGGAAACAAAAATAATAAGTGACGCAAAATTATATAATTACCCTACAACAATTAACACATACCAAGAGATGATGTGTTGCGTTTAATAGCAGTGGTAATTTAATAGAGTTAAATCATTGTTTAGAAATGGAAACAGAAACATGGAACATGAATGAAACGAAGACCACTGGAAACAATGACCAATTTAAGCATAGCTATATTAACAAAAAAAAAAAGAAGAAGCCATGATTAAGATTTTGTAAATTTTATGATTATTAAATTAGCTAACAAAAAAATGATGTCTATAAAAAAAACAATTATAGCTTATTGTACTAAGAAAATAATGAAATCGCACAAGGAAAATAGATGCACCAAACACAAAATAAGAGAAATAACTTGGAAAAAAAAAAAAAAAAGAGTACGGGTGGGGAAGTGGCACAATTCCTCTGTGCGTGTGCAGCGATTTCTATTACGCACCAACTGCTCACGAACCTCCGTCTCTCTCTCAGATCGATTTTGGCTATGCCGTCAAGTAATTGAAATCGCTCCCAGCCGTTGGATCCAAACCTGTGTTGGTCTGGTGAGTCCTTGTTTCTCCCTTGGTTGCGGAACTTTGTCTCCAGTTTTCACTGTATAGTAGTAACATTTGGATTTTAGAATCATCTGTTGATTTGATTTTTTCCGTTGCATTGATGATTCTGTAACAAGAACATCAGAACTGGAATTGAAGTTCACTATTTGAGTTTATGCACTTTAATGGCTCTGGTTTGAACTTCACATCTGTTTTGTTTATATACTAAGCTTCTTCCTCTTTGACTAAGTGTCACATCCATTAATTTTTTCTCCTTTACAGGCCTAAGCTGTTCTTTAAGGATTATGGGGTCAGTTTGCTGTGTGGCTGCTAAGGACAGAAATCTTCATAGTGAACCTGGAAATGGAGCTCTTCATAATCCAGTGTGCTCACCACCATGGAGTTTTCGGCGGGACAATAGAAGGCGCGTGGCTGATGAGATTAAAGATTCATCTTATCATAATTCTTATGTTGGGAATAGAGGAATTAGAATGGATAAGCTGTCTTTAGGCTTAGAGACAGTACTTCCATCTGAAATTGGAAGCTTTCCTGGAGATTTAGCTACTCCTGCCTCTCAGAGATCTGCAAACTCAGAGATGGCCACAACTTCTTCCTTGATTCAGCTTCCTTTAATGGGCACCAGTCCAATTATTCAATCTCCTTCAGGTAATTTCCTTGACACACTCTTTTTTGGAGTTTTTAGGAAAATGCAGGTCTTTCAGTTTCTTCGTTTTGGTGATATACTTCACTTTTGATCGAGTTGATTTCGTATCATCGTCTTTGTATTTTTGTATTTGATAAGCGTTATTTTCTTACTATAATGAATGATTCTTGCTTACTACATCTTTTGCTGTCTCTCTGGACAGATGTATCCTTGGCAAGCCCTATTTCTGTTGAGGTGAGAACTTGCTCCAATCAGAGTCTAATTTTATTGCTGGGTTGTTCCTTATCATGCGTGTTTCCCCTAGGAGACCTCTCTTATCTTCCCTTGAGAGTGTTTTAACACTCTTGGCTTTTAATTCTTCAGGTGAAGATTATAGTTGACTCACCAGATATTGTTTCATCAGCTTTACCAAAGCCTTCAAGTTCCACATCGGTCTGCGATCTTCCATCAGCTCACACACATTCGCTTCCTCCCAGATCAACTCCACCTAGACGAGCTCGAGGTTCACCTGGGAAGCAGTTGTTTAGGCAGGTCTCTGATAGTCAAAGTTTGGGATTGAAGTCGCCTAATGACTTGGCCACTGGGTCGCAGTATGCTTCTTCTGAAGGTGGCTGGTCCATGAATGCCTTTTATGAGCTCGTGGCTCAATCTCAGAGGGAGAGATGGTCGTTTGATAGTGATCACTTAGGTTCTGAACGACGGAGACTAAGTGGGTGTAGTAGTAGCAGATTCTCGTTTTCTCCTTCTGTAGATCAGCAGACTTGTGGGAATTGCTCAAAGCTTTTAACTGAGAGGTCTTCAATTGCCAGATTTGACCTCCCAATTGCTGCTGTTCTAGCATGTGGCCATGTTTATCATGCAGAATGCTTAGAGACAGTGACAAGTGAGACGGAAAAGTATGATCCTATGTGTCCCATATGCACAGTTGGGGAGAAACAAGTTGCTAAATTATCGAGGAAAGCTCTAAAGGCTGAGGCAGAATTGAAGGCAAAGAACTACAGGAGATGTAAAAACCGTGTTGTTGATAGCTATGTCCGCAGTGAAGGTGATGGTCTTGTGTTTCATAAAATGGGAAAACGAGAAGGAAATGCTCTGAAGATGGATTCTAGTTCGAGTACCAAAAGCTCCACGTCTAAGTCTTTTATGAAATGGAACTTTGGTTCCATCAGCTCCAAGTGGAATAAAACCTTAGCCAGGGATTCTACATCGAAAAAGAGCTTCTGGTTCAGACATAGTAATAAAAGGCTAAGTCATTCTTCATCAAGCATTGAGGTAAAGATATATACATTCCCTCTAAAACAAAGTTAAGTTCCTCAACTGCTAAAACTTCCTTTACTGCATTTTCAGGGCCTTAATCAGACAACATAACATCATCTCGTCCATAACTTAGAGGTCTGGCTTTGGATTAGAGAGAAGCTGCCTTCAACGTTTAGTATCCCTGTTTTGTTTTATTCTTTGTTTCATTGTTACGTTGGAATTATGTTTACCAATGAAACAAACTTTGCCAATTTGGAGCATGCAGAAGAAATAAACAGAAGAAATCTGTCTTTACTAAGAGTCACTAATTCTTCACAGGAAATATGAAATAGATTCTGCTCAGTGAATGTGTCCTGACCTGTGCTCAAAAAGGGTTGTCTATCTTCTCAACTATGCTTTGCAATCCCGACTTATACGAAGGATATAGCAGTTCCACTCCTAACTTATTCTTCATGTGTTCGTTACGGACTCGTTTTTCGCCTCTCAATGAACTCTCCTCCCGAGATTCATACAGAAATGGAAATGGTTTTGTTTCGATATTCCCTGGCCAACGTTTTTCGATCAACTCCAAGGTATATTCAAACACCTCTTCTCTTGGTGCTGGATCATCATCGACAATATTGTAGATTTCCCTGCAATAATGGTTGAATCATCAGCCTCAAAAGAATGATCATATATTGATTGATCTCACAAACTGGAGATGAAGAGGGATATACATACCCTGACGATGGCTTTTCAGTGGCAGCTTGAAGAGCTTGGCATATATCTTCAACATGGACTCTCGATGTGAATTTCCGGGATGCTCTTCTCTTTTGACCTTCAGACAAAAGCTCTCGCTTTAACAAGGTATCAATTGCACTGCAGCAAGAAACATTTATTTTCAGAATCAGTTTCAAAGCCTAATCAAGCAATACATGCACAAGCAGAAGCTGTAAACAACCTTCGACCAGGTCCATAGATACCTCCAAGTCGAAGGATTTGTGTCGAAACACCAAGATCACGACCTAAGCCTAACCATCCTTCTTCTGCAGCTACCCTCAGTTTGGCTGACTGAGTTTTAGGATTTGGGGGATCTCTGCAATTGAACGACCTTAGAATCACCATCTTAATCTTATTATGATAAAAAGAGATGAAATTTGGAGTCCTAAGAAACTTACTCTTCGTTGACCCACGCACCACCATAATCTCCATAAACACCTGCAAGAGGATCCACATAAGAAAATATCATCTTTTACTAAATTAAAACCAAGAAAGAGATTGACCATAAGAAGAAGAGAAATGAGGAAAGGAAAAAGTAAAATACTTGTTGATGAGAGATAACAAAGCCATCGAAGATTTCCACTTGAAAGCTTGTCTCTAACAAGTTGTACATTCCGCAGCATCTTTTGGAAGTGATCAAAAGATAAAATTTTGTTAGTCAAGCAGAGTTGTCAAATTTGAAAGCACATTACACTAACGATCAAAGCTGTGGAAGAAATGAAATTTTAGCTAACCGGATCACCAATGTCTGCTAAAGGTGGAATCGAAATGAGCAGGTGAGTGTAATCTTTCACTGTATCTAGCACAGTCCATCTGATAAACAAGGAAAAAAAGAGGGTAAGAGTGTAAGATTCAGAGATTACGACTACGGAAGTGCTGATAAAAACCCTTACTGAGGTGAATCTGCAGAAAATAGATGAAGATCGATTCCTCTCTTTTCCCATTCTTTCTTCTTTGAATCGCTCCTGCAAGTCCCTGAAACCATCCTAAACACCTCACCATTAATTCCTCAAAAATGTTAATAATACCTTCTTCCTCAACTTTCTGAAATTAGCTCAATCTTCAAATAACATAAGTGATCATACGCATAAAGGAATACCAACAATTATCAGATATATGAACCTAGCTAAGAGTAAGATCCGAAATATCGTATCACTAAAACTTGTAATTGTAAATTGATTTTCTATACACAAAGACATAGGATAGGAGATAGAGAAAAATTGATATCAGACCAGTCTGATTCTTTGAGGTGTTGTGCAAAAAATCCTCCGACGAATCCCATCCCGAGTATGAACATACGGTTCCGGGATTCTGAATCTGGTGCACCGGATCGAGAATCACTGATCGCTGACAATGGCCGGAAAAAGTTGATTCTCCTATGATTTGAGAAATTAAGTGGTTTAGGAGGAAAACGAAGAGGAATCTCCGGCGACAACGTTGGCAACTGAAAAACCGCCATTGAAATCGGAGGACTGTACTCGGTAGTCTGAGGCAAATTTCTTACACTTGACACTGAGTCACTGATTCTCAGTCACGATGAAACTACGTGCCGTTTGTTATTTTGTTTCCAATACTTAAAAACAGCATGCCGTTTCTACAATCCAGTGACGTACATCAGTATGTATGGAGGAATATACTACGAAAGTCTACAAGTACCAAACAAACATGTTTTGAAGAATTTTTCACACTCGTAATGTAATCGTCTATGTTAGTATATGTGTCATCTGTCGGATTTAAACCCGTATATTGCACAATGCATGTAGTTGATAAAAAGTAAAAACAAAAATTAATAGATAGATTGATCACAACTGCAAGTATTCTTTATACCACCGTGAATCTTATACACACATACCAACATTTGGCTTACAAGTGTATTTATACACAAAAAGTAACCTACGCATCTACTATATATTCCACAGATATGTGTTTGTATGATGCCTAACTATAAAAATGCAAAAGCACTTTTCTTGTGCTTCAAGAATCACGTTCTCTGTGCCAAGAACCATAATTTCAAACAACGAAGTCGTGTAAGTGATGAGAATTGGAGAATCTGCTTTCTTGCTGGTTGCTTCCGCCAATGTAACGGTAATCATCCACACCAAACCCGTGATAGTTCATCAGAGTTTCGTAATCAGCTGACCGGCTCAGCTGTTGCTGTTGTTGTTGTGGCTCATCATCATTGCCTGAAACACGGTCTGGTTTAGTTTCTGATGAGAAGACAATGTTTGTTGTGTCTGCAGATGAATAAGTGAGGTTGTTGTTGTTGTTGTTTTCTTGCTGCTGCTGCTGCGAGGTGGAGTCTTCTTGGTTCGTGCTGTTAGGTTCTTGAGATGATTTGGAGATTAGTAACTCAGATTCATCACCAAACTCTTCTTTATACATCTCTTCAATCATCGGCTTCCATAGACGAACTCTCGCGTTTATGAACCAATTAGCAACCTAATTACAGAGCAGAGAAAACAGAGTGACTCAAACAGAACACACAAAGATTGCAACTTTAAGAAAAGACAGACAAAAAGCTCAGTTTACCTGGTTTTTCGACAGTCCTGTCTGTTTTGCAAGCATGATTTTCTCAGATTCTTTCGGGTATCTACAAATAAAAACCAGAAAAGCAAACATTAAGTCTCTTAAATGTTCAGTAATGGAAGACTAAAAAGGTTGTGACTTGTGAGAGAAGAAACACATACGGATGAAGGAAATGTTCGAAGAGCCAAGCGCGAAGAACAGAGACAGAGTTTTCAGGAAGACCTCTTTGAGGTCTCCAAGCAGGTCGAACCATTCCAAGCTGTTGATGCAAAGCTCTTTGCTGTCTCAACCGTTGATCTAAATACCTGAGTCTTGGTATTCTCTCTCCTTGTTGTTCATCAAACGACTCTCCTCCTTTCTCCCCAAGTTTCTCTCGAATAATCTGAATTTGTTCCTTTATGGAATCGCGAAGAGCGCGAAAATGGCGAGAGATTCGGTTTAGAGCGACTGATGTGTAAGGCTTAGCTGATCCAAGCCCTGCTACTATCTCAAATGATGCAGCTAATGCTTCCATTTGATGATAATATTGGTTATACCTTTTATCTACCTGCAAATCATTAACACATTCACAACAAGCAAAGCATCAGCATAAACTGCCTCAATCCAAATTCTAATTGAAATAACCAATCGGAACATTAAACCAAAGAAGACATAAACCGATTCAATTTCATCATTCGTCATGTTCTAACAATATAGTAACCAAAACTCAAGGACAATATATAAACTACCAATTGAAGAATTAGTTATAAGTTAGTTAAATAACTACCTCATCAAGCATTGTCAAAAGCTTGTTCTTCTTGTTCTGAAGCTCCTCACGTTCAATTGTAGATAACTCTATTGATTTCCCATTCGAATCGCTCGATAACTCGCCACTGCCTCCTCCACCTTCTATCTCCTTAGAACCATTATTAAATTTCATTTTCTTCTTCCCAATTTGGTTTAGTTCTTTCTTGACACTAACGACTTCATCAAGCAAATTCTGAGCCGGTTTAAGATACCGAGAACGCAAAACGCTGCTCATAAACCCTCCTGGCGTTTCGTTATAACGAAAATTGTTGTAGTATCCATTTCCGCCATTACCAGCATAGCCCGAGGAAGGATCAGATTGACCCAACAACAACATTTCTTTGCTCTTCACACTGATCTCATCCACATTAAATGATGACGTTTCCTTGATTGAAACTGCAGGATTTTGTGTAAAACCCAATTGGTATTGATGATAGTGAAACGGAGCAACAGAGATCTGAGTGCCGAGACTTAGAGACAGTCCTTGACCGTCGTGAAAGCTTAGGTCGCTGCTCGAGACGGCACCGTTTCCTGTAGCAACGTCTCCGTTGAAATTTTGAAGACCTGTTACGATGTTTCCGGTGGTGGGTGGGATAAAGACCATCTCGTTCCGGACATTATCACCGCCGGCGAAAGATGCGGCGGCGGCGGAGGAAGAAGAAGCTTGTTGTTGTTGCTGTTGATGGTTGAGAAAGATTGGTTCTTGCTGGTAACAGCCGACATTACTTGGGTAATAAACCGCCATGGTTTTTAGTATTTAGACAGCTTTTTTAGTGATTTTTATTACAATGAGTTCTTAATTCGATGAGTTTGGTCGGATCCTGCAAAAAGAGAGATAGAGTCGTGTAAGGTGGAAATTTTAAAGTTTCTGATGGAATCTAAGAGAAGTTAAAACATCGTAATCATTCACACCAAACAATTTTTTTTTTATCATCAACAGTTTCGAAAGCAACAAACAGAATCGGACCAATTTTTCCGAGGATTAAAGTCAAATTTTGAATAAAGTATATGTTTTTCGTGTAGAACTGAAGAAACCCAGAAAACCCAATTCAGGAATTGTGTAATCATAGAGGAATACCCGACCTATCGAGATGAAATTGGAAAAGAAGAAAAAAACCCTAATTGGAAGCTGAAAAAAAAAATGCAGAGTAAAAGAAGTTGTGTAGCTCAACCCAGTGACTCAAAAGCAGAGAAGATTCAATTATTACATAAAGTGTTTTTAGATGATTTCATCTCCATATGAGAGAATTTCCAAAAAGAAAGGGAGAAAATAAAAAATAGAAAGTAAACAAAAAAACAAGAAACACAGTACAGATCAATCATAGACAGAATCAAGAATCAAGGACTTGGATTTTGAAGTTAAAGAAAAAAAACCTGAGGTAGAGAAGAATCAAACTTTAGAAACCCTAGAGATTGTTTGTGAGTGTGGATGTGGTTTAATCAGGAAACACAAAAGCAGAAGAGTTTCCAACAGTTGAAGACAAAAAAGATTTGAGAACCCAATCCCGAGAGAGAGATAGAGAGACGATTAATAATTGCAAATTCTAAAATAAACAATTTTTTTTCACTCCACAAGAACAAAACCAACCCGACTTATCATTGGGACATTAGACACCAACCCAATTTTTTAAATATATCAACTATAAAATAATGACACTACCGGAAAATTTTGACAACCGCTACCTGTAATTTTTAATCTTTTCCGGCAGAAGCTTCTGTATCTTATGCTTTGAGTAATAAATAAATTAAGTGAATTTTTGTGTGCCAACCATTCCTAGAGAAACACGTGAGCGCATAAAAATCACCCATTATTTTTTTCGGATTAGGGATAATATTTTCTTATGACGACTTTAACATACTAATTTAACGATTCTACAAATAAATGAATTTTATCGATTATAAAATAATTGAATGATGTTGCGTTGTCATTGACTTGACTCGTAAAACTTTTCCGTATTTTTATGTTCACTAAATGCAAAAAAAAAAAAACGAAGGCAAGGATGGATGGTAATGTATTAGTTATCATTATTCAAAGATAAAAGAATTTCATATGACAAAACTTTTATTTTAAATATTTCGGCTAAATATTTGACGAAAGAGCTTCCGCAATATATTTATCAACATATAACGAGTACATATAAAAAGAACCGAATCTACCTATTAACAATAAACGAAATAATCTATAATGCGTACTTAGCCATGGTATATATATACGAAATCAATCCTCATGTGCGAAACTTTAACGACTTCCTGATTTGTTTACGTGAGGCTCCGAAATATAGAATTTATTTCTCGATAAAAATATTGAAACTATTACCTGCCACATATCATATGTCTGGATTTGGGTTCCAGGTTTAAAATGTTCTTTATAAAAATAATTGTTCTAAGTTTCTTTTCCCCTTGCTTTCATCATAATTATAAAGTTCGATACATTGGATAAAATATCAAACATATCTTGATTAAGCTTTTGAGTGAGTTGTAACTATATTAAATATTTTTTGAGATTTAAAATAATAATAATAATATAACAAATGGTGGCGGAAATTAAACTCAATCAAATAAAAACACAGAAAGACCATTATAGGTAGAAACTTGCAAATACAAAACTACCCCTGAGAAAGAGAAAACAAAGGTGGGTGAGTGTCTGCTCAATTGCTTAATTGAGGGATTAAATGACTTAACAACCAGTTGGTGAGTCCCTCCTTACTCTTCTGTTATACCCAATTCTTTCTAAGTTCTTGTCTTTTTGTTTTCTCTTAGTTATAAACCTTTTACTTATACATGTGTATATATATATATATATTCCATCTCTTGTAGTATATGTTTGTATTTGCATATTCCGTATTTTACAGCTCCACTTACTGAATTTCTTTCTTCTGATTTTTAATATATTAATTTTATTTTCAGCGGGAAATAAGAAACTATTATAGTAAAAGAAAAAAAGAAAAACTCGTTTTGGTTTGTTGGAGATTGGATTTCGAGCAGCCGACACAAAATCATTTGAGAAGTACCATTGTGTTGGAAAATTATTCATATGTTTGAGTCTTTGAGATATGATTATATTGACTTTGTTTCCACGTGGATGTTAAAAATAAATATAGCCAGTTAGCTGGTGACAGATGGATTAAATGTAATGAAATTTGAGATAGTTAATTATGTAATTGTTTTTATAATATTATGATGACGATTTTCTAAAAAAAGGTATTATAATTATGACAAGTGTTTAAAAATAAAAAAATATAATAATTTAAAGATGACGATGCGAAACGGGAAACGAAGACCTTTGGTTTGGAGGAAAAGGTTAAAAGTGTAATTCTTGCAAATTGTCAAATATATTAATTACATGAATATCCAAAAACTTTATCCTCCATAAATAGCCACGAGTTATGGCCGTGTAACGAAAAGCAAATGTATTTATTGCGACATACATTGTTGGACCATATATATGACGACCGATCATCACCACTAAATTTCATGTTTGTAGATCGAAATTGTTGGAAATGGTCACCACTACACCTTAGTCATTATGCTCGCCAATATTAAAACCAAATTCGTAAACTGAAGCCTAGCTTAAGGTTAACTTTGTTTTCTGTCAACTAAACTTAAAATTGTTTTCTTTTTGGGGTTAAAAAGAGAGATTATATTGCTGTAAAGCCAAAACTAAATATGTATTAGACTGAACTGACTGTAATTCGATTTCAATTAGGATAATATTTAGTTTTAGCAAAAAGGCTTTTTAGGGATAACCATAAGCTTCTAAGAGCATCATTATCGCATGTTCTTAAATGGGTTTCTTAAGTATTTTATCATTTAAATTAAAGATTAAATGCTAATTTTCTTAAGAACCGGTTCTTATTTGAGATACTTAAGAATCGACTCTTAAGGTCCACGTGTTTTCTTCTCCTTCGCCGAGTTCTTCTTCTCTCTTCCGTCAATCCTTTTGTCGGACCGTCACCAAGGATTCTCCGGTGAGTATTTATCTTCCTCTCTTATAATCTTCATCGTGGATCTTGATTTTTAGGTTGTGAGAACATGGATTTTTACTCTATTGCTAGCTATTTGTCTAATTTCTCGAATTCGATTTTGATTGGTGTTAGTTTTGTGATTTGATTACTGAGTTGTTTCTTTGGATTTTAACATTTTAGATCTGGAATCGTTTTGGCTTGAGAGTTTTATTACTTGAAATTTAGATTCTTTATCCTCAATTTTGTTGTTCTTGGTTCGTTAAGAAGAGCCAATTCAGTTTCCTATTCCATTGGATTTATGTGCATATCATGATTAGATGAAATGTTATTGTTGGTTTTTTTCACCGGGGGGACACACAGTGAGATGTTGAGTCTCTTCTCTTTTTTTGGAAGGACAGATTTACACCAAGGTTTTACATTGCAGCATCTGATAACATGAGTCTCCGAAAGTTCAGTAGTTTTGAAGATTACAGTGACAAGGTTTAGTTTAATTCTTTTATTTTCAGTTTTGTTTTGATTTTTGTCCTTCGTCTTTGGATTTTTGCTTCTTGCTTATAGTTGCCTTGTGGTAGAATTTGTGTTTTGAAAGATGTGATTGGTTTGTTTCTTGGTTGATACTACATTGATTCGTATGAAACTGGTTAATTCTTCAACCACAATGACTAATTTCTTTTTTATGTTGTGACATATCCCTATTATGGAAGCCTCATCACAGTTCATGCAAATTCTAGGAGTCACGAAGTTGGTCAGTCTTATGTGACTTCTGTTAGGACTACCATTGTCGCTATTGTTCATGCTCTGTGGCTAATGATCCGGATTAGACCACAAGTGGTATGATCTTTATCTGAATGCTTTCTTAAAATATTTTTAAGGCTTCTTCATAAAAACATTTGATCATGTTATATTATTAAATCTTGTTGATGCTTTTCAGATTCTTTGCAATGGTCCTGGGACCTGCATTCCTCTGTGTGTGATCGCTTTCTTATTCAAAGTATGCACACTTCAGAAATATTTTACCACGCAGTTCTTTCCTCTACTCTTTTTATTCTTAGTCATGGTTTCTCCATTTTATGTAGAATTTCATTAAGTTTTTGTTTCATCTTTGGTTACAAGTGCTGGGAATTAGATGGTCATCTATATTTTATGTTGAGAGTGTAACAAGAGTGAAGAAGCTCTCATTAAGTGAATTGCTGCTTTACAAGTTGAGGATAGCTGATCAATTCTTTGTTCAATGGCCCTAACTGCAAAAGAAGTATCCTCGGGCTCACTATGTTAGGTGCCTGATGTAAGCTGATTGGAACTCTCCTCACACCTAGAAATATTACAATAACTTATAATAGCTACAAGACACTCTCTCTTTCTATACAGGATCCAGTCACATTTTAGTAATATCTGTCTTTGGTTTCTACGAATTCAAGTTTTAAATACTTAAGTTTTGTAATCAGCTGTTTTGAAGTTGTTGATACCATTACACTGAGCTTACAATGTGATATGGGTAGTCTTCTTCAAAACTAAACTAGACGCAAGGATAAACGAAGAGCGTAAAAGAAAACAAAAGACTCCAGATCGGTTTGGCAACCGATCGAGCTAACCGATCACAGTATCTTTGAATCGGCCTCTAATCGGACAAACCGATCGCGTATGCTGAATCGGTTTGCAACCGATCGACATAACCGATCGCCGACAGATAATAATTGAATGTTGTTTTGCTTTTATTTTTGAAAATCTATGTTTAAAATGTAATATTTTTATGTAGCTATGCTTAATTAATAAAATAAATTCTATATTAAAAAAAAAATTATTAATTTTTTTTTTTTTAAGAATTCTATTAGGGGTTCTACCAATAAAGCAGCAAAAACAGAAATTTCTTAACGCAGTTTTTTAACTTCAAATTTATATTAAAATTGTATTTAAGAAACCCATTTGAGTTTCTATCAATAATGATGCTCTAAGGTCCATTATAATGTTGACCAAAACAAAAAGGTCCATACGACGCGGAAAACGCCAAGCATTTTCCTTCAAAGTACTGAAAACAGCGTGATTTGCAAAGTCCTGTCAAGAGTCAACACTGATTAGCGATTTTACCAAACAGTGATCTGTCTTCTTCTTCTTCCTAGCAATTTCCCTCTCGATTTCTTTAGTTTTCTACTTGGGAGAGGAGAGATCCTTTGGAATCGTGACTTTAAGAAACCCTAGCATTTGATTCTAGGTGGTGAAGCTGTCGACGAGAACGATGGCTTCACTATGTAATCGATGCTATGTCGTTTTGGAGAAAACACTAGTATGTAAGGCCTATGGCCATTTGAGATGAGAATAATCAGATATTTTATTATATTCCTCTTTGCTCTATGTCTCTCTTACTTTACTCTTTCTCGCGATTCATCATCTCCTTCGTCCATAGAGTCACAATCCTTTAGGGTGATTGTTCTTCCTTCAACGGAATCGGATTTGTAGAATTCGTGTCTGAGGAGAGTACAATGGTGAAGCCATCGACGAGTGTGTGGGAAACAATGCAGAAGAAGAGATGGCCTATGATGATTCTCTTGATTTTATCTATATCAACACTCGGAATGATTCTCGTTAATGCTACTTTTGGTTCCTGTATAACTAGTGGAAAGTTATGCGGCCAAATCGTGGTGGACAAGTATGAGATCAGTGACTTGAAGATCCCATCTGTTTCGGGATCGCTGAATCCTCTCAGTTTCATGAAATTTAAGCTTGTTTTGCTTGTTTCTCATGAACTCTCACTCTCAGGTTAAGTTCGTGCTTCTGTGTTTTCTCTATGGATTTTCTCCGTTGGTTCTTCTCTGAATTGATGATTTTTGTGTGATTGATTTAGGTGGACCTTTACTATTAATGGAATTAGCGTTTTTGTTGAGAGGAGTTGATGCTGAAGTTGTTTGGATCACTAATCAGAAACCAATTGAAGAAGATGAAGTGGTCAAGGTTTTAGAACACAAGATGTTGGATCGAGGAGTGAAGGTTTCAAATTTAGCTCCCAGTGATCTCCATAGTTGTTTTCTTTGATTCTTTATCGTAAGTGTATTGAATCAAATCTTTTAAATACTTTCAGGTCATTTCAGCAAAGAGTCAGAAAGCTATAGATACAGCTCTAAAGTCTGATTTGGTTGTTTTAAATACTGCTGTTGCTGGGAAATGGCTTGATGCAGTTCTCAAGGACAATGTTCATAAAGTTCTTCCTAAAGTCCTCTGGTGGATTCATGAGATGAGAGGTCACTATTTCAAACCTGATTTAGTCAAGCACCTCCCTTTTGTTGCTGGCGCTATGATTGATTCTCACGCAACTGCTGAATACTGGAAGAACAGAACTCATGCTCGCTTAGGGTATGTTTCCTCTCTTGCAACTTCTTCTTTTTCCTTTTACAGTCTACTATGTTTTAGAGTCTTGCGACATTTCGGTTTTTAGCATTAACGTCTGAAGCTTAACAGTGTGTCCTCTGAACTGCTGTAACACAGGATTAAAATGCCTAAAACTTATGTCGTGCACCTAGGAAATAGCAAGGAGTTGATGGAAGTAGCTGAAGATAGTTTCGCCAAGAGAGTTCTCTGTGAGCAAGTTCGTGAATCTCTTGGAGTGCGGAATGAAGATATACTATTTGGCATTATTAATAGTAAACCATCTCTTACGTTCTTTCTGTTCCTCAGTTTACCATAATCTTCAAAAAAGTTTTACTTATGGTGCTTTTGACTGGTGCTTCTCTTATTGCAGGTGTATCTCGAGGGAAAGGGCAAGACCTATTCCTCCGAGCCTTCCATGAAAGTCTTAATATTATCAAAGAGACTAAAAAACTTGAGGTACCAACAATGCATGCAGTGGTAGTAGGAAGCGACATGAGCGCACAGACGAAATTCGAAACAGAACTACGCAACTTTGTCCAAGAGAAGAAACTTCAGAAGATTGTCCACTTTGTCAACAAAACAATGAAAGTAGCACCATATCTAGCAGCCATTGACATTCTTGTCCAAAACTCCCAAGCCAGAGGAGAATGCTTCGGGAGAATAACAATCGAAGCCATGGCCTTTAAGCTTCCTGTACTTGGTACTGCAGCAGGAGGAACAATGGAGATTGTAGTGAACAGAACAACCGGTCTATTACACAATAGCGGTAAAGATGGTGTGTTACCTCTTGCTAAAAACATTGTGAAGCTGGCGACGAACGCTAAGATGAGGATGACAATGGGGAAGAAAGGGTATGAGAGGGTAAAAGAGATGTTTTTGGAAAATCATATGTCTCATCGAATAGCTTCTGTGCTCAGAGAAGTGTTGCAACACGCTAAAATTCACTCAGGGACAACAAATTCGGATCATTAAACAGAATTTAGCAAGGAAATGCCAGTGTTGCTTCATTTTATTGTACACTCTTCATCTCTCAAGTTTTTTTTTAATTTAATCTGTCTATAGAAAGAAAACTGACTGGAAAGAAAATTTAAAGCGTTTAGGCACATTTTTACTTTATTTGCGACTCTTAAATAGAGCCCATCCAATCATATGAAGTCAGATGGTATCGTTTTGTGCAGAAGAGATGCTTTTCAGAAGAGCTTGAAACAAGACCTGTTGTTGTAAGGCTTATTGTTGCCAAGCCAATGCTGCATATGAACTCCAATGGTATCCAAGTAAGAGCTACTCCTTCCATGTAACCCCAACACTTGTCCTTGTGTTGTAGTCGAAGTGAAAAACGTCCCGATTTCTTCACCGTACGGACCGTACTTGCCCCGGCTCGTGTAGAAACTCAAAGACTTGACAACAATAGTTTTATCTGAACTGTTCAAAGGTCCGTAATACCCTGAAATGCAGGTGAGTATTTCGTTTGGATACTCAAGTTTAATCTGCAAAGAGAGATTTGAGGGCATAGCATTTAATGATGGTTGTGAAATTACTATATTTATATGAAAACAAGAAACGATTTGTTGTTTACCCTGTGTGTGGCGACTCCATTGTTACCACCATGTTTAATGGACCAAACAGATTGTCCATTTCTATCGTACTCAACTTGTATTGAAGAGATAGCATCATTTCCTCTCGTTACAAATATCTGTTTGATCCCTGAAAATACTCCATCGTCCCACGGTTTACCACCGTCGCCTCCCCATGGTCCAGGCCCGCTCGGTGTTGGTTCTTTGACAACTCCACGCTCAACCTACAAACAAGTTTTAAAACCCAATAAGTATGGTGCTATTAGGGTGTACCAGATAAGTAGAACTAAACTGAACCAAACGAGCAAACCCAAATTGTGTAATCCAAAAATGACTCATTAGATATCCACAAACCCAAAAACCCTTCCAAACCGAACAAGAACTGAAATTGAGTAATCCACAGCTCAAATTGGCTGTTATTTTCTAGAGACTGAAAACTTGAAAAACCTGAAAATTCGAACTGAAACCAACTACCATGGTGATGAAATTTATAACTTGCCTTTTCTCCATGGCCGTTTGCTGCAAGGACTAGCTTATTAGCCCACAGGGAATTTTCGATTTCCGCGACGCCAGAGGTATTGTGAGGAACAATTGCATTGTGAGGAGATGATGGCTTAAGGGAACTTATCTTGCATTCCATAACATGAACACCAATGGAATCAAGAAACAAACCCTCTCTTCCAAGGAATCCAACAACCTTTCCCTCTTCGATTTTATGTGTAAAAGAAGGTCCTTGTTCTTCTCCAAAAGGTCCATGCTTTTCTCTGTTGGTGTGGAAAGTCAGTGACTTTATAACATTAGGTCCCATATACATTAACGGTCCATATGTTCCCATTACATGTGTTAAAACCTCTGATGGGTAGTCAAATACAATCTGCAAATTACAAACAAAAAAACAAAGACTGAGATATGAAGAGTGTATTTAGCTTTAAACAAACCTTAAAAACGTTTTAAATTCACATACCTTATCATGTCTAAATCCCCCCATGCCACCATGCTTGCTTCCCCACACAGCTTGTCCTCTAAAATCATAACAGACCTTCACTGACACAATCCCAACATTGCGTGACAAATTGATTTGTCTAATACCGGTATAGATTCCATCGTCAAACATGATACCACCGGTTCCACCCCATGGTCCATATGTTTTCGCACCACCTTCAACTTTTGACTGCGACTTCTCAGTATCTGTCACCATCTGATAAAACAAATTTGATTTCTTATTCTTGTAAGAAACCGCTAAGAAATTCAATAAGACATGAATGTTCTTTTAATGTATAACATAAAAGTTTTGAAATCACCTTATGTTTGGTGATTTCAGCACCTGTGTGATCTCGGTATTCAAAAGAAGGCAAAGTTGGATCTTTCTTTTTGAGGGCAACAACTATATCATAGTTTTGGCCTACACTTCCTTGTATCACTGAGTATTCATGTTTCTTATCACCATAATGGATATTTTGATGTGAGTGCATAACAATTTTCGACAAGGGATTATTCTCTTTAGGAATTGGTTGAATGTGAACACCAATAGCATCCAAATACCAACCAGCTTCCCCATGGAACCCAATAATCTTCGACTCTGATTTTGGCAAAGCGAAGAATGTGCCTGACTCAACACCAAACGGTCCATATTTTCTGCGGTTACTCTCGAAAGTAAGTGAACGGACACATATATTCCCCCATATGTCAAAGCTACCATAGGTTCCATGTACTGATATCAGATACTCATGTGGGTAATCAATTTTGACCTAACAACAAGAGATCAGTGATCAATTTCTGAAAACTAAAAAATACATATATGATTTTAAGAGTCTCAATCATACCTTACTAAACTTCTTGCCTCCCTTTCCTCCACGTTTTTCAGACCAAACCGAGCTACCGTTCTTGTCATACTCAACTTGGATGGAGTCTATACCAGAACCATGCGCTATAATTATTTGCCTTACTGTAGTGTATATTCCATCATCCCAGGCATGGCCACTTTGGCCTCCCCATGGGCCAACTGATGCAGGCTTGCCTTCAACACTCTGCAACAACCAACTTCAAGTTAGTACTTACATAATCATAAGTTCATAACTGCAATATCAGCTTTTTGTAGTGGAAATTTCAATATAGAGAAACAGAAGAACCAGGTTAAACAAAAGATTTTGCCAATACCATCCTCAGATTAAGATGATCTCTTAAGTCTCAAAGCAAGTGTAAGAAGTTCGAGTAAAGAGATAGCTGACTACTGCAAAACATAGCTTAGACATTTGATGGGAATTTATGATGGGTGAAAAGGTGACGTTAGTGGTTGGGGATTTTCTGGAATATATCAAAACAAGTTGCAGAATACACGTTATTACTAGCGACTCATTCTGGTTTCCACTATCAAGGGAAGTCATGGAAGGAAAAAAAAGAATCATATTCTTCATAGAATCATATTTCCCAAGATAAGAAAAACAATTTGTTACAAAAAATATGATACACTGATTCAAAGTTGTAATCAAAAACGCTCACTATTTTGAATCTTTCCTAAATTGGTAAAGTTCCCTAGCTGGTGCCCATATTATTAAAAAAGTTTAGATTTTTCAAGGTACTGTTGGAGTTTAGGAAGTACCAAACTTCAACAAATTTTACTCAAGCCATGCTGCTAACTCAATAATCTCTTAATAACTGCAGAAAACAATATGAGAATGATATATTACGTGATTATGTGGTTAAAAAGATAGCTCAAATCAAGTTAAGTCGTACCTTAGTGGTGTATTAAACACTCTACCAATAATCTTTACAGAAACAATCTCCATTCTTAAAGTGGTGCAAGCATCTCGTGTCCTCCAGCATTATCTCACAGCCATATCTCTTAGAGATGTATTTTGCAGTATTGTGGCAATCTCGGCACATCCTAAGATTTTTCAAGATCCTTATCGTCTTAGGTGCACCAGATGAGGAAATTAGACCAAAAGCCATGGCAAACGTTTCGCTGTGAATTCCACAAGTTTCTTCCCTTCCTTCTTCCTCAATCAAAAGTTCACCATTATATAGGTCATTTCTATGATCCAGCCTACACATTTTCTCCACCCAGGGATAGAGCACATCAGTACATAATTTTGATTGATCACCTGTTGTGAATGTGTGAATTAAATTTCTGACTTCAATCCAGCTCTGCCCAATAGGTTTCTTTAGTAAGTTTTCTCTCCTCAGCTTTTTTCCTTCTAGTGATCTCCCAAGTTTTGCACCTAATGCATAGATCTGCGAAACCATATTTTCAGTGACCGGATTTTCAGGTTCCAAGGAGAATAAGTTCTCTGCTGCATGGATTGCCAAGTCAATATCACCATGAATCCTACAGCCAGTTAAGAAGCTTTCCCAGATGGGTGTCTCTGACTGAACATTCATCTCCTGGATAAACTGCAGAGCTTCTTCAAGTCTGTTGGATCGTCCATACAAAGCTACCATAGCAGAACAATGTTCCAGAGCAGGAATAATATGGTAATCATTCGCTATGCTGGAGAATACTTTCTTTCCTTCGTCTACATTTCCCATTAGACCGTGTGCAAGGATAATACTCGAAAGAGTTCCCCTATTTGGCTTAATCCCCTGCGTCTTCATTTGATTAAAAAGATCAAGAGCTTGACCATAGCTACCATGTAAAACATGAGCTCCAATCAGAGAGTTCCAAGTTATGATGTCTTTCGTTTCCATACCCTTGAAGATGGCTCCTGAGTATCCTATATCCCCTGACTTAGCATAAGTATCTGTTAAAGCGTTTTTTACAGCATGAACAGCATCTAGGTTTCTCCGCAATACACAACCGTGAATCTCTCTTACCATTTTGGTTGCAAGAAGATTAGCGCAAGCGGGTAAGAGACTTAGAATGGTAACTGAATTTGGCATGAAGCGAGAAAACTGCATTTTCCGAAAAAGTTCCAACGCCTCGTCCCTTTTTCCGTTTTGTATGTAACCAGCAATAATTAGGTTCCATGATGCAGTATTCCGCTGAACTTTTCCATCTGTTTCCACCCTCTGAAACAGGTCCATAGCTTCACCCTCATCTCCATTCTTAATATATCCTGAGATCATCGTGTTCCATGTGATAATATTTGGTTTTACATTTGCATCTTGCATCCTTGTAAACAATTCAAAAGCCTTCCCACACTAGCCTGCTTGGCAATACCCTGTTATCATTGAGTTCCAAGTATATAAATCCTTGTTCTTTACCGAATCAAAAACTTGCCTCGCATCTTCCAGCTTTCCACACTTCGAATACATATCAACCAGAGAATTGCCCACAAGCACATCATCGATAAAGCCCATCTTCACAGCAATAGAGTGAACTTCTGATCCCAGGTTTAGAACTTTTAAACATGAACAGGCAGACACAGCACTCATAATAGTGACTCCATTCGGCACTACACTCGCTAAAAACATCTTCCTAAACATATCTAATGCCTTAAATCTCATCCCATTATGAATCAAGCCAGAAATCATAGCTGTCCACGTAAACACATCAGCAGTTATACCAAACCTCTCCATCTTCGGCATCAAGTCCATCGCAGCATCACATTTCCCTAGCTGGTTATAACCCCCAATCAATATGTTCCAAGTCACTAACCCTGGGGAAATTCCTTCTTTTTCCATCTCTTCAACCAATTCTACAGCTTCTTCATGTTTACCATTTTGGCAGTAAGCTAACAATACTGAGTTCCAAGCAACCACATCTCTCTCTTCCATGCGTCTAAAAAACTTCGTAGCGAAACTCAATTCACCACATTTCGCATAAACAGCTAAAATGGAGTTGCTGACACGAAGACACGACGTCATCCCGAGTTTTATGACCACGGAATGAATCAACTTCCCAGTCTCAACATCTCCACAATTCGCACATCCCTGTAATATCTTTGGAAGCAAGAAATCATCAGGCAAAACTCCGTCTTCCATCATCAAACGAAAGAGCTTAGAAACTTCTCTCCAACGATTTTCCCTCGAGTAAGCACCAATCATGGCAGACCATGTGTACAAATTTCTCTCACGCATTGAATCAAACATCTTACGGGCATCAACAAGGCACCCACATTTAGCATACATGCTCAACAGCTTAGTCTCCACAAAGACATCAGGTTCAGGTAACAAACCGAACCGAGCATGAAGGATACGACCCAAATAGACAGAACCAGAATCAATGCAAGATTCCAACAAGTTGAGATAAGTGCTTCGTTTCAGCTTTGATCCTTGTTGAAACAACGAATCCAGAGCTTTCTCAGCTTCGAGCAGACTTCCGTTTCTACACAAGTAATCCAATTGCTCGTCGAGAATGATATTGGTTTCTTTCTTCTTGATGAAAGATAGGTTTTTCTTTCTGGATTTTGGATGAACTTCAGACAAATTCTCCATCTTTGCTGGAATTTGATAATTCAAACAAGTTTTGGGAAATGATGGTATGAAGAGCTTCTCCATTATCTAACAAATACTGCTATTAACTTGAATGGCTCTACGAGAGATTCTTCTCGTTTACAGAATCTCCAACGAGAGCTTACAGATTACAGAGTATATAAGAGTATAAGCTCACGAAGAAGATAAGGAAGAACACGGAACCTCGGTAAATGGGGGGTACTTTGGTAAAAATATGAAACGTTTCGTGATAAGAATTTCAATTTCCAATCAAATTTTGACACGTGGCACATGAATGCTCGCACAAAAACATATCCAATTTTTGGAGATGAAAGTTTATAGAGCTTTGTTTTGACCCAAAAAAAATTAAACCTTTGTAAGCCCACGATTTCAGATATTCAAATTATATTCGTGGAACAAATCATTAACTGGAATTAGTTTCACTGATTCAGTAAGAACGTCAAACAGATCGCATAAGCAGAAGCCAAAGACCAAATAATAAAAGCATGGTTTTATTGATATGGTGCAGGCTCAAATAGTCAGAGACCACCTTAACTTCTACATTATTCATCTCCATCTACCAATATTCCCCATTGCGATTAGCTAAATTTTAAGAAACAAACTAGACCTTATTATTATTATTATTAGGCATCAAAACGATTTAAGCAGTGGCAACACCAGTATGCTTCACAATAGTCGCATGAAGATCTTCCTTCCTTGCACCAATGACCTTATCCACAACTTCGCCTGCTTTTATGAACACAAAGGTCGGCATTGCCTCCACACCAAACTCTTTAGCTACACTCTTTTAAACAGCACATAATATATCAGTGAATGTGCCACCACTGAAGCATAATTCTAGAGCTAAAGAGTGGTGAAAATTGTAAAGAAAGTGTGGTTTTTGTGTTCACCTGAAGCTCATCAACATCCACCTTGAAGAAGATGGCACTTGACATAAAGTTCTTGGCGTAATCCGCAAAAATTGGAGCAATCACACGACATGGTGGACCATGATGCAGTGAAATCAATCACAATCTGAAAACAATGAGACATTATAATTACCATCACAAGGCTGAATAATCTAAGCAATATCCTAATCAAATTTTAACATAGGGATGACTATAATCGACACTAACTAAACAAAGAACACAAAAGACATTCTTAACACAGAAAGAGATTCATTTCACTGATGCTTCGCTTTCAATCGCAGATCAAATCGATTTATGTTGTCATCTACTTCGAAACGTTAACCGAAACCAAAACCTCGTCTAATTTTTTCGGAACCATAATGTTATCTTTGAAACCTTACCTAATCATAATCGCACGCATGGAAAAACGAAAGCCTAATTCCGAAAATCAAATAGAATTTTTTTTTTTTTTTTTTAAGGAGATTCGAATTATGACCAGCTTGTTGGATTCTTTGGCTTTGTCGAGTTGTGCAGTCCAGACATCGGTCGTGTGGCAACCGATCACTTGACCCTCTTCTGCTGCCATTTCTTCGAATCTGAGACAAAGGAAATAACCAAAATGTCCGATCACTTGTTTTCGTTCTTCCGCCGTTCCTATCTGTCAGCTGTATATAGAGGAGGGATTGATATTGACAGAATTACCCCTCCATATTGACAGTTACTACGAAATGGTGTCCACCTGGACCGGTGGCTCATGCATGTAATGTACACACACCGTACCAAACTGCTCGCATTTATAAATTTCTAGTCACACGAATGAAATAAAAATTTCAGAGATAAGATTTTTTTTTTTTTTGTCAAGAGATAAGATTGGATTATTAATTTTAATCTTAATCGCCACTTGTGGCTTACCACAACTTACCCTCTTCTTCCTTTCTTCCTTCACTCTAATGGCGCTTCCAAGCACAGTCGCATCTCCTTCCTTCAAATCCACGCCGCCGTATCTCTCCGCCTTCAACTCTAAACCTTTACGTCTTCCACCTACTTACTGGAGCGGTAATAACCGTCGAAGCTGTAAGCTCATCTCCTCCTTCCGATGCTCATCGTCGTCGTTCTCCGAGAAGCACCACAACGCAAATCCGTCCAAATCAGATGACCTAGTTGAGCTTCCTCTCTTTCCACTACCTCTCGTCCTCTTCCCCGGCGCAACAATCCCGCTCCAGATCTTTGAATTCCGATACCGAGTCATGATACAAACACTCCTCCAATCCGATCTCCGATTCGGCGTAGTTTACTCCGACGCCGTATCAGGCTCCGCCGCAGGTGTAGGATGCGTCGGAGAGATCTTGAAACACGAGCGGCTCGTCGACGATCGATTCTTCCTAATCTGTAAAGGCCAGGAACGATTCCGCGTCACGGATCTCGTCCGTACGAAACCTTACCTCGTCGCGAAGGTGACGTGGCTTGAAGATCGACCGTCCGGTGAAGAGAATCTAGACGAATTGGCCAACGAAGTCGAAGTTCTGATGAAAGAAGTGATTCGATTGTCTAATAGATTGAATGGGAAGCCAGAGAAGGAATCACAGGATCTGAGGAAGAATCAGTTTCCGACTCCGTTCTCGTTCTTTGTTGGAAGCACGTTTGAAGGAGCTCCATTGGAGCAGCAAGCGTTGCTGGAGCTTGAAGACACGGCGGCTAGGTTAAAGAGAGAGAGGGAAACGCTGAGGAATACACTCAATTACTTGACTGCAGCTTCTGCAGTGAAAGATGTCTTCCCATCGCAGCCATAGCTTTATCGGTACTGAGAAATTTCTGGTCTTTATTTCTTAAGCGTTTTAAAGTTATTGGATACATTATATTTGATCATTTGTGTAAAGTTTCAGAAACGTAGGCTTCACTTGATTGGCTTCTATAGTACCATTTTCATTGAAAAGCCTGTCAAAATGTTATCTGTAGAAGTTTGCTTAATCATAGTTTCAATGCCAATCTTTGATTGCCTCTATGATCAAAGAATAGTCTAGAGATGCAAGTATGGTTCTTGATACCAAATCCTTGCTTCTCGAGTTGGCATTTTCGTTGAATAGCCTGTGAAAATGCCATCTATAAAAGTTTGCTTGATCAGAGTTCAATGGCTCATATCATAGCGTTTTAGTACTAAATTACTCTGACGTTGAACTGGGGAATTCAAAACACATGTCTAGAACTGGTTTATATGATAAGCTTGCTTTGCCTTTTTGAATTTCTTAATACATGATAAATTATGCCTAGTTGAGCTATGCCTATGGACAACTATGGCTGCCTCAGTTTTTTTTTTAAGACATAGGCTTAGTTGATTTAGTATTACGTTTTGTGTCATTTGAATTATGGGTCCGGTCTAGTTGAGAGCTTTTATGTATTATATGGGTGGTCATATAGTTTCAGATCATCAATATTGAAAAAGATTAGTTCTAATGGGTTAGTTTCAGATCACCAATATTAAAAAAAAAAAAAGATTAGCTCTAATGGGTTATTGGGTTTAGCGGCGTAGAAACAGTGTGGGGACGTTTATATGGTCAAACACGACGATTGCGTTCAAGTAGGCTTTGCATCAATTTGTAGACTCTAGATTCTAAGTAAAATTTTGTCAAAAGGAGCACTAAAGAATTGCCCTCTTAATTTCCCATCTTGTTATATCCAAATCTCAAGAGATACATTTGACCTGAGAATGATTAATGTTTGCACTGAAGAATCCAATTGCTTATGAAATATGAGTTCTAAATTTGTGTAGTTACTGCAAACCATTTGATTCTAATTTCTTTCTAATCATGCAGCTTTTGAATTGATTATATTTTAACCACCACAAAATTATAATCATTATATTGAAATCCTAAATTAAATTATATCATGCTCTATAAGTAATAATCCAACTTTCAGATCAATAAAAGGGTAGCAATATTTGTTGTAAAGATTCCTATACATATACGTATCTTTCTTAGTCGATGGCGAAAAGAACCAAGTCAACAACCTATATTATAATGTCATTTTTTTAATAAATTGATTAATTAAAAACCGAATTATAAATCCAATCATGAATATCGTTGACAGAAATAAATGAATCCTGAATATCAATTCATCTCTTATGTCGATTTATTGCTTGAATTTTGTTAAGACATGAATAATTTTACTTCTGAGTGTGATTACATAAAACACTTTTTTTTTATGAAGAAGCAACGCGGAAGAGTTAAAAACGATGACGCGTAGACAAAAGCTCACTTGATTGACCATTACGCCGCCAAGGTAGACGTCCCTAACATATACTACTTCTGTCACAAATTAAGTGATGTTTAAGGTTTTAGCACACAGATTAATAAAATATATATAATACCTATTTTAACCTTTTTCAATTATTATTTAATTTCTGTTTTTAATTTGAAAGACTTTATTTAACAAACATTATTTCAATAAGACAAAAATAAAAACAATAGAAAACGTTGATTTATGCATAAAAAAGTGAAAATATCACTTAATTTGGTACAAAATAATTTCTCTAAAACTAATCTGTTAATTTGGGATAGAAGGAGTATATAAAGAACACATCTCTTTCCCTTGTCCCAACAAAAACAATATCAGCTTCCACTCAAAAATATCTCAACCAAATCAAACCTCCGACTTACAAAGTCAAATCGCTTAAGATCTCCGACCGACAATCATTTCCAAATCATGGCTCAGAACAATCAACCGATTTTTCAGACCAAGCCACAAGGTAATAATCATAACAACTAGCCAGATCGCTCGTTTCTTGATCTAATCTCCTTACAAACAAAAACTTGATTCTAATTTCTCTCTTTTTGCAGAACAATTTGTGCAGATACCAATCAACATCGAGCGTGATTCAACCACACTCATGAACCAAACCGGAAACTCAAACCGGAAACCAAACCACTGGCCAACGATTATCATCTCAATCATCTTCGTCATCGTAGGTCAATCCATAGCAAAACTCCTAGAAAACTTTTACTACGATCAAATCAATCGAAGCGAGTACGATGAAAGCCGTCAAAACGACGGCGTTTGGACTCAAGCTCTTCTCCAAACCGTTGGATTCCCTCTTCTTCTCCTCCCTTTCATCATCTTCATCACCAAGAATAAACGCAACCGTCATCAACAACCTCCGATCACTTCCGATCAAATCCACTACAAATCCTTAGCTGTAATCTACATTTGCATCGGAATCATCATGGCGGTTCAAGGAAGACTTGCCGCCATGGGAAAACTCGAGATTCCATTTGGAGTTTTCACTCTGATCTACACAACACAGCTCTTCTTCACTCCGATTTTCGCAGCTTTCATCAACAAAATCAAATTCAATCGATGGGTTGTAATCTCCGTGATCTTAGCTATCATCACCGGAGCTCTCACTTTATCCTCCTCATTCGGCGGCGAGCCAGACGAAGCAGAGGAGAATTACGCAAGAGGCGCATGGGCTGCTCTGTTCGCTGGACTCTGTTTCTCTCTTCTCCTCTGTAACATTCAAAACGTTTTCGACAGTTACATCTTCAAACGCACTGAATCAACCACTAGAAAACCAAGCTTCGCCTCTGTTTTCGAAGTCTTGATCTTCTCCTCCCTCGTCGCTACCATCATCTCCATCGTCGGTCTGCTAATCGCCGGCGAGCAAGACGATTTGAAGAGAGAAATGAATGAATTCTCAAAAGGGAAAGGCTCGTATAGGATGGCTATGGTTGGTCAAGCTGTTTCGTGGCAAATCTATTGGGTTGGGATTGTGGGACTCGTGTTCTCTGTCTCGAGCGTGTTGTCGAACGTGATCACTGTTATTACGTGGCCGATCGTGTCTGTTCTTGTGGTGATCTTCTTCAACTTCATGGATGATGAGCTCGATGTGTTCAAAGGTGTTGCCTTGGTTACAGCCGTCTTAAGCCCCGTCGCTTATTTCTTTAGGCTTCACAAAGAGAATCGTATGGCCAGTTAGATTTGGGTTTTTTTCCTCGATTTTTTTTGTGGGTGACTTAATCGTTTATTTGTGTGTAAGTGTGTAACAGCTTCGCTTATAGATGTAAATTTATTTTATTTTTAATTTGTATGTTTTACAATGAAATGTTTGGAATTGTGTAATTTTTTCATGGAATTTATCTTTAGGTTGAATTTCTCCTCCGTCGACTTCTCATATCATTGATTTAGATTCAATAGAGTAAAATTTGAAGATAAAAGATGTAAAATTGTACCATGTTCAATTATGTATGTATAAAAAACATATGGTAAAATGACTTATAGTTAAAACGCATAGATATAGTCTCACTTCATTGACTAGTACACAGCCAAGGTCGACCCCTCTGCTCTGTGTGTGTAGAATAAACACCACACATGAGATTTTCCCAAACATTATCCAACCATATCGATTCTTTGAATATTGAAATCAAATTATTGACAATCTCCGACATCAGTTACAAGCTCAGTCACAGATAACTGAAACCATGGCCAAGAATGATCAGCCAGTTCAAACCAAGCCACAAGGTGATAATTAGCCATATATAATCTTACTATCATCTACTCTCTGTGAATTGTCTCTATTCTAGGATCTATTTGATTCTCAATTCTTGTTTTTTGTTCTCAATTTTGCAGACAAGCATGTCCATATACCAATCAATACCGAGCACGATTCAACCACACTCACAAACCAAACCGGAAACTCGAACCAGAAACCCATCCATTGGCCAACCATTATCCTCTCCATCATCTTCGTCATTACCGGTCAATCCATAGCCAAACTCCTCGAAAAATTCTACTATAACCAAATCCAACGAAGGGACTACGACTCGAAACGTCAAAACGGCGGCGTTTGGATTCAATCTCTTCTCAAAACCGTTGGATTCCCTCTCCTCCTCTTCCCTTTCATCATCTTCACCACCAAGAGTAAACGCAATCATCGTCAAGAACCTCCGATGATCACCTCCCATCCATCCTCAACTAAACTCATACTCTCTCTATCCGGTTTCATCGGAGTACTGTTGACGAATCATGGAACACTCTCCGGCCAAGGAAAGCTCGAAAGCCCATCTAGTGTTTTCACTCTTATCTACACAACACAGCTCTTCTTCACTCCCATTTTCGCAGCTTTCATCAACAAAATCAAATTCAATAGATGGATTGTAATCTCTCTGATCTTAGCAATCATCACCGGAGCTCTCACCTCCTCCTTCGGCGGCGAGCCAGACGAAGCAGAAGTGAATTACGCAAAAGTCTTACGGCAAGCTCTATTCTCCGCCATTTGCTTCTCTCTTCTCCTCTGTATCATCGAAAACGTCTTCAAACTCGTCGAATCAACCACCGGAAAAACAAGTTTCGCCTCCGTTTTCGAAGTCATAATCTTCTCATCGATCTTCGCTACGATCATCTCCGTCGTGAGTTTGCTAATATACGGCGAGCAAGACGATTTGAAGAGGGAGATGAATGGATTCTCCAAGGGGAAAGGAGCGTACGTGATGGTTATTGTTGGTCAAGCCGTTTCTTGGCAGGTCTACTGGGTCGGGATCGTGGGACTCGTGTTCTCCATCTCAAGTGTGTTTTCGAACGTGATCAGTGTCATTACGTGGCCGATCGTGTCGGTTCTTGTGGTGATGTTTTTCAATGTCATGGATGATGAGTTCGATGTTTTCAAAGGTGTTGCCCTGATCACTGCCGCCTTAAGCGCCGCCGTTTATTTTTATAAGCTTCACAAAGAAAATCGTAACTAATCACGTGGCGGCAAATTGAAGAATTAAAGAAGACTGCATCAGTTATGTTTGTTTCAGTGGTTCAGTGTCTGCATCAGTTGTGTCTGCATTAGTGGTTTGGTGTCTTTGATTTATTCTAAGTTGAATGAGTCTCTCCTGGTTTGTAGGAGCAGAGTCACTACTCTTTGCACGTTTTAGTTCGTGTTTTGGTTGAGTCTTTTTAAGAGTCAGTTTGGTTAATTTGCTTCTGCTTGGTCTATTTAAACGACCATTTCCTTTTCAATTGAATTAGAGAGAATTCCAGAAACTGTTTGTAAGTTCAGAAAGACAACACAAATTACGTCAAATTCAAAGATTTCTACTTTTTATTTTTTTCTCTTGGTTTTTATTGGTTAAAAGAGTTATTTGTTTTTTTCTCTCGCGAAGGATTTAGTTTTGTACATTTTACTCTGTGGTAACCTATATATTAAGATTTGTACATTTTACTCGGAGCATCGAGCACATATTTTTGGAGTTTGTGATAAGAAACCAGAGTAGCTAAATTTGTTTCATAGACAGAGAAAGAAAAGCATAAAAACGTAAGACTTTTCTTATTAATCTGCTTCTTCTTTGCCCCCTACGTAATTATAGATTAATTCTTAACACATTAATTTCTTAAACACTAAATACTGAAAACTAAGTGATTTCCTTATATCAAATAAGTGAATAAGACTCTTCCTATTTCGTTGACTAATAATTTTTTCTTTCGCCTCTGCCAAATTCATTATCCCATATTCCCATCTTCTTCTTATATTTTCATTCAGATTTTTGGTGAATTTTTTGGTTACACATTATTCAAACACCAAAAGAAAGAGCAAATCTAAAGGGACCAACTTTTTTCACATGCTCGTTGTTTGATATATAGAGAAGTTTTATTTGCTTTTGGAAAAAAGGGGTTTATAAATAAAATGTCATATCAGTCATAGACTCATAATCGAATTTAGGTATACAGATGTTGTGGGGATGCATAAAAAACCTATGTTTAAAAAATTGATCTATGGTCTTTTTTACATTATCATTGACCATTGACTTTTACTATGTTTCTTGACCCATTTCATTTCAAGTACTTTGTTGATCAAAACAAAAAACTAAGAAGTAGTTCTCCACAATTTCAAAAAGTAACTTTTTCTATCCATTTTCAAATTCTGCCAAGCCTAATATATACTATTATTAATACCATTGGAAAGGTATTTCTAAAACAAAAACATGCACATAAATTAAATGGAAAAGAAAAAGTTATAAACTTTAATTAGTAACTAGTTTTCAGTTGACTTGGTACAACAAGTAGTTGAATTGCGAAATTAAACGGATATCAAATCTGTTCAACTAACTTTATCAATTCTTTTGTTTTAGTTGACGAACAAAACTAAATAAACAAAGAAAGTTAATTGGCTGAAGATTTTTCATTTTTGTCATTTTATTAGTTGCCAATTAAAGCACTAGGCTAACCAATCCTATGAGGCTGCATTAACGAAACAAGAAGTGAGGCAGAATCAGGAAAATTAACAGAAAAATGTACATTAGCTGAAAATATTATAAGCGATAGAGAGAGATTGCGAGAAGAGATCACATGTCGCAAGTCAGACAAACTAGACTATAGTATTTGGGAAACTTCCATCTTCTCCTCGGTCACATTTACATGTCCTAGATCAAACAATCGATGACATTATAATTATGATAACGATCACTATTGACAATTTCATCAAATAAATTTTAAATATTTTAGACACTAAAAAGGCAAATTAAGTGGGGTAGAGATAACATAAAGTGTTTGAAATTAATAATAAAGCATATGTATATATATGAAAATGATATCGAACAAGACAAGAAGTTAAGATCGAGTTAATCATATCTAATGATAGTTACATCCATGCAAGTGAATATCAAAATAGCTAAAAATGCTTAAGTTTCTGTAGAGAAGTAGTAAGTAGATTTAAATGCCCTAGAATACTCTCCATTTACATTCATCTACAGCAATGAATACATCACATGCAATGTATTGTCCTCATAATTTTTTATGTTTTTTCTTCACAACAATTAAACCTAACTTCCGATCTTCCACGATAAGTCGTCATCCTCATATGTGAGGACGACAACTTGTATATTAATGTCAATCAAAATTTAAGGGAACCAGCCAACAAAACTTCTTTTCGGATTAGTATTTAGTCGTCCGATCAATCAGCGTAAGGAACCAAATTTAGTTTGTTTTTTTTAAACGGTTTCTATGTTTCATGTAGTAAAACTAAACAAGCTCATTTACTAGCTAGGATATAATATTATACCGACAATTGAAAATTCACAGAGCTAAACTTTGTGTTTTCTTATATATGAAACAATTGAACGATGCGACTGGAGTTACATAAATCGATTCCCGCGTGGAAGTTTTTGTTATGATGAATTTCCTAGCTACTCTCTGTTTTTTGTAATAAAAGTTTTAATGTTGCATAGATATTGTAAGAATATCAAATGATTTGTGAACTATAATGATGGTCCACTGTTTTACTGCGGATATATATATATATATATATATATCGTATTGGGTAACAGAAAAGTTTTTCTTTTTTATATATAAATAGATTTGAAATACTTGTTTGCTCAATGGAACACGAAACCTAGTTAAGTCCTGTTTAGATCCGGCAAGTAAACGGATAAACTGGGAAAAAGCAGCTTCGAGTTCAACACCAGCCAGAAAGCTAATTCACTATCAAACCCACCACTATTTTTTATACAGAAGACCAAACTTTTTAAAAATAAAATTTATTTTAAAAAATAATCGTCAACAAAAAAAATGAAGATATGTCGATCACATTGGGAATATCAAACATTAAAAAGAACAAGCAGAAGATCAACTTGAAACTCTGACATTAATTCAATAGTAATAATCTAAAGATTGTTTCTCCCCAAAATTAAAAAAAAAACTTAATTATAATCTCTCATTTATCTCTAAAAAGAAGGTACAATATGCATGTTAATCAGTACTCACAAACCCTAGCTAGGTACGAAAAGACACCATATTGTCCGACAACAACAAAAACACTCGAGTTAAACATCTCTCGTACTTCTCTGATAATTATAAGAGCAATTATAATTGATCACAAACATTTTAAAGGTTTAGCATTTTCCAAAGTTTTCAATCTCAAGACCTAGGAGGTGCAAAGAAAGTGGTACCGGCAGCGACAAAGGCGTTGAACGGAGCCGTCGCCGTGTAAAGCGATGAAGGGTCAATCGATCCGTTATTACTATTAACGGCGGTCACGGCGGTTGTAGTGGCGGCTGAAGCGGTTGAGTCGAAGAGGTTAAGATGGTATTGAGAGGTTTCGCCGGTGAGGCTTGAGCTATAACGGTGGTGGTGATCTGATGGACCTTGGTCGTAGAGAATGCCTTTGAACACGTGTCCTCCGATGCTCACAGCCGTTTGATAAGCATACTCTTCGTCTTCATCGTCGATTGAGCTGACTCTCATACACCGGAAAACCGCCGGTGAACTTATTTCCGGTGGTAAGTCACTTGTCTCTAACCCTAGTTTCATAAAAAATAAAGAATTACTGCAACATCGAAACAAGCCCTATTTTCTATATAAGGTAATTTTACCTTTGTGAGCAAACAGAACATAATTTACCTTCGTTTTTCTTCCATCAAAGTTCCGATTTTTTGAATAATATATGGAATAAAAACAAATCCTTGTTAAAAAAAACCCACTTAGTTTATTTATTAAGTATTGATTTTTCAGGCACATATTGAATAAAAACATAAATCTTTGAAAGTGAGTTTAATTAGAGGCTCTTGAAAATCGACTTATTTATGTGTCGTCAGGTTTACCATAGAACAGTAACTGAAAAATGAGTATAATCAAAATCAAACAGCAGAGAGAAAAAAAAAAGCAGCAAAAATCCGATGGATCCATTCACAATCAAATAATATTTTTGGTTTCATGTCAAAACATTCATAATCATATCTTCTCATGAGAAAGAAAAAAAGTTTGAATGTTTTCTAATTTTTTTTTTAAAAATAGATCACTAGCTCTTATGTTTAAAACTCATTAAATACCTGAAGAATTAGCATTAACCACACGCGTGCAAACAAGAGTCGAGCTACCACCACAACCTCCATCTCCGCCGCAGCTTCCACCGCCATTTTCATTGTCGTCTCTATCTTCATCATCTTCACCACCACCGCCGGAGCTAGCCTCTCTTATCCGCTTCGCTGGCACGGCAGCTAACTGGGCCTGTCTCTCACGACGTTTAGCAGCGGGGACCCACGTGCTCTTCACGTGAGTTTGGCAATCAAACCCTCGGCTCTTGCAACAAGTACGACATCTCATATGAGGACAATCTTTCTTGGCTTGATTGCCACAGTCTTGGCAATTCATGCTTCCTTGCCTCGTTACCGTAAACCCTCCCGTAGAGGATCTCACCGGCTCATGATCGGAGACGACGTTGAAGTACAAACTCCGATTACCACTCCGGTTATTGTTATTGCTACCACTTGGGACCATACCAAAAGAGTAGACATTTGTTTGAGGAGCCACTTGACTTTGTTGTTGTTGTTGTTGTTGAAAATATTGAGGTGGCCAAATCTCAAAACCCTTGTTGTTGTTGTAGATCTCGTCTTTGTATAGATAAAGATAGTTATTGCTCTTGTCTTCATTATGATCCTTGTCTTGATGATTATGATGATGGTGATCTTGCTTGTTGTGATCTCTCCCTCCTATATAGAACAATCCAGCCATTTTCTTCTACTTCCACATCACAAAACACAAACCAAAGAAAGAGAGAGAGAAAGAAAAAATTTAATTACGACTGTTTTGTGGTTTGTGAATAAATTATTTTTTGGGGATTTGAGTTTACCTTTTTCTTTTGCTCTCTAGCTCATTAATTTCTAGCTAGACTTGAAGATGTGTTGTTTGGTATTTGAAAGGAGCAGATATGGGAGCAGATGAGAGAGTAATGATGGTGAGGAAATTTAAGAAACTATACTGCAAACGCCGCCAAGGTTTATTACATCTCTTCTCTTTATCATTTAAGATATTGTCTCCCTCATCAAGAACTCGAGAAATTTACTGCTTCTACTAGTCTTCTCTGTGGAGAGAGAGAGAGAGAGATTATAGAGATGGAGAGTACTATGAAGATCTTCTTCTATGGGGCACTTTCTCTACAGTTGTCTTCCAGTTTCATTGAATCCCTATCACATTAAATATCACACTTTTTTATTTTTTGATTAAAAATACCAAACAGTATTAATATATATATATATATATATGTATATGTATAATGGACAAATTAAAAATATCATAACTTATATATATGTCTTGTTTTATTTTTCGGAACTACTATCGACGCTATTTTTAAGTAAATTGTTTTTGATAAAATTATTCCGTTTTATATATTTCCTAGTTAGTTATAGTATAATATATGCTCACTTACTCTCTGATGCTTTAATCTTTCTCTATGGTGTTAAATCATATCCAAATCTACATTAACATTGAACCATATGTAAGATGATGAAAATTGAAAACACGCCGAAACGTTGCCACTTAATCAGATGACGATAAGACGGTCATTGACATAATTTCACCGATGTGATGGAATCTTTAATTTTTTCAAACGCTGCCTCGTGCGGTAATGTTTTAATAGTTAATTCCTTCTTTTGATTAATCAAAGGTAAGACGCCGCAAATCTACTACTTGGCCGAAATCAAATTATAAAAGTTTACTATATCTTCCGACTTTTTTTTATTTTTTTAATCTTACGATTTAGAAGATTTCAAATATTATCTTATATCATTTTGTCCTGTTTTTAAGAGAATTAAATTATTAGATCCAACCCAGTCTTTTCTTCTTTTTTCTTTAAATCCAACAATCGCTATATATTGTGGAGTTAATAATGCCGTTCATGAGCTTAATGCAACCACAATCAGTATAATATAACTATCACTGAGTTTCTTAATTGAAACTTTAACAAGTGCTATGAAAATGCGGGTAAACAAAATAATTAAATAAATGGGATTTTTTAATGAATGTTTGCTTGACAGCAAACCCTATAGTCTAAGTTTTAGGTCACGAGTAATAATTATAAACCAACGGATGGATAGGATTCACTTCGTTCTTCAACCAAACTAGTACTCCATGAATTGGTTTAAAGGTTTTAGAATTCTAATTTAAAATCGTATACTTAAATCTAATTTAACTTCATTATATCGTTTTATGTAGATAGCTCTTAAATCCGTGAGCATATTGATTCGTAGTATAATTAAGTACTCCCTGGCGATATCATAGTCTATAAACTATAGAAGAAAAAAGTTAAAACCTTTTAATTGGCGTGAGAGTGAGACCAAACAAGCAAATCCACTCCGGGGACTCTGATCACGTGGAACCGCGTAATTTAGCGGCGCAATATGATGTTAAATAGTGATTTAGCTTTCATTTGGTATTAATTAACTTAAAGTCTATCAAATTTTGCGTCAAAATTCAATACTTAAATAATTTTAATTGTCGTATCTGATTTTTTTTTTTAATTAGTTATATTCATGTATAATTGTTGAAAAGCGGAAACCAAATCTATTGCATCATTCAAATACGTTTCGACTGGTTTATAATACCAAGATATATACTAATAATACACACAAAAAATATTACACCTAAACTGTTGTGATAATGTATACAGCTTCAGGCATTGGTGTATGGTTTTTCTTTTTCGTCAACAATAATATATTATGAATAAAGCCAATCTGTTTGTATACAACTGTTTGCAGCCGCGTTGACGTTGGTACATAATTAAAAGTCGACGAACATATTGGTCTAAACTTTGTCATCTTCCTCACTTATATATAAGCGCTCTATAAACATATTACAATTGATGAGAAAAACCAGATTCAGAACTAATTCTTTTTTTTTTCTTTTTTGATAATGGGTATTCTTTATTTATGTGAAAAAATAGATGAGCAGAGTTTGATACAAAAGTTGTTTTGATAATGGGTACGTATTCTTTATTGTTTTTTTATATATAAATGATCATTAGACAACTTATTAGAGAACAATACTAATTAGTTTGGTAACAAAACTAATATTGTTCTATAATAAGTTGTCTCGATATCTTAAAACAAACAAAACAAAGTTGTCACAATATCCAAAAAAAATTGTTGTCTAAATATATTGATGTAAAGTGTTAAGAGTTCGCCACTTCGCCAAAAAAAAAAAACAAAGTGTTAATTTTAGTTCAGTAAAGTAACGACTCAAGACAATGACTGAGATTTTGACTTACCGCCGTAGATGCAAAAACATCGTTATCAACCGACCATTTAATACACGATAAATAAAAGATAAAATGCGCAAACCATTCTTCACCAATAATGTAACGTCCACAAAAATTCAAATAACAACCGTAACTAAAAATAAAAACATTTCATCATGGGTTATGAGTTAGCAGCAATTACGCTTTAAAAGGAATTGGTAAAGGACTAGTAGTTAGTACTATTATTTGTCTTCTTGAAGATATAAGGGTTGAATTATTATCTGAGATTTGCTCCAGAAATAAGATGACTTAAGGGACCGGATCAATCCTTATAGTGGAATTTTGGGTTAATACATATATATATATATATATATATATAAGTCAAAGTTGGATCCGGATCCATATTTTAATGATTTTAAGGTGGGGATCCGTTAAATATATTAATATACATACAATTTCTTATATTATGTGATTTTCTATAGAAAATTACAAATAGCTAGAAATTTTTTTTATATGTTATCAGATTTTATCTTAAAATATTAGTTAAAAGAATAAATTTTCTATTTCCAAAATATTTTTTTGATATTTTGGTTTTGGTTTTAATTTTTAATAGATCCAGATCCAAATATCCATGGATATCATGATAGTTGAACAAATACAGATATGTATAAATCAGATCCAACGAATCCATCCGAATAACATGAAATTTGATGATATCAAAATTTACCATGTTTCTAATGGACGCTAATAAAATCAAGTGTAATTACGAATCAATTAGGAGACAGTCGGGAGTATCTTTCACATTCTCATGTAATTGTTTTTGTAAACTAAATAATGGTATTTTATGTGAATTCAAATCATGAGCTCCTAACTTTGATGTCTACGGTCTACGGATCTTCATGATTAAACTAGTTGCCTAATTCTTATTTTGTCGTTTCTCTACATATGATTTCTTTTTTGTTACGCTCGATGAGAAGCTACCAAGCTTGGATTTGATACACAGATGATACTCTACTTATTTTTCTTAAAAACGATGTTAATTACTCGTTAAGTATCCGTAAAGGATCGACTGATAAATTGATGACAGTAAAAAGTAGCGAAACAATGGTAAAATATGAAATAAATTATAAGACAAAATAACATAACTAATCACAACTGAAAATAAATGTTAGTTTGAACTCTTTGATGAGATTTTAGTTTTTTCGACTACGAAACTTCCATAATGGAAAAAGTACCACAGTTTGCCATTTTTAGTTTCATCTTTTATCATTAGTTGAAACGATACATATATAAGTTTTTTATTTAATTCATGTGTTGTTTTTAACTAACACATCTTATAAAATAAACAGAGACAATGTTCTATATATAGTAGTATTAAACTGCAAATTGTGTTGCGTGCTCTGAAACAATTATGGCATATTATATAGCATTCGAGGCAGGTTTTAGTGGTAAACTACAAATGATTATTGCAACATGATCGTACTATGATTTGTCGATACACACATAAAGGCAAGTAGAGATCGGTGAGGACTGAGGAGTGCATGACTTGTTTGGGGAAATTTATAGAAGAAGAGAAGTCCCAATTATTATGTCTTTGTCTTTCAATCTCGAGCCTTGTGCTCACCTTAACTTCCTCTCTCTACCTTCTCTCTTAAAAGCTAAAACTAGAAGTCAAATCATTATCCTTGCTAGCTGGTATGTACATGCTCCTTCATTGTTTTTTCTTGTTGATTGGCTAATATTGATAACAAAAACAATTTACTGAGATATTGTTTCTGGCTCATAAGCTTACAAATAGGAGGGGAAAAAATAATTTGGTTTCGAGATGACAAAAAGAGAGATTGGATTAGAGGTTACAAAAAGAGACTGGTTCAGTTTATACACATTTTTCTAATATATATGATATATTTATATAATTGTACCGCATAATAGTTAAACTGTGATTCCTTAACTGTCACGTTTATAAACCGAGTTTTGTTTGATACACTTTTTTTTAGTGACCACTAGGAAATTTTTATATACATAGCGATGGTAGACTCTAAAATTAGTTTAAGATTGAGCCTAGAATCTTCAGATTAAAAAGAAAAATCTTAATTTTGAGAATGAACTAAGTACACCCGGCGGTATTGGTATAAAATTCTAGCTTCTCTAAATCTCATTATAATTATGATGATAACAAGAAGGTGGAGAGATACGAGATGCAGTCCCACCATATGAATTTAGAAGAAAATAACTCGATGTAGATTTTGTTAAAATCAACATAATTAAGATTAAAGGTCACACTCCTTAGTGACCATCAGTTTAAGATTGAGCATAGCATCTTCAGATTTTTAACAACTTATATTTTGAGAATGAACTCATGGTGGTGCCGTATTGGTACGAAAATATAGCTTCTCTAGTCTCATTAGAATAATGATAACAAGAAGGTAGAGAGATACAAGATGTTAGAAGAAAATAAATGGATGTAGATTATATCAAAATCAACATAAGGTTAAAGGTTCCACATTTCGCAGGGACCATCAGTTTTTTAGCTTAAAGCTAAGTGATAATTATGCTCTTTCCGCCTCGAATGGCTTTTTGTCTTGTTGAATAAAGGAAGGAAGTGACTCAAAGCTTCTTGCTAAAGTTAAGATATATAAACTTTATTCGTGTATATTATGTCAATTCACGGAATACTTAGAAAATGGAATTCAACTATCCTTTTAATTAATACACATTTATTAAAAAGTATACTGAATACTAAAGTTGGGTATTTCAATTTTTGTACTCAAACACAGTTAGCTAAATAAACTTGAAAAAATTCGAATGTTTTGATGCTATCATATCCAAACTTCGAATCCAATACTATGTCAGGAGAGAATATATAATCTAAAAATCATTGGCTAGATAAAACCGAGTATTAAAAAAAAAAAGACAATAACTAGAACTTCCAATTAAGAAAATGAAATTCCTTAACCAGCTTTACAAATTCTACAGAAGACACGTACATAAGTTGTTGTGGTAGTGTGATTTAAGTATCGTTGGATAGGTGAGAAAAGTAAAGTGAAAAAAAAAGAGAAGGAAGAGGGCTAGGTTCTGAAACCCTAGATGAAAGCAACACTGCATTGCCAATAGTAGAAACAGTGCGATCACGAGATTCAACTCATTCCTACTTTCTTACTTCTTAGTATCAACTCCACTTGTAGAACTAGCTAGCCCCCTGCCACGTGGTCCTCTCCTCTTCATTTAGCTTTATGGGCCTTGTAGAGCCCGCGGGCCCCATATGCCCATCCATGCACATTCATCACATTATGCTTTCTCTCTATATTACGTATATATAACACCTTTTATATCAATCAAATCAATTGAGTGCTCATACTGAGACCTAAACAAGTAAACATCGTATCTATATTGTAACAAAATACGAAAACCCTAAAAACTCTAAAACATAGATTCATAAAAATATCGATTATCTATCATTGCAAGATGCATAAGTTTATTGTCTAAATCAACGTATTGCCTTTAATTTATTTTTCCAAAAGATCATCTACAACCCTTTCGTTGTTACGTATTTAGAATTGAGATTCTGTACTAAATGCTTGCATTCACTTTTGTGTAGGAGAAGTAGTGTTTTGGTTTGTAGTGTAGAATAGGGTAAACGTGAGTATAAAAAACACGTAGAGAGGCATATATTATACAGAGAGTGTGCTTTTAAAGAACGGACCGGCTTAAGAAAAAGTTAACGTTGTTGTCTCCGCAAAGGTTACACTGACTTACTGTCACGTGACCACCACCATTTCTATTTTCACTCACACACACCTTTTGTATATAATAAATCTTCCTTTCGATATTCGTGACATGTACGTATTCATTCATATACTTACAAAAAATTTTACTCAATATAGTGTGTGTCAAGTACAAATGGACCAGACGTGAATGGCTTAAGCCCAAGCTTTAATTGTAAATTAATCTATTGGGCTTTACGGCCCAGGTGTTTATTTTTTTTTGGAGAAAAGATTGGGAGTGTTAGTTATTGTTCTTGTTGGCTCTGTGTTGTTACTCTCTCTCTCGATGAATCCTCTCAAGCAAGCTTCTTCGATCTTCCAAGCTTGGTTTCGTTTCTAAAACGTAAGTTTCCTGTAATATATTATTTATATTATGCTTTTAATTCATAGTTGTAGTTACTCTTTTCAAGGTTTGTGTCGATCTCAAAGTAAGAAGATATTTCAACTAGATTAGTGAGTACAAAATCTTTCAGTTTTAGATTGGATTCGAAATTTACTGCGTTCGAGATTGATTCATTGTTCAGGGAGCTCGGAACCTAGTTATGTATCTATTGATTGTCTTATTTTCTCTAGCTGCGATTTAAATCAATTCAATTTCGATTCTGGGTTTATTCCAAAATATGTTGATTGATAATGCTGCTAAATCTCGCTTATTGCTTAATAATGACAGGATAATCTCGTTTGACGTGGTGCCTTAATCATTCTTTACTATCTAATTTAGAGCTCGGTGAAGAAGAAGAAGGAGACAACAATGATGCAGACTTGTTGTATTCATCAATCATTTAGTTTCCCTCATAGGTATTTGTGTAAGCATAAGTTTTAAAAGTTTTCTCATTAACATCATTGTCAGATTGATTCCTATATTTGATAATGGATTCTTGAAAAAATTGCTTTGTGTAGGATCCTTCCAAGAAGTGATGCTTCGATCAGTATTAAGCCACTAAGGCCTTGTCAAGTTGCGTTCACTGGAAAAACTCGGTCTTGTGGGATTTCAAATCTGATACGGCAAAGAAGATTATATGTGAACTTGAACGCTAATAATGACAATCATCCATCCATGTCTATGTTGGAAGAAGAAACCTCTACTGAAAACAGCGTGTCGACTCAAGAAACCGAGCTTCCATTTAGCAAATGGTCACCTTCTAAGTACATATGGAGAGGTTTATCAGTTCCAATCATTGCAGGACAAGTCGTTCTCCGGATTCTTAAAGGTAAAATTCATTGGAGAAACACTCTTCAACAGCTAGAGAGAACGGGACCGAAATCTCTAGGAGTTTGTCTTCTGACTTCTACATTTGTTGGCATGGCTTTCACAATCCAGTTCGTTAGAGAATTCACTAGGCTAGGTCTAAACAGATCTATAGGAGGTGTCTTGGCTTTAGCCTTCTCTAGAGAGCTAAGTCCAGTCATTACATCGATTGTTGTTGCTGGACGAATGGGAAGTGCATTTGCAGCTGAACTAGGGACAATGCAAGTCTCAGAGCAAACTGATACACTCCGTGTTTTAGGAGCAGACCCGATTGATTATCTAATCACACCAAGAGTCATCGCCTCGTGTCTGGCTCTACCGTTTCTAACACTCATGTGTTTCACAGTCGGGATGGCTTCAAGTGCTCTACTCTCTGATGCGGTTTACGGGATTAGCATTAACATAATCATGGACTCGGCTCATCGAGCGCTGAGACCATGGGATATTATCAGTGCCATGATAAAATCTCAGGTGTTTGGAGCTATAATATCGGTAATTAGTTGTTCTTGGGGAGTGACCACAACAGGAGGAGCTAAAGGTGTTGGAGAATCTACAACTTCAGCAGTTGTCATGTCTCTTGTCGGAATCTTTATTGCGGATTTTGTGCTTTCTTCCTTCTTCTTTCAAGGTGCTGGAGATTCTTTAAAGAACTGTGTTTGACATTTTGTTTCTGTCTGCTGATGTGTTGTGGTTTAGATGGGTTTCTGTAAAATTAGTTTTCTTAAATTCGAAATGATAAAAGAAACGTCATTTTAGAGAGAATATGTTATGCTAATGGTGTGTATGCATACTCAATAATGGTGTGAAGTAGCATTTTTAAATGGTATGTATGAACTATGACATAACATGTGGCTAGAGATGCGATGGTGTCAAATGTGACGGACAAGGATAGTTGCAACAGAATCTGATATATACTAATTATTAGTTTCAGCAAATAACATCATTTTTTTCAGAAATGGATCATAAAAACGAGAATGCGAGAACAGAGGAAGACAATATTGTCAAACGAACTGCTTTGAGTTCCGATGGATAACACCATGAAAGATACTACTAATTTTATTTATCGTAGAGAGTATTTATGTATTTTTAAATGAATTAATCAAAAGCACCAGTGGTCTAGTGGTAGAATAGTACCCTGCCACGGTACAGACCCGGGTTCGATTCCCGGCTGGTGCATCCTTCTGAGCTGTGATGACAATGGTTTCAGCGTTGGTTGGGTCCATCGTATACTTCTGATCTCCAGATGATAACGCCATACCCTGAGCTCTTTTTTTTTATCAGATCAGAATCCGAAAAATATCAAGCAAATGAAATTAGAATATGACAATAATCCAAAAAACATAAACAAGAATTTCGAAAAAATTGATCTCTTTACTCTGCCTCTTTGAAAGTCTTGAGAATGTGATAGTCTCCATCCACCAAACCAGAATAGAGATGTCTCCCAAACCTTCATGGTCTCTTAACCGCAGGATCCATCGCCTCCGGTCTATTCGTTTCACCAATCACAGTTACACCATCTCTTGAGTTCACTATTCTCTCCATTTTCACATTTTCAGCTTACTTAACCAAAACGACTAAATCTCATCTTAGCTTATATCCTCCTACATGTACGCGATGCACACGAGCCGAGCTAACATGAGTCATCTTTTTAGTTACAAAAAGAAAACACAATTAAACTAATTTTCTTAAATTAAAGAAAATACAAAAATTAAATATTGATAGTTTACTGGTCACGGTTTGGTCGAACTTAATTAACATCGACTTTATACGTGTTTTTTTTCCAAATTCAAAATTTATATGGTGGCTACTAATTTTGAAGACAATTTTGAGTTTTAACATGAATCTCCAAATTAACAAAATGATAAAGAAAAATATAGAAAAAAATGGGTGGATTGTTTTGTCTGGGACGTGCATGTGCGTACATAATAGCAGTGGCAGTAATATTAACTGAGGAAGCCTTAGTTGGTTAGGGTACTGTACTACTGTCCTTGGTCCTTGACGTTTGCATTCAATTGTCCTTTTCACCATCTTATCGACGCGCTGCCGTTTTAGCTACTAATCATCAATTTGTCTCACCTTATAGATGTTGAAACTTGAAATTGAAAATACGAAACAAATACGTCATGGCCTCAACTGAAGAAAAATTAGCTATCACTAGCCTATTTGAAGTTATTATTTTTCAAGAAAATACGTAGAGTTTTGTTATTTTTGAAGTATTGTAATTAGTGGCGGACCCAGCCAATTTTTTTACTGGGTGCAAAATATCAAAAGTATGGTTTCGAATCCATGACTTCATTCTATTAGTGAAATAACTCAATTATCATAACTTTAGTTGATTAATTTAGTGTAAAAAACTAAATTTTTATAATTTATGTGGTGTCAGCTTACCCTATATCCTTTCACGTGGATCCATCCCTGATTGTAATATTGTAGACATACAAACATACTATTATATAGTTTCAAAATCCTCACACGCGTGTGTGGGGTCTAACTTTCCGGCTATATTATTTTGCGTAATTTGGTTATTAGTGTACTAAAGCAAAAAATGTGTGCTTATAAGGTCGTATGTTGATAGCTAAAGTATATTTAGGCATTTTTGTGTAACTCGAGGATTAGTTAGAAATTTTGTTATTTTGAATCGAAATTAGATACAACCTCTGTCGTTCTCAAACGCATAACTCTTTATCGTTTCTATTTGACCATTGGAGCATTCACATAGCTTTCCAAACCTTGAAATTAATCGGAATTCATGGCATGTTACCCCGAGAATCAGCTAGAGAGTCATAGTTTCTGCTACCTAACTCAGAACATATAGTGTCCGTTGATCCGGATCATCCGAATTATCAAAAAAATAAAAAACTTTGTCGTTGTACCATTGATTTGCATTCACTGAAAGTTTTATCACATTTTAGATTTGCTATCCTTTTCAAACTAAACCAGATTACCAAAAGTCGCAATCTAGTTTCCAAGTTCTCTCAATTCCGGAACTAATATAGTAATACTTTTAACTTCCACAAAATAAAATATGTATATATACAATAAACGTACAATAAATTGACAAATAAATAAAAGTCTTACAACAAAATATCTATTCCGTAGCAGACAAACACATCTAACTTTAACTCCACGCCTCGAAACACCCCTTCGTCTATACATGCACACATGTACAAAGGTTTAAAATAATATATTTACATTTTATACAGAGATGATACCAAAGCTGGCCTGAGAATTTAGTGGTCCAAGCACGCACCAAAAAAAAATGAAATGTTTTACTAATTGTTGACTTATCTCATTAAAAAAATCCTTATGTGAGGTATAAAACCCTCGGTCTCTTCTTCATTTTATGGACTATTTACCAAAAGAACTATTCATTTCTTCCCAAATACATGCCTGTAAATTTAACTACCACATTAGATAGAGGCTTCAACACTATGCTAATTGGCAAGCCTAGGATCGTCTCTGGATGTTACAACCAAACTCAATTCTGGCGGACTCTTTTAATCATTTCAATTTTAAACTCCACAGCACGCGACTAACCGTTAGATACTAATAAATATAATAGAATTCACGGATAAGAATCGGTATTGATAAATTCCTAATTAGTCTTAGACTCTTATATAAACAACATCGAAATAAACTCCTTTTCAATATAGGATATGTCTAGTGAGAGCATCTATAAAAAAGAAAAAAAGTGAATGAGAGACTCATGGCAAAAATCTCTCGTTTGAGAGATTCATGAGAGATCCATTTCACATTTGTCTTCATGGTTCAATTATTATTTTTTAATATTAATTTTAGTGACATAATTAAATTTTATTAAAATAGCAATATTAAATTGGTAAACAATTCTCAAAGATATCATTGATGAAAGTGCTCTGAGACTTTTAGAACCATCACAGACTCACAGTATATCTAATATAATAAAGTAGTATATAGCTTCATTAATAAAACTATATATATGAACATTTAAAAAAAACGGATCCTGAGGCAAACAAAAAAAAAAAAACTATATATATCTATAGAGTTTAAACCGTCCATAAATACCCCCAAACGACACTCAACAAACCCTTCTTCACTCTCTCCTCACTCCTAAAGCCAGTCACAACAAGAACACAAAAGATTAAAAATAAAACAAAGATCTTCAAACACAAAACACAAAGAACACCCTTTTCACTTCCGAGGAATTCTAAAGACAATGGCGATTATAACCCGGAGCAAGTTGACACAAACGACTATGATAAAGCAAATCCTGAAGAGGTGTTCGAGTCTGGGGAAGAAACAGAACAGTGAATATAACGACGAACACGAACATGAGGGAGACTCTCTTCCTCTGGATGTTCCCAAAGGTCACTTCGTTGTCTACGTAGGAGGTAATCGGGTCAGGTACGTCTTACCCATTTCATTTTTGACCCAACCCGAGTTTCAGGTTCTTCTACAACAAGCTGAGGAAGAGTTTGGTTTCGATCACAACATGGGTCTCACTATCCCTTGTGAGGAAGTAGCTTTCAAAGCTCTCATCACCTCTATGCTTCGATCAACATATATTTAGGGTTTTTATTTTTGAGTTTGTTTCTTCTTTTTATTTTTACTTCTTTTTTTAGAGGATGAAAATCTGTTTTAGCTTTTTAAATTTTAGGGGGTACAATTCGGTTAGTGTTTCTATTAGAACGAGACGACTAACTCTAGAGATGCCTCTAAGAGTGATCTATAATTTAGGTTATTATCTTTAGATTTGTAGGGAGAAAACAAGCAAATAGTCTGATAATTTTTCTCTTCGTGGTGGTGTTATTATTATATCTGTGTACAACCCTGTGAGGGGCTATTATATAATATCAGTGAATGCTATTTTCTTCTTTATAATTATGTTTGTTTATTTTCTATGTGAGCATGATATCGATATTTCCCATTCCAGGAGTGGAATTTTAATTGCATATAATATGATATAATTTGTTTCGTCAAGTTTTGCTTTTTTTTTTTAAACATTAGAACGTTACAGTGCTACCTCGTCAAGAAACTAATCCGAAGGATGCCTTCTCTTGGAATCGGCAGTTTTTAAGCCGTTAGAGTTAAAAGTTAAAAGTGGTGAACTAATAAATAAAAGTTTGAGAAAGTATTGAAATTGTCATTTCAGAATCCTTCTTTTTTTGTTAATTAAATAAAAAATCAATGACATTGGAACCATTTCAGAATCTTTACAAGGATATACACTGTAACTGTGCTTCACACACACATGCAGAAGTAGGAAAAAATAACTTTATCATTAGCAATTCTCATGCACTTTTCTGCCCTTTTCCTTTATTCAATACAATAGAAATGCGTTTAGTAATTTATAAAAATCATTTTTAACAAGAAAATTTAGATAAGTCTTTATAAAGACATTGGTAATCACGTCTGGAGTAAATTTTATAAGCGATTCTAAGAGAATAATCGAATCACACTAGCTTAGTGTATTTCTTTAGATCCTTAAAAGTATTTAAAGTAACCGGTTTAGAAATTGGTACGAGGGAGTATGTCATAGCAATGTCTGAGAAATAGCACATGCAAGTGGGATCCACATTTTGTAAAAAAACTGTTAGAATGGTACGTGATGGCCCACGGTAAAGTTTTGGACGGATCAGATTTTGCGTAAGGTTTTAAGATATCATCGCATGCGCTTTCATTTATTCCTCTTTTTTTTTTTATCTAAAATGTCACTTCTTCCGAGCGTACGCTACTTAACGGACGGTCGAGTTTCCTTAAAACCTTGCAGAAACAACTCCCGTTTTTTTTTTTCTTCCAACATATTTTAACGAAAATATTCTCTAGAGAGCCTTAAAAGTTCTTTTTTTTTTTTACACAAAATAGGTCAACCTTAAAAGTATAATAATTGAGGTTGAGGTTTTATCAAAAACAAAATAAATAAATTATGTGGTGTAAATAGAACTTTTTTTTATGGTGTAAATACACCTTCATACCATTAAATCATTAATGAGCTTATAACAATACATTTGACTAGTTAAACAACTAACAAAGGCCTGATACTCCTTTTTAAATCCATTTCTCACTTTAGTTGTTAAAAAAAAAAACTAATCTATTGACTAAACTCTAAATCACGAATATAACCCTCGTTTATTTTTTATTTTAAACTGACAATTTCCTTTTTAAATCCATTTCTCACTTTAGTTGTTTTAAATTATGTTATGTCCGTTTTAGTTGTCAAAGATTGTTATCGATAAATCAACAACATGAGTTATACATAGTCAAACTTAAATCATGATATATAGCAATAATACTAACACAAATTATTATGCTATAGATATTTTTCATAAAATTTAAAAATACTAAAAAGATATATAGAATTTTTTCCAAAAGATAAAAAGTCTTCCACGTTTGTAATGATTTTTCATATAAAAGCCGACGTATTAATACTATGAATTTGCCACCAAAATGGTTGGCCTATATTGATTTTAGTGAATGTGTATCGACCATAAGTAGTGACTAAAACACTGGAGAGCCATTGAATGTGCATTAGCTGAAACATTATTTGATTTATAATCAGGTCAACTATCCAACAAAATTTCGCCGAATTTGTTTGTTCAAAATCCTTTAAATTGAATACTATTAATAACCGATATACTAACAATTTGTTGAAAGCATTTTTTTCCTACTTCCCTTGAAACGAAAATTTAAATTCTATACGGTTTTGTTGATATAGAAAAGTACGAACGCATGATGATGATGCCTGCGAATGTGTTTCGTTAATATACCTAATAAGTCAATTATAACGAAATGTATTGAATTTCTTTGAATGACTTGTCCGTTGTCTACTTGTCTTCGTGAACGTAGAATTTTTATCAGAAAAATAAGATATGGTAATTAATAATTACTGTAAGTAAGGTGGGTATATAAAGCATACAATTTCTAATCGATGTAAGAAAAACTAATTAAGTAACATAAAAACCCGAGAAAATAAAAAAATGGTTAGCAAAATTACAGAGAGAAGCGACAAGAATATTCATCAAAAAAGCCACATGGTATAATACATTCAATATCTCATAGTCAGAATATTTACTATTTTTGGTTGAGCAAATCTTAATTTCTAGCGCAGAATATTATTATGTAGGGATAATGGTAAGACTTAATATTAGCTGTCTTCAATGACAATTAATGACTTAACAGAAACAATATACACTCAGACACTTGTCTGAGTTTCAGAAGTAACTAATCAAGATTAGATTAAATATGTTTCAGGAGAAAGTTAAAAAACTGTCAGTTTAATCTGTCGAATAGTTTGTAGCTTCTTTCGAAAAAAATACGAATATGAGTTACTGAGTATCATCAACACATGTAGTTAGGACTGTGCATATTGTCTTTAGGTATGAAGACAGGAGGCAGCTCTCGAAAATATTCTACCAATTAAACATAAAGTTAAATGTAAAATATAGTTGTTCAGCGGCTGACTCATGAGAATTCTGTATTTTCCAATGGAATATTTATAGGGTTATATCTAAAACAATGCAATCCATAACTTGTACGAATATACGATCACATCGAATCATTGAACTTACAGTAATATTGAAATTTCAGAAATTTTACACACTAACAATAAGCAAGAGAATGCATCTTAATTGTTTATAACTCCAAAGATTGTGTAGAATTAATTATTTGGCTAATCATTTGTTCAATAACGTCTGCACCAGAAAATCCTTTATACATACCAAATTTAAATCATATAAAGATTTTAATATAAACTGTTAAAAAGAATAGAAGAATCACTGGTAATTAAGTCTAAGTAAATGATTAATTACATTACATATAGTATAGAAGAAGTTTTTTGAATTGATATAGGTAAGAAACCGATGTACGTAATTGTATCTAGGTCAAACACATGAACATGTGATAACCTATCAAATCAAGCGGTAGCTAAACTGTCAAAACATTGATTATTCTTAAATTAAATGATCTCTAATTGCTAAAAAGGTATAGTTCCACGATTAAGATTGTTGCATTAACCCTAATCAATCCATCGGAATGTTCATCTGTGAGACTTTTGTTGTTGGGTTTATTTATAATAGTTTATTGGCAACCAGTCAATCACATAAACCCATAAATAGTTAAATAAAATTCAAACATGACTTTTTGTTGCCGGCCTTTAAACTCGAAAATATTTATGATAATTACTAGAAAAAAAAGGTTGGCGTTATTATTCTATAGTGTATAAATAAACCCATCGAGTCGTGGGAAAAAAAAACAATGGAGTCGAAACTCACTTTCATCTTCGAAGAGATGTGAATTTCTTTTTTTTTTCCAACCGACCAGATGTGATTTCACAACTAATATATCAACTTTTAGAATAGTATAATAATCCTTACTTTCCTTATCTTAACTACAGAAAAATAAATGACTTGACTGAAAAAGTGTACTGATGCGATTGACAAGCATTAGCTTCACAAAAGGAGTAGCCCATGAGGACGAATCAAGTGGACTGGGCCACGTCCAAAACTGAGATTTGAGCGGCCTATCAGAAACCAATTCTTTGTTTACAGAACAAAAGAGTTTCAAAGATAGGACAATTTTTTTTTTTTTAATTAATGTATCTTAGTAAATAGATTTTTAAAAATATAACACAAAGAAAATGAGAAAACGAGATGGGTAGATTGACATTTACACGCCGTAGAATTCAACACCAAATTTGTTGTCAGTACAGAAAGGGAAAAAAAAAAAACTAAAGTTAAAATAACATTCCCACATAGGAAAAAAAAAAAACCATATATTGCTATAGCAATAGATACGATATACAATATACAACATAGTTAGATTTATACTTTTATTTTATTTTTATTTTTTACTTTGCTTTAGAGGAGAAGAACCTGCTGAATCCTCTAGAGTGTTTCTCAGGAGTAAGTCCCGATAAGGACGATGATGAGTTTGACTTCGTGTGTCTATGTTTTGACCCTACTGGAGATCTCATTGTAGTCATCGATGGTGTTTCCTTGTCTGAAGGCGAACTCAAGTTGTTGTCTTGAGGATTTGGGGAAGTTGCGTATTCGTCTTCTTCAGGGTTTAGGGCTTGTTCATGGCTTGGAGAAGAAGCAACCTGCTCTGTTTGAGGACACATGGATTTGAGTTGCTTCCCAAGAAGTAATATAGTCTCTTGACACTCTGCTAGCTTCTCTGCAGCAGCCGCTAATTCATTGTCCTGTTAACATTCAATGTCAGGAATTGTAAATTTAAAACCGAAATCTCTGTTAGATCATAAATTGGGTCTGTTTTGAAAGTCACCTGTTTGCTTTTAGGATCAGCTTCGGTTACTGAAGAAGCTGGGCAATTTTGGTTGATTCTGAAGTTTGGCAGCAAAGAGAAGAAGTTTAGAGATTTTTCGAGACTTTATGGTGAAAAAGAGAGTAATGTTTAGTGTAATGTTACCTTTGTAATTGCTCCTCGAGTTCTTGGCATTTGGCTAGAGCTTCTCGGTGATTTTCCTTTTCGTCATGGAGCTCATCTTCTAAGTTATCGATTTTGCCTTTAAGAGAACTCAACTCGATTTCCAGCTCCGATGATCTAGTTTCAAGAGATCTATATGATTCCACCATGCATTTGAGCTGAGTCTCGGCCATGCCATTAGACTTCTGAGCAGATTCCAAGTCTGATTTGACCTCAGCTAGAAGTTGCTCTGTTTCTTGTAGTTTGCACTTAGTTGCTTCAAGATCTGCTTCACAGCTTGCAAGTTTGGTCTCTGCTTTTTCTTTCTCAAGTTTCAATCCTTCAAACTCTTCTGATGTAAATTTACAAGCTGCGAGCTTTGGTTCAACGCAATCATCTGGAATCTCGGAATCAGAGCTCTGAGAACAACCATTCTGGTAATGCTCACCTGATGAATCTTTCCTAAGTGCTTTGTTTTCCGGTAGGGCGACTTTATCAATGCAATCTGGGCTGTGAATCTCCACTTCAGATGTGTTGAATCCCAACACATCGATTTTTAGTTCACTAGCTTCGACTAAAACTCGTGAAAGATCAAACACAAAATCGACCAAAGTTTTCTCCTTGCTCAAGACTCTGTCCAATGTAACTGACAACTCTTGAACCTTTTGTGAGAAAGTTCTGTTCTCAGAAAACGTGTCCTGACACGCCGTTGCTTCCTTTGAAAGATAGGAAACAAACTGGTAAATCTGAGAAAGAGCATCAGCCAATTCTTGAGTTATTACCTCCACGATTGTAACTTTGTCCTCTGTGGTCTCATTTGACATGGCTATCTCCTTTTCTTCTGTAACACCGTTTACATTAGCTCCATTACATTTAGAAGGCAGCTTAACAGCACCTGCATCTTCAACTGCACATTGTACCTCTGCCAAAATCTTCTCAAATGCAGCATCTTTTGGGAGAGTTTGAAGCAAAGTGGAGATTCTTTTCTTCAGTTGCGTTGCTGGTAGAGTCTTTTCTTCAGCTTCAGAATCAGCACTTGAGTGATCCGTTGAACCATTTGCTTTTGAGTCATTTGGTTGACAAGCTAGCTTTTCCATTTCTAGAAAATCGTCCATAAGCTCCAACTGGTTAGCACTCTCAGTCTTCTTGATCTTCGCACTGTTTCTATCCTTGTTGGATTGAGAGAGTTCAGACATCAAAGAGCCAGCGATGCTTCGAGCATGTTCGCTTCCGTCCTCAGACATTGAAGCCATACTAGGAGGATTACTAGCATTTTGACGAGAGAAGATTTCAGCAGGCATTTCAAAGCCACGTTTGGTTGGACTTTTACTCATCATTTGAGCTTCCAATGTTTGAAGCCTGTTAGCTGTCTTAGCACAGAGGTTCCTCGACACTTGAAGCTCGCTGTTACGCTTTGCCAAAGCTTCTTTCAGCATCTTTGTTTCTTCTTCCATCGCCAGTAATCTCTCTGTGAGCAAATCATTCTCTTTATGGAACTTTTGCTGTATATTATCAAGCGAGAACTCTGAAATCTGAGACATGTGTGACATTGGAGACATGAGAGGACTAGAAGGTCTGGCTGGTGACCTTCTCTGTCGATTATCTCCATAGTCTGATCTGCCTAAACTCTCAACCTCCATTTTCATCTGTGCAAGTGCTGCAGGACCAGGAAGTTTCTTTCTCACCAGAGTTCGTAATCTTTGGCATTCAGCTTCCAACTTTGCAATTTTCTTAACACCTTCCAAATGCTGTTTGTTTGCTGCTTCTGCAGATCTCATACTCATATTCTTTTCCTCGTTTCGTATCTCCAACTCTTTGGTAATCACATGAGTTTCATACTTGAGAGTATTTATCTCCCTTTCACAAGACTCTATATTGTTCTTAAGATGCTCAATCTCAGACTCTGCTTGAGATTTCTCTTCACTTATCCTCATAAGCATGTTTGAACGCTCTTGCAACGATCTTGAAAGCGCGTCGTTTTCAGCTGCAGACCGAAGCAGTTCTTGCTCAAATTCCCCAATCTTGGACTCAAACTCAGCTCTAAGCTTGTCCATTTGGTTGGTTTTAGTTATATGCATATCACGTAGCTTCTGTTCGTTTTCTTCCTTTAAACTCCGTATCTGTCTCATACACTCCTTTAAAGCTCCATCTAAATGGGCTGCTCGATCTTCAACAGTAAGCTTCGCAAGCGTAACAGTTTCGAGATGTGTTTTCAAAGCCGATGCTTCTGCTTCAGCTTTTTCCCAACCTGAAACAAACAAAAACCAAAAATCAATTAAAAACATGTACATGCAAATCTCGTCTTTCATCAGCCTTTGTGTTCATACCTGTGACAGCTTCTTCAGCAACTTTAGAGTGCTGTTTCACCAAAACCTCTTTGGCTGTAATATCTGCATTTGCAGTAGATAGCTTCAAATCCAAATCCTTGATCTGATCTTCAAGCTTTGAAACTTGTTCTTCATACTTTTTAACTTCATCTTTCAAACCATTTAGATTCGAGTATTGATCAAGTGAGATCTGGATGTAGCTTGGCTTCTTCCCATTCTCCTGTTTTTTTTTTTGTTTTTAATGAATAATTTAGAAGAAAAAAAACTCAGAATCAAAAACTCAAATCTTAGAATTTAAATGAAGCAAATTAAGTGTGATTAGGATTAAGTACCTGATCAACAACTTCTGTCACAGTAGCTGCTTTCTCTGAGGATTTCTTCTTCCATGGCCAACTCCTACGATCCATCTTCTTCTTCTTCATAGCCCACAAACAATTCAACATTGAAATTATGAACTCAAAATTAGAAAGAAAACAAATAACACTAAAAAAAAACAGAGATCCAGAGCAATGAGTACCGACGATCGCAATTGACTGGGAAAATTCGATCAAAAATTCCAGAAACAAATAAAGTTCTGATTTCGATGAAGTTTGAACACTTGTAAATGAAACAGAAACAACACACACACACACACAAAAAAAAAAAAGAGGAATCTAGAAAGTGAAGCAAATAATCGAATACCTCCAAAAACCGATTTCACGGAGAAAGGCGACAAAGGCCATTACTAGAATCAGTAACTTGAGGATTTAAATCCAAACAAAAATGGCAGACGAGAAATCACACTAGACCACAAAAATAAACCTCGAAAATAGTAAACAAACCAAATCACCGACGTTTTTCAACAGTCACATCTCAAAACCAAAAGTCACCGACGCCGATTATACCTTTTTTTTTTAGCTCAATAAATTAGTTGAAGAACCAGAGCTTATACAGTTCCGATTTCGAAATAAACAGAGCGAAAATGTCGAATCGAAACTAGAAGAATATGAAGGAAAAAAAACTCACCGGAAAACTCCAAAATGCAGAAGTGAAAGAGAATCTCCCGAAAGCAAAAAAAGAAAGAGAGCTAGTGAATCATCAAAATCAGGAAGCAGATTGAAACAGAGAATTCAACTCTGTTTCTAGGTGGAGAGAAAGACTAAAGAGTGGTGGGTTATGGTTTGAAAGTGGCGGTGATGGTGAATTTGGTGATGGTGATGGTGAAAATAATCTATGCCTTCTGTATCACTTCAAAGCCTAAAACGTAGCAGAGGCTCTCCTTTAAACTAATCCATACCTTCGCTTTCTCTTATTATTATTCTCTTTTCTTTTCTTTTTCTTCTCCTATTTATTTACCCTCCTTCCCCCGACTCTTGATATTTAATAAAAATACCAATAATTCAGTTGTTTTTTTATATTGAAATTCTATTATTATTTATGCCTTTGTTTTTCCATTTCTATTTTATTTTGATATTTAATACTATTTCTGTGTAAGTTGAAACAAATAAAATACTAAATCTGTATACACTAACTAGCACTATTTGCTTAACGGAATAGGCTTTTCAATTTTCTTATCACGATGATAGCTAAACAATGACATGTATCACATGTGGTTCCTTGTTATACAAACCCATTAATAGAAGACAGAAGAAAATCTTTATAAAAAAAAATAGAAGAAAATAAACCTCAGCATTGACGTTTTCGAAACTTTAGACTTTTAATGGTGAAAGCGTTTTTTGTATTGCTGTTATATATATATATATATATATATATATATTATGTATGCTCTTTTTTTATCAGTATGAATTATGTAAGTTTGAATTTGGACAGAGACTCAACTAATACATTCACACAAACCAGAAGATTATATGTTATGGTCTTACAATTATTGTTATGTTTAGACTTATTTTGTCAATAGCATATATTACTTCAAGTTTGTAGTTGTAAGAGAAATACATTTTTTCGTACGACATTGTGTAGTGCACAATTTAGGTTAGCAACAACAACAGATTAACATTGTGCAGGCAATTTTTTTTTTCTTGGGTCAAATGTACATGAAAATATACGATTGAACTAAATAATTGCTTTAGAAAAGGAATTCTTTCCATAAAATATTTTTTTACTGCAACGTTTATTCGTAAAAACTGCAGTCGTACGTGTTATTTTTTCTTACATGATCATACTATTTATACCACTGCAAATATTTTGTAGCATTTCTCTTTTTATCCATTTAAATAAACGTGACAGATTTTTAAGCACAGACGGTTTATGTTATAATGCACTTGATTAAATTGAGATTTCGCTGGAAGATATGTACATAAATGCTCATTAAATATGTTTTCCCTATAAAAAAATTGTATTTTTATTTTCATCTATAAATTTGACTGGGTTTTCTTTAAAAACGTTGACTGATTACATCGAGAATGATTAGGTATATAAAAACTTGTGTTTTAATGCGATAAATAAAATTAAAAATAATAAAATGCTTATTAAAATGATAAAATGCTTATGGTAAGTGACTAAATGGAACAAATATGGAACCGGAACAAGCGTAGAGTGGTGACAATATAATAAATGGACTGGAGATATTAATTTAAAGCGTCTGTTTCCACCGGCTTAATTATCCTTATCGCCCACTTAACATATTTAAAAAAGGACTAACAATTCTTTATTTTTTTCCAAAAATAGAGATTAAATACAACAGTTTTTTAAATATATACTCCATCCGTTCCTTAAAGATGAATTTTTAAGGTTTTGCACACATATTAAAAAACTTTTTACATAACCTAAAATACCCCTATCTTTTCATTAAATTTTAATTATTTTATTTACTTTAACTATAATTATTAGGGGCAAAACAAGAAATTATACATAACTTTTGCATTGAAAATACAAAACATCCAACTTTGTGAAACAATTTTTTTTTCTAAAACATTCATCTTTAAGAAACGGAGGAAGTATAATACAATAGTTTTTGTCATATGCCATGAAACAACCAAAAATCCATGAAAACTCCTTACAATTGTATTCATGGAGTTTAGAGACAAGCCAGCGAACTAAGTTTGTACATCACAGTCTGTAAATAGCAATTCCACGGACCAGAAGTAAAGGAAATGAATATATGAATTTTCGATTTAATTAAAATTAGAAATTAATTGCAAAATGAAAACTGATATATAGAACTACTTATTTTCACTATACAAGCAAACGTTATTTCTCGTTTGCAAAAAACGAGATCTGTAGAGTAAATTATAAATGAAAATGATTATTGAGGTCGTTTTCTCTATTAAAGTAGGATCAAATAGCTTCGACTTTACATAATAATAATAATTAATTCCATTAGGTATATCATCTAATATGTCTACCGTCTACCTACACATTTTAAAATTAGATAAGCAAGTTATGATTTAATCGAAATAAGATGCTCACCACCCGAATTAAATCCAGAAACGGTCTAATTTTTGTAAGTATGCATCTTAGAAAATGGTGTCAATTCAGGTCTTTTATAATACATTTTTGTCATTGTCAAAAAAAGAAAAGAAAAAAAAAATATATATATATATATATATTTTCTTTGCTGCGAAATTTTGGTTAATACTGTATAATTTAGCTCTTGGTTGAGAGAAGAAAAGGAAAAGAGAAAAGTCAACATCCAACTATTGTCGAAATCAAAACAGCAGCTGACAGCAAGGAAAACACGTGGCTTGGTTTCACACGTTACCAGTTTAGTCTTACCGTAGTATGCGTTGTATATTATCCTATCTCAGAATCAATCCGACGGCTGTGATCGCTTTTGCTATTTATTCTTAGCTTCACACACCCGTAACAATCAACAGTTGATAGAATTCGATATCGTCGAATCTGATTCTTCGTAGTATGCATATGCTTAGCATATAAAAATATCCAAAGATTCTAACTTCACGAAGACGAATAAAAAATAAATATATATTTGAACACGAAAGTGTTATATCTGTAGATTAATATTAGAATAACATAAAAATGTAAAGCGTAAAAAGTTATGAATTCTAAGCAAGTTTGGAATATGATGAGCTGTGTCGAATCGCGTAATTTTTATAGTGGACTAGTGACGAAAGATTCAATTTGAATAGTTAAAAGTAGTTAGCGGTGGGTCCAAATATACAAAGACCACGTAACGCGCTTTTGTCACGTGATATGTCTACATTATTTAGGGTCATTAGTACGTGTGTGTATCAATTATACACTTTTATCTCAATAATCATAATATTTTTCTCGGCAATCCCTATACCAAAAACTAAAATCAGACACATATCCTTTCTCTTATCTGTCCAAACGATAAGATAAAGAGTACTCCTAATTTTTATGTAAAATCACGTAATAGATGAATGTTGCGACTCGAAACAAAGAAAAAACATATTAACAGCTCATGGTCAACCAAATGGTGGTATTCCAGTGGTTTAGGGTTGGGTATATGCTTGCTTTGAGATCCGGATTCGAATTTACTTGGCCACCAAACTCACAGCAAAACTGTGTGAAAAGAAAATTAGACCTAAGAGGATTAATCTGGATTTAAGACCCGAAAGAACCTCCAGATTATCAAATAAAAAAAAAAAAAAAAAAAAAAAGCTCATGGTCTGGTCATGACCCGCGCTGTTTGGGCTGTGTACCGGATCGTGTCATGACCAACGACATCGTATGACTGAATCAGGTGGGACCAGCGATGGGCCAGCTTCGTAAAATCGTATTAAAATAACCTTTTTAACCATAATCTTATTTGATTGATTTGAGGGAGACTGTGTCTGGGTCCATTCAAATAAAGCCTTGATACGTGTAAACTCGAAAACGACATCGTTTTCTGGAAAACTCGTAATACCATTTCACCTTGAGTGTATTGCCCTCTTCGACGAAACGACAAAACTTACACACAAAACAAATTAGTGTGTGTGAAAACAGTGACTTATTATTAACATGAAGACGCATACAAAATTACTATCTTGACCCTAAAGATCAGATCGAGTGAGAAAATAGAAAGGTAGTTTCTCTACGTATTCGTCTTCGTCCAAAGGAATTATTAGTTTTACTATTTTATGTTGAACATTTTGTGGATTATTGTTTAGATAAAGGCATAAAACCCTAAATATTACGAAAAGGAGACTAATACTGACTCATTCAAACTTGTTGACGTAGACAGTTAACCTAAACACGCTTAGCTTAAGATTTTAAATAATAATTACCGACGTACGTCGATCCAAATGAAGTTTGGTACATGTTTATTATATAGATTATAGGCTATAATTTTCGCTTTAATTTATATCCCGATGAGTAGAACAATGTCAATCAGTTATGCTACTAAACTTAGGACTAATCTCCTTATTTATTCTCTCGTAATTAAGGGTTCCATTTACTTAATTGGTACGGTGACACGGTGATGACCCATCTAACCGATATTCACAGCAATAAATAATATGATCAATCATAAACACAACTGCCACTAAAAGCTGGACTTTGCTATTTAATCCAAAAAAAAAAGTAGTACATGGGTTATTTGTATTTATATTTGTAGGTGGTTGTTTTAAATTTATTTATATTTATTAATCTACCCAATTAAACGTAGATACTGACATAATACTCTTCACTATTACCAACTACAATAAAATATAAATAAACTTTTCATTACCAGCTAAAGGAATGACAGAGGTAGATCAACAACTCACAATATACATTAAACTCCTTCTATTTTATATTAGTTGTCGTTCTAGACTTTAAAACTCGTTTCATATTAGTTGTCGTTTTATGTTTTCAATGCATATGTTTGATAAGATTTCCAACTTTGTCCCTCTTGTTTTAATGTCTTGACCAATGAAATAATATCAAATAAACATTAATTAGGGGTAAAACTGAAAAATTAAATATTTTCTTAATATGTGTGAAACAACTTTAAACGACAACTAATTTGAAACGGATAGAGTATATATATATATAAAACAATACAACTATATATGTTGTTTTAAGTAGAATGTGTGTGTTTGTATTATCCCAAAAAATACTTGTCATAAAAATCATTTTTTATTTAAAACAAAACTATCCTCGAACTTTTATACATAACCGTTTGGATAACATTAACTATTGTATTTTATATACATTAAATCAGCATGTCCGATTTATTTTCTGTCTGATATATATTAGTGTATTATGCATTACCTCAAAGATGTGAAAATATTCAAAAAGAATATAAAAAGGGACAAAAAAAAAGGAGAATTTCAAGTAAGAGTGTTCGCTCCATGTAAGTGCAATGCACATGCGAGCCACGTATATATATTTACAGTGTGTGACATGTGGAATTTTCCTGCACGTTGAGTTAATTCACAACTTTAAATGCATAAGAAAAATTTAATATTTATGCATTTGGTAGAAATATTTATTTACAAAATGTTCGAACAAACTAATTTTAATTAACTTTTTGTCAAATTAGTTGAATAATATACATGATAAAAAAATGCAATGCAAATTATCAATAATTTGTTAAAAAAATTGAAAGTATATTTTTATTCGACATAGTAGCAACCAAATTCATGGATTCGATAAATTGTACTATCTCTAATATTTCATATGATTAAATTTGAATGTATGCACCCAATTTTGAAAATAATAATTATATTGCCTAATATATCAAGTTTTTTATATATTATATTTACTAAAATTAAACACTTTAACAAAAACACACACACACATATATACAATTACTAAAACTAATTGTACATAGCAAATTGGAAACATTCATTTTTTATCTAAAACGTAAACATCTAACTAAATATCACTACGATATTCATGATCGCATTGGTCGGGCATTGTGATACTTATAACAAAAAAATATCCGATCCGTTTTTTCATAAGATCCATAGATTCGGCTAAGAATTCTCAGCTATATAGAACAAAATAATTTTGTTAACAGAAAAGAATATGATACAAGAAAAAAGAATGTTTATGAAGATTAACAAATCTAATTTTGAAAGTTGAACTAATAACTATACTCTAATTAGCAACAGAAGACACTAAGCAAAAAGAGTGAAGATCTGGCGGTGGTGAACGAGCGATGATTACAAGAGAATGATTTTCTACCTCGAAATAGGTCGGTTTTAATTTCCAGCCTTTGCTTTGTTCGTACGTTACAATTTTTATGGGCAATAAAATTGATTTTTAAATTTAACAATCAATAGACATTTGAAGAAATTAATTTTTTTTATTTTATTTCAACGAAATGGGTCCCCAAACAACACCAGCACACAAGACAGCTTTACTCCACTTATTTTTGTAAAAAAAAAATCTACTTGAAGAAATAATATACGCATTATCTTTTATAATTACCAACATCATCATCAAATATTATTTTAACTTTAATTTTATTTATTAGATCACATTCCTTAGGATTCTGTTCTGTAAAAGTCACATGATCCAACTTTCATTTTGATCTTTTGCTTCCTCTGTTGGCAATCATTATCATCGTGAGGAACTGTTTTTTTTTTATATGCCTTTCATTTTTTGTGACTAGCATGCTCACAGAATTTTACAGTGGACACGCAGAAAAGAGTCTATGTAAATATTATTCCTTCTAAATTTTATGACACATTTACATTCCCGATACCATTATATATGTACTGTTATTTGTTTCGATTTACTAAAGAAAAAGTTTTGGTAAGATGACGAAATTAAAAACAGGGGATAGGGCCTGAGGTTATAAACCTGAAGTGATGGAGTTGGGCCATTCTCTTGTCATTACGCTTCTCCTAAACCCCTCTTATATCTCAACTAATATTTTTGTCTCCTTTATTAGATAATATTATCAAGTATTAGTGTATTACTGTATCAATTACTTTATGAATCTGATTTCTGCCTCAGAACCAAAAGAAGAACGAAAAATATTCAAATTCATTTTGTTGGCATGTCCATGACCATTTATTTAATTTTGATTGGATTTGCGGGGATTATCTCAATATAATCATTTGTCATAATGAATTTAATTTGGGGTATTAGAGGATATTTTGTAAGTAAAACGTTTGTTCAACAAAAAAGAAAAGAAAAAGGTGTCTTTTCTTGGTTGTGGCAGGACGCCTAAGTTCAACGTACTTACTTTGATTATTGGTTAGCTATAAATATAATCATCATTATATTATTCAATTTCCCTTTAATCAAATCTTGTCTTTGAAAAATAATGAGTGAGTGAGAGAGAGAGAATGAGTAAATTCTTGTCTTTTTTCCATGTTGTAATCATGGTAGTTAAATGCATTTTTATAATTAATGAATTAATTGGTATCCAAAACATGATTAATGACAAATCTTTATACGATTGATCAAACCCATGATTTAACAAAACCGACATTAGCATATGACCGGTTTGAACCGGTTGCATTAACATAAAAGTATGATAAAAACAAATTGGGTTGATCGTATAACTTTTCTTTATGGTTAATTAAGAGATTTCGAACTTTTGATCTATAGTAACATCGTCTTAACTTAAACCCAGCTGTTAATAATACATGGATCTCACGCGCGGCGATTTTTTTTCTCTAAAAAAAATCAAGAGTTCGTTTCTCCGGTCGTCGATCTTGGAGGCTTTCTCCGGTGATCCCGGTGCCGAGAGAGGGTGCTCCACCTTTTGGTAATCCCGGCGCTTCATCTGGAAAAGAGTTTTTCACGGAGACGACTTTTGAAACTTTTCCTTGCTTCGCAGCGGTGGGGCTCGGCGATTAGGTAGGAGCGACGTGAGAGGTTCCGACACTTTGAGGACGAGAACCGGCGTGGATCTCCTCTCGTTGCTCCTGCTAAGGCGCTTTCGAGGTGGTTGGTTCGGCTCACGAAGTGGTGGATCTGGGGTTGTGTGAGCGCATGACGGCTTGTGGTCTTGCGGGTGTTGAGTTGTCCGACATCGTCACTTCTGGCTTTGGCTTCTGCTTGGGGATGGCGGTATCAAGCTGTTGTGAAGTTTTCTCGGTGACTCACCATCCAATTTTCCTCTCCCCCTCGTCGGACTACTCTTCTCACGGTCTCGGCTATGTTTCTTTGTGGTTGCTCTGCTATCTCTTGTTCTTTTCGCCGGCTAGTTAGGTGGTGCTTGGTTGAAGGTCGTGTTTCAACTGTTTTTTGCGGAGGTCCTGTTCTGCTCCCGCCTTGGCCCTATTTCGCCAGGATTCGTCGGAGATCTTCTGTTATGACAAGAGGTTTGGTAAGGTTTTAGCTCTCGACGGAAGTCCTGGTCCGTCACTTGCCTCGTCGGAGGTCTTCTGTTCCGGCGGCTTAGCTTCGAGCAGCACTGTTGGTCTCGGCGGCGGCGTTCCTCAATTGCGTAGGGTTTGGGAGGTTCCGATGGCTGAGGTGTCTTTGTCGCTTAGGGTTAGGGTGATCTGGGTTTGTCCCGGATTAACTCAGGTCCGGTCTGGATTTTAGCTTCTACTTCATTTGTTTCAAATTAGTTGTCGTTTAAGGTTGTTTTACACATATTAAGAAAACATTTAATTTTTCTGTTTTACCCCTAATTAATGTTTATTTGATTTTATTTCATTGGTCAGGACATTAAAGAGATAAAATTAGAAATCTTATCAAACATATGCATTGAAAACATAAAACAACAACTAATATGAAACGAGTTTTAAGATCTAAAACGACAACTAATATGAAATGGAAGGAGTATATGTTTATCTCGGTTAGAATCCTTTATTAGCTTTAACCATGTTTTATGGTGGATTAGTTAATCCGGTTATATGAAAAATCAAAAACCAATAAAAAATTTAATATATGCAAAATCTTTTTTTAAAAAATAGTACATAGAAATGTATAAATCATTTATTTTCAGGGCGAACAGTTATTACTGTCTAGGTAACATGATGAATGATTTGACAAGATAAATAAATAAACAAAGTAAGAAAATTTATGCGGGGAATCTGAAAAATTGGTAATGAACATGTGCGTGTGACCTCGTCCGCTCGTACGTTGCAATTCCTCATAAACAAAGAACAAAGAGAAACAGAGAGCAGAAGTTAATTGTATTGCACATTTTTAGTAACTGAAACCGAACAAAGACTATACATACACATTTATATATGTACGTTCCACTACAACCACTCGTAGTCCATGTCTTCATGTCCGAACCATCCTTCTTAGTGTTGTTTATAATTCAACAATGTTTTTAGTAAAATAATGTTTTAAAAAGTAAATACTTTTTTTATGATAATTAAATTTTTTTGAACCCATTTGGACAGCGCATATTATTTTTAGGATTAAAGAAAAGAAATTAGTATAGTAACTTTGGTTTGTGAGATTTTTTGCATTGCAGTACATATTTGATTAAAATTTCATCTTCATGTACACCAAATATTGCCAAAGAAACTTAGGTGGTCCAATTTTGAAGAGTGATCCAAATAAGTACAGTGAAACTCTGCCGAGAAAAATGATGAAGAGAAAAGACCGACAAGTTCATCATATATATAAATCTTATTTTGTTTTGTATGAATTGGCCCTAGCTATTCTGCAGTAGTTTGTGCTACTTATCATCCATTTATGCCCTCATCTCTTTCTATCAATTTTTTTCCTTACATTTGTTTCTTCCAACTTTTTTAACCTAGATTTTTTGGATGGATCAAAATTTATCTATCGACTAGTTTTTTTACACGCTAATTTAGTCTATGCTATAGAGATCTAAAAATTTATCATAGGGAATGTCTTTAACATCTTAAATTCTACTGAGGTAACAAAAAAATAAAATTCTACTATATTTGGACCCCAAGAAATTGGCAATGAATTTCCTAATAAAATAAATATCGCTAAAATTTTCTCTACATTGTTTTGCTTAACTAATCTTTTTATAGGATTCTTTTTTTTTTGTTGACGGCCTTTATATAGGATTCTTGATTACTATATGTAGTTTGTTTGCCAATAGTTTCACTTTACATTACATGGTGAAGGAAAACTATTTATTAGCGAAGTACGTCTTTGATTTGCAATATGTTGAAGCCTAGCTTCAACCAACAGAACGAAATGACTTACTAACCAACAGAACGAAATGACTTACTAGATGATGAAACACCACTAAACTATCAACTTATTATTATTATGTATCTGTCAATAATATAATTATCTCCAAACAAAAGGAGAACATTTTTCTAACTTTTTAACCATTAGATAAGAGGAAAAGGTCTATTGTTACATATGTTTCATATCATTCTTGAATAATGTTACTGTAAGAAAAAACCAGAAATAAGATCGAAGAGAGCTGAAATGGCCTGGTTAATTTATATTTTCTTTTATGTGATGATGATAATAAGATACAATCATAGAAATAAGGATGTGAAAAAGAGAAAATGGGAGAGAATGATGAGAAGGTATGGAGAGATTTTGTACTGTAGACTGCACACACTTTTGAAGTGCACGTTTGTGTTGTGTCGCTGTCCTTCACCAAACTCCGTTTCAACCTAACCAAACCATATAAATCGGTTATCACGTGATTAACCAACGGTTTTGTTTTGTAACTGAATCACGTGACAACATCTTGTCTCCATCTATCCCGACCGAACCGAACCGGTTATTTCCAGCTGAGGGTAACTAGTTGGGTTTCAAAATCCGAGTGAAAAATTAAAGCCCACCCTACCAAGTGACTAAATTTTCTTGATAAACGTCTATAATAGGCCTTGTTTTTTGGGCCTATAAAGGGCCTAATTACCATAGTTTGCATATATCTCAAAAAAAATTTCCCACTAGTTTAGCTTATATATATCTCGTTTAAAAACTACGGTTAAAAGTAATTCCAGTGAAAATAAAACATTTTAGGCAACAAAAAAAGGAATAGCAGAATCTATCTTACATGAGTTTACGGCTACCATAAAGGGCTTTTACAGGGAAATAAAATGTTAGAATTATAATGATTTTAGTCTAAATAACCAAATAATTAAAACACAAGGTTCTAAATTTTCGTTTCTATAATAAATGTTCGTTTACGTTATCGTTGGTTAAAAAAACTCAAATTTACCTTTTGTTTGTAGGTTACCAAAAAATCATAGTTAAACAAGATATTGAAGAAGTTAGATCGAACTTACGTGGTTGACTAGATAACACCCTAGTAAAACAATTTCAATTTCCATATGTCATTGTCATGAATAACAACAGCTAAACCAAATCTTAATTAAGTTAAAAACCAACATTGCTCACTCCTACTGGGCTACTGCTCACATACTATCCGACGAAACCGATCTAGATCCATTCTTTAAAAATCCAAACAATGATTTTCAATGGACAAGACATGTAAGAAATCCAAAAAAGTAAAGAGTTATAGTTAAGCAAATGGATATATAATGAAATAAAAAAAAATTGACAGCCATTTTCTCAAATGCCAACCAAAGTGACATATCTAACCTTCTGATCTTACCATCCTCAGTTCCTCATTCTTTGATTTTCCCACTCAAAAAGTTTCTGACCTTTAACAAAAAAAAGTTGGTATGAAGACATGCAATCAGTGAAGCAGACCTCTTCCTATATTCTGACTTTTCACGATTTTGGGCGGCCTCTTTCATTTATTCGCTTTCTTTCTTTTAACATCAAAGAAATAAATGAAAAATTTGATGCATGAACTATCACATTGAATGGAGTTTTCAAGAAAAATTGTATAGCTATATATACATATATAGTATATATTAGAGACTTTCAATGTGGCTCTAAATTTGTCAACCATAAGGTATACTATATGCTTTAGATCGATGGAAACATGGTATCATAAGATATTAGAGAAAGTAATCACAGGTTAGTGAAAGACTATTATATATACTTGTAGATGCAAAGATTGATAATGGAGTTTTTGGGTTAAGATTCAAAATATTTGTCTAATAAGCATTAAATCTACATGAATAGAAACAAGAAATGACTTTTTATTGATGGCTGACTAAACGAGTACAAGAGAAGTAATTCTTTTTAGGCCAAGTCTCAATCATTTTGAATGTCCTTTGAAAGATAAATTAACAAGCCAAATGTCAAACGAAATAAAAATCGTCTTCCATGTTTTAATTTGATGTTTATAACCTTCTTTATAAAATAGGTTCAGCGAATGTACCTTTTATTTATTCTAGTAGTCATAAACTCCTAGAGTCCTAGTGATGTTCTAACATTTCGGGTTTCAACTCGGTCTTTGTCGTATCGTGGTTTGAACTTGATGAAAAACAATATATTGAATGGATCCAATAGTATTTTTTTATTTTATTTTTTTTTCTCGTTGGATAATTTTTTTAATTTCTCGTTGGTGGGATTTCTCCCCTCTCCCCTAGGAAATTAGAAATTTGGGCTCCTATTTTTTCTAGGCACGGGCCTAGCCTTTACATTTATCTTATGAGAAGGAATAACTTATCCCGTACCCACCGTAATTTTTATTATCGTTTCTTTCGTTTTCAAAATGTCAGATCAAACTTTATAATGCATGAACATCACCTGTTTCACTAGTTGAAATAAATAAAATTGTAAATATCCTTGGTCTACTATACATTAGTGCGAGAATAAAATCGAAGCAAAGGAAGGTTTAACGGGAGGCCTGGAGCCATGTATGAAGAATCCAAAGTCAACGAAAAGTGGTCAACGATGATAATCTTACTTTCTTTTCTCGAAGCACTACAAATAGCACAAATAAATACAAATATACAACCATCACAAATTCTTTAAAATTTTATCTTTATTTATTGGAGAAAAACAATGAGCCGAACGTAAGGCGGGGGTAAGGGAGTGTAAAATGACTAGAATTTAATGGGCAGAAAGGGGAAGACAAAAGTTCCGTGATTGGATCGATGGCTCCTATTGGGTTTCTCTTTGCTGTCTTTTCAAAGAATCTTCTCATTATTTCTCTATCAACAAAAAATAAAATTATTATGAAACTTCTAATATTCCATCCGTTCTATTTTATCAAATATTTTAGTTTTTTTGTTTGTTATTCTATTTTATTAGATATTTTGTAAATTTATATGCACAACATAAATTTTAATTAGTTCAATAGATTTAAAGTAAAACATTAAATAATATTTTTGTAAATTTTTTTATTTTTAATATGCACGCTTTTAGCTGTAACTACAAACTTAGTAGTAATAGTTTGTTGTAACTATTACAAACCCACTAAAACGAATTACAGGTAGCGGTATAGTGTTCGTACATATATTAGAAGGGCATGTATATTGTGCTGAATATATATGTAGGTTTTGTAAAGTATTCTCTTTCTTTTTTTTGATGGGGGTTGATATTTTAGGTAGAAAAAATGTTGGAACATATGCCAGATATCTTGTATTTGTGGGGTTTAGGATGGAGACAGGGTCATTTTCATAAATACGGATGTGGTATTATCACAACTTTTAGAAAGTATTGTGACATTTTCCAGTGCATTTCCTTTTCAAATAATTACAATATTATTTGTAACGGAAAACAAGTAGCTGATAATTCCATATCTACCAATTATTTGCCAAAAATAATCAAATCCAAAACCAGTTGAAAAGCATATGAAATGAACTTTGAATCCAAACCTCTTAATGTGTTAGACTCAAAGACATTAGTGATTGCGCTCACCAGTCACTTCCTTTGTGTTGCACCGAATAAGTTTAGCGTAGTCACTGTGATCTTGTTCTAAGATTAATTAACTAAAATAAAAGGCTACGTAACGTATATAATTGTTCTTCACATAAAAAAAAATTATATTATTGAGATTACTTTAACTGCTAAAAAGTTGATAGGAGTAACATTAAGGTAAACTATGCTTTAAAACTCACTAGTAATCATTTTGACCACATTTATTTCGCATTGACCACATTAAATTGATCCATATGTTTGTTCCACCACACCAACCAAATTACTTATTTATTGTCTTTGGTTATATAAATGACAATATTCAACAATAAAAATGACATGCAATTTCCTATTGTAAAGGAAAATGTTGCACTCTACCGAATTAAAAAAAAATGAATTCTTATTGAGTTTAAATTACTCATTTTTCTTCATATAAACATATTACTGTATTTGCCGTTAAAAAAAAAACATATTACTGTATTTAAGAAATATTTGCAAGAGCGCGGGAAGAATCTAAACTACATTTAAGTTATAGCAGTTTACATAAAAAATCACCAAAATACACAATTTCCGTAAGAAAACTTCCAACAATAATTAAATTAATGTAGATGATTATGTGTACCGTGGACTGTACTTTTTACAGATGGAGAAAGTGAAGACAACAAAAAAATGTTGAGCAAATGAGCACAGCCGAAACAGAACAAAAAATGGGCTAATAGTCTTTCTCTTTCCCTCACATGGCCTTGGTCGGATAAAATATTTTATTTCATAAATTTTATATATCATATACACTTGTAAACTCAACTTTTCCTGCTAAATTATGGCTAATATTAAGTATATTTAATACAAATTCTTTGTCTTTCTGCATAGGCTTCATCTAGTAAATTAGGTATGCGGAAAATGGATAAATTTCTTTAAATGAACTTTGTTAGCTGAAAAAAATTGGCTAATTAAGTGACTACAAAGGTTATGACTTCTGAACACGAAAACCCGTAAGGCCATGTTTAGCAGTTCAAGACCCTTTCTAAATAACGCTCAAAACCTCATTGTTTACAAGGACGATGCATGAGCCACTCGACTAATAAACCCATTTGATACGTTGAATGATTATTTTAATCTTCTATACTTTGTAATTTTATCCGCAAGAGACACAGTTTAACTAGTTTGTACGTTATGGAACAAAGATTTGTACTTTTGTTACCAATCTTTTTTATTACAGAATAAGCACTGCAATTAAAATAAAAATAAAATTTTTTGAAAGTACTTAGCATAACTTTCGTTTGTAAAATTACGGAATTTACAGAGAAAAGTGACAATATTCAAATCTAAAGCACAGAAACAAATCACATTCTCTCTTTTTTTTCATGAACTCCAATTGTTCATTTGTCTTATTTACATTTATAGTCTTGAACTCGGATTCGAACCCGGGATGACTCGGTGGAACGACTCACCCACCTTTAACCGCCATCTCCTTCTCTAACCCAACTCAAGTCGAAACCACCAATATAATTTAAATTAAAATTAAAAATGACCCGAACCCGATTAAAAATTAGTACCACCCGACTCGGGGTTAACTCAGCTGAGTCAATGACGATTTATCCAAAATTTCGCCTTCTTTCCCTTCACATGGCGACGATTAAACTCGTTCCGAGTCAAACCGGGTCAGAATCGCGCAACCGACAGTCATCACCGTCGATCTTAAACAATCACCAGATGGCTTTCTCGGCGACGCCGTGAAGCAACGGCCGAGATTCGATCAACAAATCTAGCTTGCTTTTGATAACTCCGTGACATTTCTGAAGATCTTCAGGACAAGTAAACCGGCTTGACCGAGACAAATCAGACCGAGAAATAAACCGGATCGCTTCCTCGAAAACCGATTCTTCACAAGGAATAACCAAAGGTCCCTGGTTAGCAAAACCGTACTCTTCCTCAGCTAGGATAAGGAGATTACTCAGAACCGGATGGTTCAGGTACGACGCACGCACCACGAATCTCCTACAACCGCTACCCACACAGACTGCCACGTGCCCAGATGGAACATCCGACGGCACACAACGGTTGGCTGAAGATAACCGCGCTTTGTTGCGCCATCGCCGGAGCATTTGCCTGAGCCTCACAATGTGACGGATCTTGCTGCATTTTCCCATACCTCCAGCCATTTTCTTTACACGGTGTGGTCAAATTAACTCTGAGAGTGCTGATTTTGAATATATATTTTGACGAGAAAGCGAGAGAAAGTGAGAGAAAATGTCAGGTGGAGGGATTTGTGAGTTTGGGAGAGACGAAGTTTAAATAGTGAAGAGAATACAACAATGCCACCAAGCTTTTGAGATAATTACGAAATTGTCTTCTATATCTTTACAAATTAATTATTACTGATTGAAATTTTGATTAGGTTCATTTATTTGTTTTTTGTTAATTAATTATGGTTCGTATTGAAAGTCTTGGTTTTAATTATTGTTTTAGTGAACCCATTATGGAAAGAAAAACTTGGACCTCAGATTATATAAGATCGTATTTTGATGTATGTACCACTTTATTGACAATACGTACGTGTTTTAGATATGAAAACAGTAAAACTGAAAAGACATAGGAGTATAAATTTGTAGACCAAACAAACGCCTTTAAAATTATGTAGACAAAAAAAAAGAGATTTTAAATTTGACTAGTCGTTCAATAATTGACAAGATAAAACCAAATTTAAGTTCTTGACATTTTTACTTTAAAGTAAGTTTTTTAAGTTTGGTTTCAGTTAAAACCTGAATAAATAAAACCCACCACATGGGTAGCTGGAAAAAGAGGGGAAATAATGCAGACTAAATTATAATTATTAATTAATGATAAACAAAGCATAGTACCAAATTGTATAAGGTTCTTCTCTCACCACTAGCAGTTAAATGTTAACCGAAGATGCTTTTGTATACCGAACAACTTAGTATTATTTTCCAGAAATATGTGTTTTTAAAAGAAATTAAATTAATATATGTAATCGGATGTACCAAAGCACTTATTTTTTTGTAGTTTGGAAATGTGGCCATGCCCCCATGTGCGGCGATGCCCCATCTCCAATTTTTTTTTTTTTTATCTTGCCTTTGAAAAATCTCACAACAACAAGCAGCCAAAAGAAGAAATGTAAAAAGTAATCATTAATGTATCTTAACATTTTGTGAATCATAAAACAATGAACTCTATGCAATTGTTACTCTCAGTCTAATACGATGTGCATATCTCTCCAAATTTGGTCTAGTCAATACTTTTCTTGTTGGCATAATAATTATATTCTCTAAAAAATACCAAAAAATATCAAATAGTTCTTGAAACCTAATAATAACCTATATATGTAAATATGCAATGGATAATATGCTTAACACAAATTAAGGCTAAATATATAGTTATAAAGAACAACAACTAATAGTGAAAAAGTGGAAATAAATATAAACAAAATATTAAATATTCCAAGAAATAAAATATATAAATATATATAGGTGGGTCAATCAGGTGCATGATATGGAGGGTAGGGTGCACCTCCCTCATGCGGTACGTACATACCCCACTTGTTTGATTTAAGGATTTTCCAATCTCTCTTTTCATTTTTCCTTTGTTATATAACCAAATCTTTGCTCCTGCGTATTTCATTATTGCTACAATTTTCAATAATTGCATGACCATCCATTGAAGATACTATGCATCGGCATTGTACTGTCTCTTTCTGCCCTTATTCACACATATATGCAAGGAGCTAATCACTAATTTGATTACCCAACAAATAAAACAAATCTTGACTTAGTTCTACCATATTGATATAGTTAGATCGTGGTCGTTCTCTCGTGCACGAGGAGAAGTACCTCAATTATTCACTATTGAAAATCCGGATATAGGCTAAATCTTTTTTTTGTTCGATATAAATATTTCATTTCTAAATCCGTGATTCATTGTTCGGCATATCAAAATATTGGCTAAACTTTCAAGTCACGGTTTTGAAATGAATTGTTGTGTGTGTGTGTCTTTGTACTTTGTAGGGTATGCGAAGACGAGTCCGAAAGCCTTAAAGAATTGATTACATATGATTTATCATAGTATAAAATCTAGAAGTTGACCATCAAATTCTACGTCATACAGTAAGAAAAAAACTTTCTATATATTCAATCTAATCAACTGATTCGAGTAAACCATAGATGTTTTGACAGCAAAGTAAAGCACCGTGCATGTCAATATATATCAGATCCAAATTTTCAATTCAGCAACATACAATTTAAGTGTTCGAGATAAAAGAAATACCAGACGCTTAGTTTAATGACGACCGTCAATAAAATAAGAATCATGACACGAGGTCACTAGAAGGTGATGTGTTAGCCTTCTCCTCAAAGTAAAGGGACCCTTTGAGTCGTGTCCGAGTATTTGGGCATAACGCAGAAACATTTATAATCAGAAAGAGAGAACAAGAAACACTTCGCTTAGTTAGTCAGCTGTATCTACGGACCCACGACGGAGCGTTTCCGTCATTTTACTTTCTTTTTATTTTTAAAAATTGAAAATATAATTTATTATGTTGTTAATTTTCCCTATAAAAAATACCGCCTTAAGTAGACGCTGATTAGCTATAAGCAGAGGGGATGAACCTAATTACAAGTTTTAGTCTTCGTCATCTTCCAAGCTGGGAAATAAGTAATCATAGCTTTCACGGACCATAAGGCATTGTTTAATTAGTAATTTAGTATCAATCTAAAAATAGAATTGATCGTTTAATTTCGTGCCCTATTCAAAAAAAAAAAAAAACGTTTGTAAAAGTTGTAGAACGTAACCCATATTACAAATAAGTCAATTATGCAAGGAAAAATATGATATTTTCAATCAATGTCAATTTGCAGCAGTGCACTTAAACAAACCTTAATACGTCTAGTTAATTTATTGAAAGCGTATATAAAGGAGAAATAATTTGTTAGTACTAATGAAATGGTCGTGTAGGTGTGGTCATAGCTGGCACATGCCTTGTTTGTGCTAAGTAAAAGGCACATGCCTTGTTTGTGCTAAGTAAAAGGCACATGCCTTGAGCGCTTTTAAACTCTATATAAGTAGTAATTTAGTATCAATCTAAAGTTTGTAGATTGCGAAAATCTTTATACGGCCTGAAGCAAGCACCAAGATGTTGGTTCGCTAAATTTTCTGCAGCTTTACTTGATTACGGGTTTGACCAGTCGCTAGGTGATTATTCTTTATTCACATATGAAAAGGGCAAACAAGAATCCATATTCTCGTCTATGTCGATGACTTGATAATTGCTGTAAGTGACTTGGAAGCAACAGAAGCATTCAAAGCTTATTTGTCTGCATGCTTTTACATGAAGGATCTAGGGGATTTAAAATACTTCTTGGGCATAGAGGTTGCGCGAAATGCTTCAGGTTTTTATCTTTGTCAGCGAAAATATGCTCTCGACATTAATATGGAATATGAATCTCTTGGGCCAAAGCCGGCTGAATTTCCTCTACAACATAACCATCATTTTGCTATTTCGAAATCAGAGTTATTGACAGATCCAACAACTTACCATCGTCTGTTGGGACGTTTGATATACTTAAGTGTGACACACCCAGATTTAGCGTATTCAGTACATGTTCTAGCTCAATTTATGCAGAAGCCACGACTGGATCATTGGAATGCAGCCCTATGTGTGGTGAGATACCTCAAATCTGATCCTGGACAAGGAATTTTACTACGGGCATCGGCAAATTTCCAAATAACTGGATGGTGCGACTCAGATTGGGGGAGCTGCCCGTTAACTCGGCGTTCAGTGATTGGTTATTTTGTTCAACTTAGAGATTCCCCAGTGTCTTGGAAAATAAGAAAGCAGAAAACGGTTAGCTGCTCATCCGCAGAGGCAGAATATTAAGCCATAACAATGCTGGTCCAAGAACTTATTTGGTTAAAAAGAATGCTCATCACCCTTGGAGTAAAACATGATCAGCCTATGCTAGTTCACTGTGACAGTAAGTCTGCTATATACATCGCTACAAATCTTGTTTTCCATGAAAGAACAAAACACATAGAGATCGATCTACATTTTGTTCGTGATGAAGTGGTCTCACGCAACATCAAGTTATCACATGTCAACACAAAGTCACAACTAGCAGACATCTTGACAAAAGCTATTGGGCGTGATGGGTTTTGGGACTTTCGATACAAACTTGGCATACGAAATCTGTATGCTCCCACTTGAGGGGGAGGTATTGGACTTTGGTTAACTTCGGTCTACTCGATTTATGATCGGTACAACATATTCTTCTTGATACGTTGCAGAGTCAAATATCATTGTAACTAAGTAGAGATTTTCCTAAATTTCCGATTATAGTTGTATAGAAGTTATATATGTATCATCTCGTCTTCATAATAAACAAGACGAATCCTTTTGAAATCTGATCCCTTTTAAAAAGGAAATTAGAAAAGTAGAGGACACAGCCTTGCATTGCAATTATACATATAAATATTATAGAATTTATTTTAAGAGTGGGGGAATAAAGTGGGCACTGACGTATGTGATTTTCAAAATTAATTAACAACATTTAGTAAATAAACAGACAAAAAAAAAGAAAAAAAAATGATCTTCCAGTTGTGTGGAGGAAAAACTAATAATTTAGCATCATTTGTTGCGTCATCCAAATTGTATAAAACAAAAACAATGGTAAATGCAAGTTGATCCGCACATTGCTTCTTCTTTTGATGTTTACTATGCCCTCAGTCGTCCTACTTGGCTTATGTCTTGTGTTGAGAACGAGAGGAAACACATTTGTTAGTATTGATCTACTAATGCAGCATGTTTGAGGTTAAAAAATAATGGTAAATGCGGACGGATATGTTAAAAACCTGTCTATATTTTCTTCACCTCGCTCAATAACAATAGACGAATTAAATCTAAATAATCGATCGAAGACTCAAAGAAATAGAAAAAATATGGGAAAATAATCAGAATCCAATTGTATTTGGGGGAATGATTAGTGGTTTTGATTGAGTCGTGAAGTACGTCAATGGGCAAGCCAGTTCATAGACCAGCTCATTAAAATTTAGAGTATACAGAAGTAATCTAAAATTCAGAACGCTTTACAGTATTTGAATCTTATTTTAATAATGAAGTCTTTCATTATCCCCTAACTTTTAATATATAACATGATTTGTAATCACCTGGTCAATTTTATTTTTATAAGAAATTAATTATTCTTAAAACAATGGATGAGGATTGAGTAAATAGGTAGTATAGTAGTATCCAATGTTTAAAATATTGCTTGGCCTTATCTAGACGTTCGGTAGGAGTGTAGAACCTAGGTGGATTAATCGGGGTCTAGGCATGGTTTAAGCGTTAATATATTATTTATATATGTTTAAATATTTTTATATTTATATAATAATTTGACATATAGAAATCATGTGAAATGTTTTACTTTCAGAAAAAATATTTTAAAAACTAACAATATATTTTTATTCCAAATTCAAATTAAAATTCACCGTATATACTTATCTAAAATAATAAAGTTTAAACCAAAATAATCTTCAATAATAGTATTAATAAAGAAAAAAAACTAAAAATTTAGAAAAAAAAAACAAAAAAAAACAATCAAAATTAAACCAAATGCTTAACCGGATGATTTGGCCAATTTAGACCGAAATGGAGTATCTAAATCGACTTAACAATTTAATTCAGCAATTTTAACAAAATCGGAGCACTCGGGTATAGATTGTCACCTAATCACCCGACTAGGCGCCGCCTATCCCAATTTTTAGAACATTGATAGTATGTCATACATAAATGAAACGTTGAAAACTAATCATCGTATATATAATGTAATACCGCTAAAAATATATACAATACATCATTGTAAATTCTAAATAACTTTACAATGAATGAATATATACAGTTAAACAAAAAAAAGTATACGAATATGTATATACATACAATGTACCAGTATTATATGTGTATAACATTGACATAAAAAAAGGTTGCCGTACGTGCCTGGTTCTGGCTTGTACATAGTCGGCTGTCGGCAGGGACTTTTTTTTTTTGGCGCAGGCCAACTCTATTGTATTAATTGATAGAAACCCAATAAGCCAGTAAAGTCTATATCCGATGAAAAAAAAAATGGTGTATATCTTATTTATACCACGTATATATATACGAGAAAATACAATTTCACAAAGATATACTACTTATATAGAGTTTAAAAGCGCTCTCCAAAAAAGAGTCAGGCAAATTCCAAAAAGATGGAACAAAGAACTTTGTTATCAGACCTAAGAATTCCAACAAAACCCCACTAACGTAGTATCAAACGGTTTCGGAATACGTTTTGTAGGAGACACTTTTTGATGAAACTTTCCCTAAAAATTACTAATACAGAAAAGTAGGTTACTAACAAGTATATCAAAGCAAATTGGTGTAGCAAGAAAGAAAAATGTGCTTTAGATAGTTACGAGTTTTTTTATGGAAACAAATATATCTTTATTCATGATTTTTCCGTATAAATAGTTAACTCTCATTCATATGCAATACAAAAATCCACTTCGTGGTAAGCTAAGCCAAATCATGGCGCGAATCATGATGAATTTAACAACACACTTTAGTGATACCTCTTTAATTAATTCCAATGTAATTCAAGCATCATACGCTAATAGCAGAAAATTGACAAAAGCGACGAGGAGGAAAAACGAAGTGATGAGTTCCAAGAACCATAGTATTGAGACCTCTTTCCATCTTTATCTAGCTGTAAACTCTGCCCTTAATTATACATTTTCATATTTAAAAAAAAAAATACTGTGGCATTGTGTTTATTTGAAAAAAATGTTACATGTTTTATTAAGTTGGTTGGAAAATTGTGAGTGGAAAAATATGATTGGAAATTTGGAATTGTGGAATTAAATGACACCGATATTTCATGAAATTACAAACAATTGTATAGTTGTATCCACATTCTAGGTTTTACCAGTACCAATTTGATGGGGTTTTAAGTCAAAGTCTTGATTTTCCGTTTTTCTTTTCCTATCCAAAATGTGTATTTAGCTTGTTTAAGTTGCAACCTTGCAAAGCGTTTTGACGTTTTTTCCTTTTCTGTTTTCTGCCACTTCAACCCCAAAGTTGTGGAAATCGCTTTTTACAAATAACATCCAAAATAACTAATATAATTTAATGATTAAATCATCAAAAAGATATAAAACTTATGCCAATAACAAATTCAACTTTTGGTATAACTATTACTTTGACATAATTAAGAGTTAAGACCCCACCGTAATCAAATCATTAGCTGTATATTGAAGGGATTAATCATAGTTTACAGATAAAGTACGAATGCTTATTATTTGTACGAAAGATCCTTCCACTATATCAGACGATGTTTTAACCAAAGATTGTACAGTCGTTTGATAAAATATATATATATATATATATATATGCAACTAACATAAAGTTAACATTTTTATATTAATGACTTGTGATATAAACAAATATTATAGAATTGCGCAATCGCCATTTCATTTGATATCTTATAATATAGCAAAGGGAAAGGTTTAATGATGGATCAATTTGGGCGACCTAATCACGAGAATCTAATATCATAAATAAATCAAAATTACAGATCTGTTTATAACTTGTTTTGGTAGGTACGTACTTTGTGTTTGTATGTTGTGCATGAGAAGTCAAAGTTGTATATATATCTATGACTGGGTGATTAAAATCTTGCTATCATGTTGGTTTTTGAGTCTTTATTACCAATCATTGTATTATAATGATTAGTAATGATTGAATGTTGAAATTTTCTTTTGGCATTTGGCACCAACCATATTAACCAATCCTTATTCTCTCCCCTCTTTCTTTAACTCCTCCGTTAATTTTAATATGATATGAATATAGAGCATAACGTAAATTAATGAATCGAAGTTCAGTCACCCAATCTATTATAGGAATATTGTTTGGTAAAGAGTTTGATGATATTGGTGAAGTACATACACTTTGATTACATATGTAGTTTTTTATTGATAAAACTTTGATGATATACAATACTGGTTAAATCAATGATTTTAAACATCTTTACATACTCAGTTTGTTTATTTTGAAAGATATTCAAGTTAGGGATAGCTAACTCGACTGAATCACAAATGAAAACGAGAGATAGGTAATCGTTTAATGCTGAATATGTCATTGTCAATAAGATCTTCTCTGAAAAGTTGAAGAGAAATCATTTAAATCAAAGAAAAGAAGAGAGCACCCACTACTCACTAACCATATATTCGTATTACATACCGTAATAAGCAAGTTCAATAAACATTTAAAATGTTTCAGATCTTCCAGATTGATAATAAAAATCATATAAAAGAGCTCGAAGGTATTTAACCTCCTTAATTTGTTTTTAATATATTATCATATCATATCAAATATGTCTGCGGAAAAAGATCTTCTAAATCCGGCGCCATAACATGCATAATGAGATAGAGAAACACGTTAGATGTCAGAATTGTTAAACACACGAGACAAAACTTGTTAAATAAACTATTACAAGATTCTCTCTACCAAAAAGCTTCTTAACTTTTTTTATTCTTGAAAAAAAGTATTCAACATAATGTATTTTTGATGCCTCAATTATAGTCAAATATCATTTCAGACGAAAATGGAACCGAACCAAGCATAAAAAGCTTTAACTACAGATTCTTAATTACGTTATGGCTTTGTGAAGCTTCTTTTCACTTGAAACTTTAACACTGTGTGATGATTCTATTGAGATCGGTATCATAAGTCGATAATAGAAACCCTTCGAAACAAACATCAATACACAAGTGAAAAAATAAACTAACAAATCAAACTGTTATTTCACCACAAATATGAAGATTGGTACGAAACAACACCGGAGTAGGCATAATTTTAGGTTGCATTAGGAAAATTTCTGGGGGAAAAACTCCAGCAATTTTATCAATCAAAAGAGAAAAAATAATTGAAAACGAAAAGATGATGGCAATTGAGAGATAATGGTGCTATGGACTTAATAAGTCCAGTGGTGTAGTAAAGCCCGTTAAGAGAATAATGAAATTACTTTTGGGCCCGGTCCTTTTATTTCCGTCTTATCAATCAAGCTAGATTGTTAAAGAGAGGCTTATTAATCAAATAATTTTGAGTATCGAGTCTTGACTCTTGAACCAATACGATTAAAAAAAAAAAAAATTTGGTACAAACAAAATCATTAAAGGAAGTCCCATAGACTATAGTTTTGTCCTTTAGTTCCAAATAAAGGTCTAATATTTGGAAGTTAACGAGTCTACGTAATTGCTTAATCTAGAATATGAAAAGATACTAAGTAGTGGAGATGAGAAATAATGAATCATAGGTTTTATAATTAGTAAAAGCATGGAAATAAAGAGAGTCGGACAGATCATTGAGTAATTTGACTAAAATACTCAATAATGTGGTCAAGAAACATAAATTAGCCTACCAATAATTCCTACAAAATGCCTATTTTTGCAACTAATTCACCCTCCCACCACTAGCTTACTTTTATTAAACCACAGACAAAAATTGCATCTCCTACACTTACTACTATTATTGCAATTTTTTACATGTGGTTTTCTGTCTGTTTAAAGTAATAGCCTCTAATTATCAAAGCATACAGGTGGAATTTATTAGATCCATCAGATTTTGCTCTGCGCGCGTATGTAAATATACGGTATATTTGAGTTTAATGATGGTTATTATGGATGAAGAAATACAAATATATTACTTTTATCGTTGACGAGTTATAAAGTCTGAAAAATCATTTTAATTCATTTAATTTATTATCTTTAAAACATTGTGCAATTACAACTAAATATCAATAAATTAATATAATTGATTAGGATATATACATGATAGATGGTGAATAATTGTTCATTATGAACAATATATTATTATCTTCAGTCATATCGGCGTATATATGTGTAAGAACTAAAAAAGTATACTTTTTCTTTACCAAAAAAAAAGTATACTTTCTAACGCAAATATTGGTATTTAAAATTTAAATTAATTTAACTTTATACAAATACCTGAACTTGAATTCTATTACTTGGAGAATAACTTTTTAATCATTTGGCCAACTATCAATTAAACATAAAGGGCACACTTCCAATGTTTAACATTTTAAAAAGAGTCAATAAAACTAATAACCACAGAGAAATTAAAAATTAAGAATACATACATAATTTTTGTATTGTTATTTCTCTCTCATTAACTTGTATTAGTTGGACGAAAATACTGCTCCTCATATAACAAATTGCATAGTGATATAATAAAATAGATATCGACGTTTTTATCTAATTATGACGATAGTATTCATATAATACTTAGTTAGAACATATTACCAGTTAGATGATTATTTATTGGATTAACATGATAACAATATATATATATATCAATAAGTTTATAAATATATCAACATGTAATTATGTTATTAACATGGTAAAAACTTTTATATCATGTGACATATATAGATTCACATTTAAATTATTATTTAATAAAATATAAAATATGTTATCAATATAATAATATATTTATCTGGCGGATGATGGATAAAATTGTTAGCGATAACTTATTTGTTAACATTATAACAATCAGTGTAACACAATATTTATCATGTTCATAAATAAATTATCGTAAAAACTTATTCATCATTTGTCGAAATCATACATTAATTACTATGTAGACATTATATTAATTTTATGTTAAATAATAACTTAATTATGATTCATATATGTCATGTGATATATTTATTTTTTATTATGCTAACAAAATAATTATTCGTCAAAATTGAAGTTAATCTCTTCCAAATATTTAAATAGTTAACAAAATACTTATTCCATTAAAATTGTGGTAGAAGTAGCGTCGTAACTTTTGGGAATAATTTTAGATCAATAGTGTGAGAAAAAATAATGTAGATGAAATAACTAATTATTTAAGTCTCCATAGCCATTTTTTATAATTTCCCTTTAAACGATACAAGAAGTGAACCATTGTGACATATTTAGTTTGCGATAGATTTAAATCAATATGTGATAGTAATAAAGTTTCTATTTAAATCCTATGATTATTCATATGTAATGTATATCAACTTAGAGTCTCATTATTCTTATCGACATTATCCAATAATAGCTATGATGATAAGGAATATTATTGCTTTATAGAAAAACACAATAACGAAGAAGAAGAAGATTGAATAAAAGTAACAGAAGAGACAAATAAAAAGGACTCTCCTTTTTACATATCTCGATTCAAAAAATAAAATGCAGAAGAAACAAATGTCGGCTTCAAACCCTACAAAGCTCCCACAGCTTCCATGTTTCCCTCAACACCACGCCTCTCTCTCTCTCTTGTCTCTTTCTTTTATACGTAAGTATAGATGATCGTATACGTCAGTATTTTATACGTACGTACGGATAAATGCGTTGGTATTTCATATATACATTCTTATGTTCAAATAACATACGATCAAAATTCGTTTTGCCTTCACTCGACTTGTAAGGCTTATAATGGATATCTATGTGGTGATTTGGTTGCGCCTGATGGTGCCGAAAAATGACAAAATGGTAGAAAACAAAGATAAGCGATAGAATAGTGAAGCTATAAACTATAAGTTTATAACGCGATGAAATATATGAAATAATAGAATGACCGAATATAAATTGTTATTCAATATAGATGGTAAAGATTACAACTTTTGAAAAAATCGCAGATTCATTTAGCTTTTCTGGAAGTTACCAAAATAAGAGTGTTTATGTTTATGCAATGCATATAATAACTATTATATGATATGATTGTGTGTATCGATGTGCTGAATGTGTATATGTAAATGGAATGTACATTATAAGTTATGATTGTTCTTATTCTCTCCTGCTGATTATTATGATTGATTTTACTTGCTTTTTTTTCTTCCTATTGGCATTATTACGCATTCTCGATGTAATTATACATGCTCTCCTTTCTTGGTCCCTTTTAATCTCCTTTTAAAAATCTTCATCGCTTTTTTCAGAACTTTTAGTTATAAAATATACACATGCTACAAGATTTTAGTTTGTGATTCTTTATCTTACTTTACTGAATAAACGTTGATGGTTTACCATTGATTTTGATACATTGTAGTAGAATCGTGATTCAGGTTTTTCTTTATCATTTGATAATTTGAATGAAAAATTGAAAGGAATAAAGTTTTTAGAATTAGTAATTTATCACTCTTATCTCACAAAAGTGTGTTTTTTTTTGTCACAATTTTATCATCCCTTGGTTTGGAATGTTAGTTACTCTATAATGTTTAGTTATATTTAAAAAAGAGAAGATTATAGTATGAAAGTTGGGGTGGGTCAATATTCATAGATTGACTAAACCTGAATCTAAAATGCTAATAGATTCTGTAATGAGACCCACTGGTCCATAACTGTATGCGCTACTCTCTACGTACCACTAGCTCATACGAGATGTCCCGTCACTCCCATTATTTGGCTTTACTTTTATGATTCTAGGGTCCATCCATATTCCAATTTGATTCCTTCTTCTTCCTTTTTTGTTTTCTGTCATAGTAATAATTTATAAATAGAGATGTAAGTGTAATCTCTTCACAGTTTTATTTATTTATTATGAAAAATATAGATCTAATTAAAAACATACCGAATTGATTCGTGGATTTATGGATCAAGTTGAACCGATCAAGGATCATTTTTTTTTAATCAACGTAGATAATATCTATCAATTTAATAGTATCATTTTTAGTTGTCTTAGTTGAAACTTTTAAGAGTTATAAGAAAGCAAATGGCTGTGGATGTTCTTAGTTGCAAAAAAGAAAAAAACTGATATTACATGGACTTGGAAGATAACTCTAGATTTTGGTTTGGATTTTTTTTGGTTATATATATATAATTAGGATTTAAAGAGAGAAATAGTCGTGATAAGGTATTTAATGGTTTGGATAGTAGTTAAGTTAACTAGGTATAGCAAAACAAAAAACACTAGTAGCTATCAAGTAATATTAATAATAATTTCCACCCTAGTAAACAATTGCTGATTACTATTTCTGTATTAAAAAAATAGTTTTGCAGCTTTAAAATTTCAAGTGCCAGAAAACATGCGGCATTATTACTCCTATCGCTAGTAATTTTTTTATGTTACAGTTTTCTCGCTGCAGTGGCATGATATGATGCTGCTGTTAAATTTATTTTAATTTTTTCTAACGACCTTACTGTTAAATGTTAATCTTTACTATTACTGTTTAGTGAATACATACACACATGAAAATTGGACCAACGAATTACACGAAGCAACGTGAAAAAATTGGGTGGTTTGTGGTGATGATGAACGACGTCGTGTTATAAGAATATTAATAACCGTTCGCATGAATGCCACGTGTTCAGAATCGACGGTCAAGAGAGATCCTAGGGAAGTTGAAGGGACGTGGGTGAGTTACGAAGCCGTTGAACGGCGTGCAAGAACGCGTGCAGCTCGATTCTTACGTCATTTACTATGGACCGTCCGATCAAAATCATGGATCTACATAGATGCGTGCGCGAAGGCACATGCCGTTATGAAGCGTTCTCGATGACCGTCACGTGTCTTCTAACGATTAGTTGGGTATTGCAAAGTCCGTTTGATGTTTATTGTAAGACAAAAAAGACAATTCAGGCTTTTATCTATTGGTAATAAAACGTTTTTCTGTTTATATTAATAAACGAGCTTATTTATGGTACCTTGGCGGTAGGCACTTAATTAAATAGTCCAAACTCCAAAGCTAAGTTTTAAAGGACACAAATCCTAATAAACTCAAGTTTTATCGAAATTCGGTCTTTTATATTTTTATATTCGTAAAGATTTTATCATTTTGATTACAAGACTCATAAACACGAAAAGGAAAAAATGGAATGAGGAAATAGAGAATAGAATTTGAACGGTTAGGAATATGATAATCACGAAGATGGCATGATATTATAGTTGGAGTGGGTTACTTGGCGAAAGAATCAAGTAGAATTTTCATAAATTTGGAATGTGACGTGGACTTATTTCTTCAAGTAGGGGTGGGGCATGGCATGCAAAATTTGGCCTTCTTCTTATTGCGGTAGTTAAAATCATAAGCAGGTCAGTTAAAAATTCCATTCTTTAGATTCTTTGCCGTTCTTGACCCGTTTTTTTGCGAATGTGGTAGATGTGGTAATCTGGTAATAGTGGCGTGTAGCGGGTATAGAGGCAGGTAATTGCGAGTAATTGTGGCGGGCGGGTATAGGGGTGGGTAATTGCGAATAATTGTGGCGGGTAGCGGATATAGAAGGGTAATTGCGAGTAATTGTGGGGGTATAGGGGCTGGTAATTGCGAGTAATTATGGCGGTAATGTGGTGAATTGATTCTGGGGTAAGGAAATGTGGAAAAAAAAATCATGATACTTGCCCTTCTTGCAAGTAGTTGAAAATTCGTATTACTTGACTTGGCGGGTACCCACTTTTCTGGCGGTACGGTGGTCGGAGGCGGACAGATGGTAATTGTGCCCACCCCTATCTTCAAGCATTACATGATTTTCGTATTATAATTGCAACCTTACATATTCGTGATTTGCATATCCCATATGCTCAATCATTTTTTTATTTCACATGAAAATTGAAGTATAACTCGTTCATTATTTTGAAACATATAACAGCATACTATGTAAAAAAAATGTAAATACATAGTAATGTTGTAAGATTATGGAATTTTAGGAAAAAAACTAGTCAAAATTAGATATGCACTGCATGTGTTACAATCACCACTAAACTTTTATTTAGTGCGGTATACCGTTTTTCACATGTTTTCGTTCGCTACAATATTTATTCTGCACTGTTTATTTCGATGTCACAATTCATATTTTAAATCTTCATATTTTGTTCCAATCTTCACCATTGTATATTACAATACACCAATATGGAAGGGTATTTTAGTGATGGTTTAATAAGGTGAATCTAATGACCGTAAGTAAATATACGAAGTTGTTTTTAGCGGGATTAATAGGAATCGCTCTTGCTTTTTACTTTGGCAGCACAGAGAAAGCTAACGCAATCTCTAACCATAGCACCAAATTTGATGTGGTAAATAGTGTCAAATTTGGTGTAAAAATAAATAGTATTTATTTTTATTTCCAATCATAATATCAAATCTCACACCAAAAAAATAATGTTTATTATTATATTATTAAATTTATAATTTTATTTTATTTTCAATAATTATGATAAATAATTATTATTAATAAACTAAATTGACTTTAAATTTGATATAACATTACATTCGATAAAAAAATTTACAATCGATAAAAAAAAATTATCAGAATATAAATTATATTGTACTAATTTTCAGAATTAACATATTCCGACTACAAGTGTTCAATTAATGCATTTCGAAGTTCAAAATGAGCTTTCCGGTCTTTGATTTTTTTGTGCCGAGCTAAGAATTCTTGAAATTGTGCATCTTCATTATTTACCATCTCAACTTCTGCAGATGAGACTTATATTCGTTCTTCAATTATTGCATCAACATCACGTTCATCCTCTATGATCATATTTTGTATTATGATACATGTTGTCATTATATCATGTAAAACTCTCTTACTCCAAAAACGTGATGGTCTGGCCACGATTGCAAATCTTGATTGCAATACTCCAAATGCATGTTCCACGTCTTTTCTACATGCTTCTTGCTTTCTTGCAAATAATTTCTTTTTAGGACCACGTGGATCGTGAATTTTTTGAACAAAAGTGGACTACTTCGGATATATACCATCAGCTAGATAATAACTCATATTATAATTTTTCCATTAATAACATAATTAGCGGGTGGAGCAGTTCCTTCAGCTAGATTAGCAAAAAGATGAGACGCCTTTAGTACATTAATATCGTTGTTAGATCCCGATAGCCCAAAAATTGCATGCAAAATCCAAAGATCATAATCGGCTACAACCTCTAGAATAATAGTAGGAGATCCACTACGACCAGCATATTGTCCTCCCCAAGCTGTTGGGCAATTTTTTCATTTCCAATGCATACAATCTAAACTACCCAACATACCTAGAAATCCTCGGCTTTCACCAATGTGGAGTAGCCGTGCAATATCATTAGCGTTTGGTGATCGAAGATAACGACTGGAAAACACCTCTACAATAGCACGATAAAATCGCTTCATACTTTCTATGGCTGTGGACTCTCCTATTTTGATGTACTCATCAGTGGAATCCACCGGTGAACCGTACGCCAACATTCGAAAGACCACAATCATTTTTTGTAACCCAGACAACCCAAGTCTACCGACACCATATCTTCGCTGGATAAAGTAATTGTTGTGTCCTCGTATGGCTTCATGAATACGCAGAAACAAAGAGCGGTTCATCCAAAATTTTCGTCGGAACATCGGCTCGGGATACAAAGGATTATCTGAAAAATAATCATTGAAAAGATTGCGAGAAGCTAGATCCCGGTCACGGTTGATAACTATATGACCTGGAATGGATCCACCATGGGAACCCTCCGAGTTAAATAGGTAATTTTCCATGAGAAAATTGTTGTTTGCAGTAATTTGAGCTAGTATCTGCTTTTGTAAATCATCATCATCTAAAGATGAAGAAGAAGAAGAAGAAGAAGAATGTATATAAGATGAACTACCATAGTTGAAATTCATCTTTTAGAGGATTAAATAGAATTTGATGGTGATATTCTTCTTAATTTCTAAACAAGATACCCATTTTATAGTGTAGACGTATCAATCTCAACCGTTGGATTTTGTCGGTCTAGATCTAACCATTGCATTGATTAGTCAAATCATTTCTATATCAATTATCAACTTCTGAGAAAAAAATGGATCAATCTCAACCGTTGGATTTCGTCGGACAAGATCTAACTATTGTATTGATTAGTTAAATCATGTCTATATCAATTATCAACTTCTGAGAAAAATACGGATCAATCTCAACTGTTGGATTTCGTCGGTTAAGATCTAACCATTGCATTGATTAGTCAAATTATGTCTATATCAATTATCAACTTCTGAGAAAAAGACGGATCAATCTCAACCGTTGGATTTCGTCAGTCAAGATCTAACCATTGCATTGATTAGTCAAATCATGTCTATATCAATTATCAACTTCTGAGAAAAAAATGGATCAATCTCAACCGTTGGATTTCGTCAGTCAAGATCTTACCATTGCATTGATTAGTCAAATCATGTCTATATCAATTATCAACTTCTAAGAAAAAGACGGATCAATCTCAACCGTTGGATTTCTTCATTCTAGAGCTAACTTCTCTATATAAACATATACTTCTCTTTGAATGATCACACATCTTCCATTCATTTTATTACCATAATTTATTTCTTCTAAAATGAGTACAAGTCGTTCTGTCTCATATTCTGTTGAAGAAGATAAACATTTGTCTCATGTTTGGCTTGATGTTTTTCAAAATCCAATCATTGGAATAAACCAAACATCTGATAGGTTTTGGTAAGGAGTTCATGCTGAATACGAAAAATCCGAGTTCTCTCGTACTCGACAAAGACCACAAAGATCTTTAACAAGTCGAATTATATTTTTATATAGATCTTTAACAAAGATCTTTAGGGGATGTGTTAACCAAATTAAAAATAAGAATCTCAGTGGTGCTTCTGAGTAAGACATTGTAAGTATATCTAAACTTAGTTGTACTTGTTATATCTTTATTAATTTATTGTATTTGATAACTTATTTATATTTTTTCTCTCGTTAATATTAAATCAGCTAAACCAAGCAAAGATATTATTAACACAAGATGCCAATTACAAGTCTGGATTCAAATTCGATCATGTTTAGCCTATCCTTAAAGGAAGTGAAAAATTTTCAAATAGCCAAACTTCTAGATCCGCTGCTTTCCAAGAAGAAGGTCGTAATGTTAAGTCATCTTCATCATTCCAAGATGAGTCATTACCATCCTCTGGTATGAATTCATTCGATCTAAATATGAATAGTGAAGAAATTACTACTAATTTATCTCAAAGACCTATGAGTGTGAAAAAAGCAAAGAAGAAACAACAAGATGATGAAAATTTTAAAAAAATTTTGGAGCAAAATGAAAAGCTTGCCAAAGCTCTTGTTAAACATTCTTCTGAAAAAGTTGAAATTCGAAGACAAAAACTTGAGTTACGAAGAATGAAACAAGAGCAAAAAATATTATTGAAAGTCGTGTCGTGCGTATATTGAAAGTCAAAGAGCAGAAATTGTGAGTAGAGGACCACCATCAAACCAATATGGAGGACAACCATCAAACCAATATGGAGGACACAATGAGAGTTCTCGAATCCAATATCGTGAATCTCAATATCGAGAATCTCAGTGTCAAGGAGCAACTCAAGGAGAACAAGTTCAAGGTGACCATATCCAAATAGAACAACCTCAAAGTGAAGATTAAATATCACCAAGTGACTAAGAAGATTATACCCCGTACTTTCATTATCTTAGCGGAAATGGTAATCCGGGCTATTAGAGTATTGTTTATGATTATGTTATGTTTTTTTTTGTCAACATTCCTAATATTATGTCTTTAAAATTCTTTTGTCCCAATTTTTTTATGTTTTTTATTTTAATTTAGTAATTTTATGTTCAAATATTTTATTGAATTTTATTATATATTTTTAATTCTTAATCAATTGCATATCAATAACAATATTTTGTGCAATTCTAAATTATCAGAATGGATCCTACATTTCTAATACTGAAATATTAAAATCTGAAAACTGATCTGAATTAGAATCCGAACGGTACCCAAATGACCAAACTATAAAATTTAATTAAGTAGTTAATAACAACTAAATTATATTAGTAAATAAAATATATATTTTTAATGGTATAGTGAATAGTGGTACACCAAATTTGGTGCAACACTATTCATAAAATACCAAAAAAAAAAATTTGGTGCGAGATTTGGTATATGATTGGAGAAGAATCAATACCAAATTTGGTGTTTTAGTGTATGATTGGAGATGCCCTAAAGCAAGGATGTGAACTGTGAAGGGTAGAAACGGCGCCGTGTCGGTTCAAAAATCATTTAAAGAAATACATATAAAAAGACACGTGTTTCGAGTACGTTAACATACGCACCTCCCTACTCAACCATTTGATTTGCCGTCCACTTCACGCGTGCCGAGCGGTCAAAATTTTCAGACGCAAAAGCACCAAAGAATGCTTTGCACTTTTCCTTCACAATTTTTTTCTTGATTTCTTATTCTTTTTTTACAAGTTTTCATTTTATACTATAGGACAAAAGATAGTTTATGTTGAATATGATAATTTACATAATAATAGTTGAGTAAAAATGATCCTTTTTGAATAGGGTTAAATTTTCGAATGTTGAGAGTTCTAAACTCTTATCAATTTAGGATAGTGGAAGGCATTGACACAAATGTACAAAAAAAACAAAACAAATAGTAATAATGATAATCTAACTGGTAAATTTTGTCTCGATGGCGTTATTCTAGATACAAGAGCATTCTATTAACAAATAATTTTTCGTTAAACATGATGACTATTTCTCTTTGTTTTTTCACAGATCTTGCTGATGGCAACACAACCTTGGAAACAAGCATGCACGAAAGCTATCCCATTTCAAAACATATTTCACTCTTTGGTGTGCCTGCAAAGTTGTCGAAGCAAACTACATAGTTTTGCCATAGTTATCGATAATTTATGTGTTCTACATGACCATGACCGATTAGTTTTTTTTTTTAATCGAAGCCGATGTAGTGCTTGATAAAGTCTAGTATTTCAAAGATCTTATCACGGCAAAGGATATATCAACTTTATTGAAATTCAAGGTAAGCTTTAAGAAACGACATGACATTATTTGTTTCATATGTTATATGTTAAGGTTGATAATATTTTGTTTTTGATGAAAGGAATGATAATGTTCACTTATAAAGAGATTTATGAATACATAAATTTTATTGTTTTTTAAAGGGTAAATTTTATTATTTTCCTCCAATATGTTTTAAAAATCCGAAAATAAAATTTTACGATTAACTACATGAAGGAAAGCGATTTTTATTTTTATTTTTAAATACCTGATTCAATTAATGAAGTGGAAAGTGATATGGTTTCATATCATACAATATAAAACAATAATTACATGTCAATTATTTCGTCGCAAAAAACAATAGAGAAGTCAAACGAAATATGTATGGTGTAAATTACTAGACACTGTTCCAAGAATATTAGATATTAATGAGACAACTTATGTTGACAGGTATAAGGAACCGATATATTCCCTTTTTCTGTAACAAGAGTGAAAACCCCCTACAAAAATCCATTTTAGATTTTCAATACAAATGCAAGAATCATAAACTATATATATGTCAACAATAGAATTATACTAATAATCGAAAATGAAATTGAAGCAAGAATTTCTTAAAATAATTTTTTTCTAACCAAAGAAAAAGAAGATATTGAAAGTCTTAACTTGGTAAGGAAAAAGAGCACCGGCGCAAAAGGTTGCAAGATACACTTCCTCCCGTAACCTCTTAGGCTTCGTGCTAATATACGCTACTTTGACATTCTCTCCTATCATACGCACCTTCTCTAGATCTTCCAAAGCCTCACCACTCATATCCCTTTTATCGAAATCACAGCAGAAAAAGAAAAAACATTTTCGGGAAAGTATATATTATTGCAACGAAGAAAAGAAGAAAAGAAACCTCCTTTGTCATAAAGTTAATCCATTTTTATTTCTCGCTTAATCTTTTGGCATAATCAAACACAAATATATATCCTGGTTACAAAATCAACCAAAGTTGTTGAAAAAGCAAGAGACTTTTAGTTTTACCAAAAAAAAGAAAGTAAATATAGATACATTATTATATAATAAAAATAACAATATATAGAGTGAGTCATGGTACTTATTTAAAGCTTTATGATCTGCCTTATAACATAAGCATTGAAAGTACTTGTACATTCAACTACGTTTCTGTGCGTATCAGAGATTACGTGCGCTTACTCTGCTTTATTAATTTTTGACGTAAACTGTTGTAACATTAATTAATTTGTATATATTGAAAAACAAAAGATATTTTAATAAATGGGAAAGGAATAAAATATAATATTATTCGTTTAGAGAGTCTAAAGCTGCAACGGCATCGCCATATACAGAAAGTTTAAGCGGAGGATAGGAGCATGCACACTCTTTCCCATTTCCAAGCAAAATTAAACCTTTACATATACACTTATACTCATACACGCGTATATACATTTAGAGAGAGAAGTACAAATGTTGCCTTTTTTCAGATAAATAAAAAAAGAAATAATTTTTTTTGTAAGGTTTTGTCTCTCTCTCAATTGCTTCTTGTTTGCATCCGGAAACAAAGAAAGAAACTGTTGTTTCATGATGGCACCTTTGGTTTCTCTTCTTCATTGAAGGGTCGAATTTGGTCTGAGAAAAGAATAAAGAGAGAAAGAGAGAGAGAGAGAGGCAAGAGCCCCACAAGAGAGACATGCTTGTCTGTGTGTAGTCCCTTTTTGTATGTTCTTTAATCTCTCCCACTCTCTTCCTGTTCTGTTTTTGTCATGTGTAAGTCTTTTGTCCTTCGGATTTGGAGTCTTCTATAACCCAAAAAAAACCAGATTCCATGAAATGGGTTTGTCTTTAATTCTTCTGGTTTCTGGATTTATCTATTAGCATGTTTGCTCAATAGGACTCTTTGTCTCTTCTTGGGTTTAATAAAAAATAATATGAAAGACTTTTCTTAGTCTGAGAGCCTAGTGTGGGAAAGACAAACAGAACATTGTAAAATTTCTACATGATGGCTTGTGTTGAAGACAAGATGAAAACAAGTGGTTTGGTTAATGGAGGAACAACTATAACAACAACATCTCAGTCTACTCTGCTTGAAGAGATGAAGCTGTTGAAGGATCAGTCAGGTTTCATCTTCTCTCTTCCTCAATATTTTGGTTGAAATTTATTTTTTGAGAAATTTCCTACTTTGTGGGTGTACTTTTATGACTAAGTAAGAAAAACAAGAAAGGTCGCACCTTTTTCTTGTTAATCTGTCTAAAATCTCTAATTAACTGAGACAAAAGTTTAATAATTTAGGCCAATGACATATTTGTAATTTTCACCTTAACATGTTCAGGAACGAGAAAGACGGTAATAAACTCGGAGCTATGGCACGCTTGTGCAGGACCTTTGGTTTGTCTACCTCAAGTTGGAAGCTTAGTGTATTACTTCTCACAAGGTCATAGCGAACAGGTAACTCTTTTTGTGTCTTAAGGATCAACAAACACATTGTAGCTCTCTAGATATTTTAAGCTCTTGTTCAAAGGTTTTGATTTTATTTTATCCAGGTTGCTGTTTCAACCAGAAGATCAGCAACAACCCAAGTTCCTAATTACCCAAATCTTCCATCTCAGTTGATGTGCCAAGTCCACAATGTCACTCTTCATGTATGCCTTTTTCCATTTGCTTTAAATTCAAACTTATTGCAACCAGTTTTGATTTCTCTTGACAATGGTCTTGTTTTATTTTGATAGGCAGACAAAGATAGTGACGAAATCTATGCTCAGATGAGTCTTCAACCTGTTCACTCTGTAAGTTTTCGATTCTTGAAACTTCATTTTGTAACTCATTACAAAGCTTAATGAGTTCTAAACGGTTTGTGCATCAGGAGAGAGACGTGTTCCCTGTACCTGACTTTGGGCTATTGAGAGGAAGTAAGCATCCGACTGAGTTTTTCTGCAAAACACTTACTGCAAGTGACACAAGCACACATGGTGGTTTCTCTGTGCCTCGTAGAGCTGCAGAGAAGCTATTTCCACCATTGGTGAGCTTCTCTTTTCCTCTGGAAGAAAAAATATATTCCTTTTGCTTCAACTGCTGCTAATGTTATGTATAATAATACTACATTACAGGACTACACGGCACAGCCACCGACGCAAGAGCTTGTAGTTCGAGATCTGCATGAGAATACTTGGACATTTCGCCATATCTATAGAGGTAAAACCAATAGATTTGTCTCTATCTGTGTTCAAATTCTGTTGTTATTGAGCTCAGTTCTGGCTTGTGTTCTCAGGGCAACCAAAGAGACATCTCCTAACAACAGGATGGAGTTTGTTTGTTGGTTCAAAAAGATTGAGAGCTGGGGATTCTGTTTTGTTCATCAGGTGAAAAATCTTTAAAATCCGGTTTTCTGAAACTACAATTAACTACTGAGTCATTTAGGTGTTGCATAACTTCTGATTGTTATTCACCATTTGAATTAAAATGTGTCAAAAGGGATGAAAAGTCACAGCTGATGGTTGGTGTGAGGCGAGCAAATCGTCAACAAACAGCACTTCCTTCATCAGTTCTCTCAGCGGATAGTATGCACATCGGTGTTCTTGCTGCTGCTGCTCACGCAACTGCAAATCGTACACCATTCTTGATATTCTATAATCCAAGGTTAGCTCAAAAGCATCTTCATATTCTCAACATAAAATAACATTTTCTCACATGACTAATCAAGTACTCATGGCGTCTGTTTTTTCAGAGCTTGTCCAGCAGAGTTTGTGATCCCTATAGCTAAGTACCGCAAGGCTATATGCGGGTCTCAGCTCTCAGTTGGTATGAGGTTTGGAATGATGTTTGAAACTGAAGATTCCGGTAAACGTAGGTAAGTGATCCGTAAGCTGCTATCTTTTTGTACTTACCTATCAAATTTGGTTGTTGTACTTATCCATTTCTTGGTTGTGTATTTAGATACATGGGAACCATTGTTGGAATCAGTGATCTGGATCCATTGAGATGGCCTGGTTCTAAGTGGCGTAACCTTCAGGTTGAATGGGATGAGCCTGGATGTAACGATAAGTCGACTCGGGTCAGTCCATGGGATATCGAAACACCTGAAAGTCTCTTCATTTTTCCTTTTCTGACCTCAGGACTCAAACGTCAGCTACATCCATCTTACTTTGGTAAGTAAAACAAGTGTACCTTTTAGGCATCTGTAAATGAGATTTGCAGCCTCAAATCATTGTTATGAAATTTGCAGCGGGTGAAACGGAATGGGGTAGCTTGATAAAACGACCTCTCATCCGAGTTTCAGATTCCGCGAATGGGATGCTGCCTTACGCATCTTTTCCAAATATGGCTTCAGAGCAGCTTATGAAAATGATGATGAGACCTCACAACAACCAAAATGCTCCTTCTTTCATGTCTGAGATGCAGCAGAATGTTGTAATGGGGCATGGAGGTTTGCTAGGAGAAATGAAGATGCAGCAGCCCATTATGATGAACCAGAAATCTGAGATGGTGCAGCCAGAAAACAAGCTGAACCCATCTGCCTCTAATACAAGTGGCCAAGAACAGAGTATGAGTGCTCCTGCTAAACCTGAAAAACCGACACTTTCTGGTTGTAGTTCTGGAAGAGTCCAGCATGGACTTGAGCAGTCAATGGAACAGGCAAGCCAAGTGACAACAGCGACAGTGTGTAACGAGGAAAAGGTTAATCAGCTAATCCAGAAACCGAGTGCTTTCTCTCCTTTGCAATCTGATCTATGTGTTGACATTAGTCAACATATATACCCACCACAGCCTGATCCCATAAATGGATTCTCGTTCTTGGATACGGATGAGATGACATCACAAGTCTCTTCCTTCCAGTCTCTTGCCGGATCATACAAGCAACCAATAATGCTATCCTCCCAGTTACCGGATTCAACAAATTCATCGCTGTTTCCTGATGTGTGGGACAATCAGTTGAACGGTCTCAAGTTTGACCAGTTCAGTCCCTTGATGCAGCAGGACCTTTATGCTTGTCAGAATATGTGTATGAGTAATAGCACAAACAGCAACATTTTAGATCCTCCACTCTCAAACACAGTTCTTGATGACTTTTGTGCCATCAAAGAAACCGATTTCCAGAACCACCCTACTGGTTGTTTGGTTGGAAACAACAACTCTAGCTTACCTCAAGATGTCCAGTCGCAGATCACATCCGCTAGCTTTGCAGACTCACAGGCCTTTTCTCGCCAAGAATTTCCAGATAGCTCTGGAGGAACTGGTACATCTTCAAGCAATGTTGATTTTGATGACAGTAGTCTGTTACAGAATAGTAAAGGCTCATGGCAGAAACTTGCAACACCTCGCGTTCGAACCTACACCAAGGTAAAAAGATTGATCTCTCGTTCTTTTCCACAAAGCATACATTTTCGGGTATCAAAATCTTGACATGAAACTTTTTTGGGTTTTGGGGAATGTTTTTGTTTGGCAGGTTCAAAAAACAGGCTCAGTCGGAAGGTCTATTGATGTCACAAGCTTCAGAGACTACGAGGAGCTAAAATCTGCTATTGAGTGCATGTTTGGACTGGAAGGACTGCTCACTCACCCACAAAGCTCGGGATGGAAGCTTGTCTATGTTGATTATGAGAGTGATGTTCTGCTTGTAGGAGATGATCCATGGGAGTAAGTCTCTCTTTCACTATCCTATGAATCCATTAACTTAATCATACTTTCTGTATTGCATTATTTTTCCTTACGTAACTACAACCTTGTATAGAGAGTTTGTGGGATGCGTAAGGTGCATAAGGATACTGTCGCCAACGGAGGTCCAGCAGATGAGTGAAGAAGGGATGAAGCTGTTGAATAGTGCAGGCATAAACGATCTCAAGACTTCTGTTTCTTAAACGTAGTAGTTATATAAACCATCATCTCCTGCAGACTTGTAAGAAAAAAAAAAAAAGGGAAAGAAAATCGTCTTTTCTCAACCGTTAAGAGGAGAACCATCTTGTTGTAAGCATTTGATGTGTTGTTCCCATTTGAAACCTAAAACTATTTTCATATAATTTAGTAGAGTGGTGAATGAATCAATGAATGCTTAAGACTTGAGTGAGAGTCTGAAATTAAACAGCAAAGAGATCAAAACCAGACGAGATTTTAAGATCAAGATTCAAGCATCTTTGTATGGAAGCTTTTACCCTGATTTCTGCACAATGTTAAAGATGTATGTCGAAAATTATATCAAGAAAACTAATGAGTACAATTACTGTGGTGATGGTAAGACAAAAGATACTCGCTGATTAATTCTACATTTGTGGCATAAACCAACCAAGAAATGATTTCAAAAGTATATAAAACTTATATAGCAGCAAAGCCAGGCAAGAGAAAAGAGAAAAAATGCTCTGCTGCTAAGAAGAGGCTCTCTCACAAAGAGGCAAAGAGCATGTGCGGTATACTAATAATGCATCAGTCTCTGTCAAATCTCATTCTTTTTGCATTCTGCATCTCAGAAGTGTTGATATTACCATTGTTTAGATTCCTTGGATGGTAAGATGTAACATCGTGCTGGAATGAACAGTTGGCTCCATGGCGACAACCCCTCGAGGTGTTGAAGTAAATGCAAGGCCTCATTATCTTGGGTTTTGGATCTCTTGGCCTCTGGATATTAGTATTGCTATTTACCATCTCAGGGTTAGGTCCTCCTCCAAGTTGGAGATTGTAATGATAACCGAGATGTTGTTGAACCGGCGGAGTCTCTTGCCTTTCCCCGCCATGTTGCTGAATCAAGTTCTTGTAATAACTAGCATCTCTTGCTGGTGGTGCTCCATAGTTGGGCTGGTCTGAAGGAGCTGGAGGAGGATACACCATGGGAGGAATATGTGTTACCATTGGTTGAGGGTAGAACTGTCCATTTGAGGCAGGTGTTGTGGTTACAACTCCATTGGCTTCTTGTTTTGAAGATGGGTAGAGGGTGCTTACATTGGAAGAGACTGAACCTGCACTGCCACAATTTGCAACAAGATTCTCGACCAACTTAGGGTTGCTTAGGATTTTAATAAGCAAATCTTGGTCGATCATGCTGCTGCCTTGTTCTTTGCTCTTTGAGATTGCAGATAACGCAGCCATTATTTCTGACCCTGTAGGGAGGGTTGAAGAAGTTGATGTGTTCTCATTGGTTATTGATGGCTCTGTTCCCACATCCACACCAGATTGGGTTGGGAAATCAGATGCATTATCTAACGCTATGTCATCATCTTCGACAGGTAGAATGGGTACAACAATGGTTTGTTGATCATCATAATGTGAGTTTTCAACATCAGCTGGAACCGAAGGGCTGCAGATTTGAGTTTAAGAAAAGACCCAAGTCAAAAAACGTAAAAGAATATGCAAATGTATGTGCTGGAAGAATATGTATGGGATAGATCCAGACTTTGGAGGAATAGATGATGCGCCAGGATAGAATGCTTCGAGAACTCTCAACTCCCTCTGATTTTGCGCCTCCACCTCTTTGCTTTCGTCCCCTGCAACCACTCTCCATTCCTCATCTAGGAGAATCTGCAATATTCGAACATATCTCACCACCATATATACATGGGTAAACCAACCAAGAGCACATACCACCATATTTACCGCATATGATTCATATGCTTATCAACTTATAGGACCATTGACATTTGATTAGACAACTAACATAAATTTCAGAGGCATGGTAAAATTTTTTTTATGTAAACTACAAGTGTAAATATCTTGGCACATTGGGGGAATTGCAATTAGTACTTTCAAAGATTTAGTGATTCTAACTGAAAGAAAAATAAAGCTTAAAGAGAGTGATTTGAGAGCTCACCCGGACAGAGCATTTCCACTTTATTACTGGGATGTCTGATAACTTAATCTGCGACTCGTCTGCAGCAAGAGGTCCACCGAAACCAGGTGGCAGATTATCATCTCTTGGATGTGAAGCACACGATGACTTTGCTTGCAGGTGATCTTGAGACTCTGATCCCACTTGTGAAGGTGAGTCCTCTGATATGAAGAGCCGTACCTGCTCAATATGAGAAACAGATTGTCAATTGACATGTAGACTATAGAGAACCTTGATCAAATCATGCTAGCTAAAACTCATGTAGATAGACCTCAAACGGGAATCACTTAACACACAAAATATGAATATACATCAAACATGAATATTTACCCTTTTACCAGTTATCTCAAACATACAATCCAAAAAAAGCCAACAAGGGTTTGCCAGCATTGACGTATTACAAGAGTCCCGGTTGTTTGAAAAAGCTTAATTAACAAAGAAACAATCAATGTGGTAATGTATAAGACAAGGGACCTCATAATCCAGAACAGCCTAACTAATCAACAACTTTCCAAACCATGTATACATGAAATAACTTGGAAAATGGTGACGTTCCTCTCTGAGCATCCTTCTCCTCCACCCTCCCAATAAGAAATTTAGCTGGACAACGAACCATCTCCAAGCTATCTTACCAAAGTATTTTGCATCAGCAAAAAGGTTGCAAATGACAGCATTTGAGAGTGATAAATGAATAACGTTCACCATGCCGATACTTTACTGAAGATAGCCAAAACCCTTTGGACATCACTCATTATTCTTCGTTCGTTCTCTTGATACCTCACCCTGACTACTTGACTACATTGATCTCATGCGTAAGAGGTCTAAGGCGGACCATCCCATGATAGAACTGGATGTATCTCAGGATTAGCCCCTTATCCAAAGAAGCAAAAAATGTGCAAACAAATTTAGACTATGATGCAAATTTAAAAAAAAAAAAAAAAAACAAGAGAGCAGAGTTTATATTGTACTCCAAGAGCTCGAGATAACTGATTGGTAGGTTTATCTCCATGGTTCCACACGTATCTCCAAGAACTATCAAAGTTGCAGGCCAGCACAAACAATCAAAATCTTATGCCCCTCAAATCATGACAAAGCAAGATCATTCCAAGTTATCAAATTTAAATATCTAAAGGAACATAAACCTAAACAAATACCAATCAACGAGAGCATAGAAGATTCCCACATCACTAATACATCTTTGAGAAGTTCCAGTTATCGTATCATTTCCAATCAGCCAATTTAAGGAAGATAGACAATGAACTGAAACAAACATCAATCATATTCCATGAAAAGCTTGGATCCAAAGAAGTACAATGTCTTTTTTTTTACCTGACAAAGTTTAAAATCTGGTGGCCACGAGACCCTTTTGGATTTGTGCAATGCCTTCATAGTTACAGAGAAACCCACTTCGTTTTTCAATCTAAAAGTAAATTATTTTTCCAGGAAATTGATTCAGGAATGTCCAATTGCCTTTAAAATCCCAATAATTTATCAAACCAACATACTCTTCGATTCAACCAATCATCGTTCTCATCCAAAATTGTCGAGAAACCCTAATTTCTCAGGAAAAACTTTAGAATTATCGAAGATTGAAAATTTAAGAAGAGAAGATGATGAATTTATAAAAGCTGCATGCTAAATCCGTCGAGAGGTAGAGAGAGAGATGGAAGCGATGTGAAGCCCTAGATCCTCTGGGTTCATCTGGTGGTCACCATCGTCATTTTATCTGTCCTCGTTGCTTTGCTTCGCCTATATACACGTGTCTTCACAGCCCTACCCTTTCAATCTGTTGTATTTCGGGATAAGCCATTACTTTTGTATATTTCCATAACGGCCCCTATATTTTTTTGTGGTGGATAACAAAGTCAAGAGCAGCCAGTTTCATTGACTCGTAGTTATGATCCGACAATCCCACGGACCGTTTGTTTTTTGCGGGCAACTAATTTTATATTACTTCAAATTCGTATCGCAAATTGATTCAAGTTTTTGGCTAATACTAGTAACTTAGTAAGAAACACACATTTAAAAGTTACTTACTTACAGAGTTACAGTTTCTAAAATAGGAGTCTGTTGATTCTAAAAGTTTTTGTAACTATATAATGTCATCTACAGTACATTTAATCAATCCGTGATACAACAAAACCATACTCCATTGAACAGACTTTAAAAGTTTTTAATAATTATTGTTCTATTCCATTTCGTATGCTCGGCAGAAGTATTACCAAATAGATATTTAACTACTAAGTTTTGTGTCTTAGCTTAAATTCTGTCCCTTTTGTATGAAATCCAAAGGAATTGTACGCCACAAAAGAGAATTTTTTAGAGGAAAATGGAATAATACCAAAATATTATCACACGGCTTTTGAAGTGAAGTCATAAATAATCCATTGTTCACGACAGGACAGGCATCACTTTCAGTTGAGCAGGTTTATATCCAAAAGAACCAACACCAAACCAAACCAAATCAAATAATCCCTTAGCCACAAAAATCAAACAATTTTTTTTTTAAGAAAAACAACGAATTAAAAAAAAAACGATTCCTATACAAAAGACTATCCTCCACTCTCCGTTCTTTCTCTGCACTTCTGTCACTTTGGTTGTCTGAAATTAGAGTCAAGGATTGTCTGAAAAAAACATACCAATAATCAAATTACCAGAACTCCCCTAAGTTTTGTCTTCTCATATTCCAGCCCGCTCATCTTCATCTTTGCCATTTTCTCTCTGTAAAAAGCAGCCGCAAACAAAATCAACATTTTAAGTTTTTTTTTTAAAGCATCAAAACGTGAAGAGCTATTGCAGAGACAACATATGAGTAGATTGTGTTTACCCTTTGTTCCTGGTTGTGCTTGAGATGCAGACCGTTGGATTCTAGGAGAACCTTGTTTCCCATTGGCAACAACAGGCAATGAATGTCTCTTCTTGATTGAGCCAACATCTCTTTCTTGAAGATCAGGGCTTGATCTTGGTGAGTTATGTTCTTGAACCTTAGCTTTCGCTGACTGTGTTGGTTGCATGAACCGAGGAATAGAGTTCTTGCCTCTGCTACTTTCTCTTGCTTCTTGTTCAAATCCGAAAGAGTTTCTTCTCCCGCTTTTCTGTTCTTTTCCTTCTTGTTGTTCTGTAGTAGTACTAGCCTCACCGGAAACAGTTTCCTGTTTCGGGCTTGATGTTATTTTCTTGCTAACTTTCCGGTTCTGGCTCGAACCACTCTTTTCGGATTTTCCTTTTCTTGCTTTAACTGAAGAAGATGCTTGACTTGCCGGCGTTGCCTGAGAGTCACTGATTGTCATTGGAGTTAAAGCTCCCTCAGATGATGGGTAAGCTTCAGACCCTGATACATCATCTGCTTGTCTCTTTTTGGAATCTGGCGTAGCAATAACCGATTCATGCTGTGTTACTGAAATTTCGACTTCATCCTTGGCATTCTCAACTTTCTCCTTAGGGTCATCTACAGTACCCAATGGAGTTTCACCTTTAACATCAATTTCTATCAACTCTGTTTTGATAACGCCATTCTCTAAAAGCTTAGCTTCATCCTTGGGCTCTGCACCCTCAATGTCTGACTTCTTGTCAAGTGTATCAAGAGAAGAAGTTACAGAGAGTTCGGTGCCACACTCAGATCCACTAAGCTCAGCTGGAGCAACATCTTCCATAGAGAGATCCTTTTTAGTGTTTGTAGTGTCAGCCTCTGATGAATCTATTTCTGTTTTGCCCTCTTCACCCAAGATATCATCTTTAGAAGAAAGCGTCATTGCTTTGTTTGGACCAGCAGATGAAGTTAGTTCCTCAAACTTTGACTGTGCAGCAATAAACGAAGGATTGCTAGCCTTACGCTTCAAAGACTGTTTAGGCTGTTCATCCACATATTCAAGCTCTTCAATCGAATCTGGATCCTTGGCAGCAAGTGAGTGAGACTGGGTCAAGTTATGATCAACCTCCGCTGATGCTTCTGGTGAATCATATTGGCTCATTTTCTCTGTCTCAGAAAGCTCCACATGCTGAGCTTCTAGCTTGCTTGCTTCATAGCTTGAGAAACCAGTTTCAGTGTTGGTCTCTAACGTTGAATCAGAGTTCACAAAGTCAACTTGAGATGACACTTTGACATTCGGTGTTTCTTCCAACTGTTGCTCTTCTGTTGCCAAAACTGCTTTTGAAGTCTTCTCCGGTTTAGAAACAGACATCCACCTTTCCAACCAGTTCCAAGCAGAACTAGGTTTAGTTGGATCACATTTAATGCTGATAGGTTTTGACTTGGGAGTTGAATCCATCAACTATAACCAAAGATACAAGAAAATGAGTATAAAAAATAACTGAGTTTAGCTGTCACAATAATATACTGCAAATAGCCAGAGGCAATGCAATAGAACCAAGTTTGAAAACATACATGCTTAGCAAACTTGTTTTCCAGAAGTTTTTGTGCAGAAGCATTTGTTTCCGCCTTATCCTGAAACAATAAACAGTATCGGTCAGCAGATTTTATAAGGAAAACAAAATGATACGGAAACACAAATCAGCCATCTCAAAACCTTACCGAGATTGCTGAAGCACGACTACCATCTTTCGTAGAATGACGAGCACGGACCAGCGTCTGCATCTTGACAATAGCTTGGACACAACGCAGTGATCCCATTGCTTGGCTCCTAACCAGGTGGCCACGTACTGCGGCTTGAAGTTTAACAACTTTCTTACGCCTCAAAAGTTCTCTCCGTGCCTGCAGTTTAACAAACACCAGATTTCCTCAGTAACAGGTTGGGAAACAAAGTTTGCATCTTTAACATGTTCACAGAGTTAACAAAAGCTTCTTCACATCCTAAACAATACTAGTATGCAAGAAGACACATGAGATCAAATGAAACAAGACCATACCAAAAATCCACGCATGGAAGCTTGGATGATTATGATACCAGACTCATCTATCTTCTCATCAACTACTTCATCACTTTCTTTTCTGATTATGATCACATCATCGGTTGCAGATTCTTCCGGTTCAACCTCGGAAGTAATGTCTTTCTCTATCACAGATGCATCGGCAGCATTTGGTCCTTGCAATTCAGTACCAATCAAAATATCCTCCTCAGTTTCAGTCCCTTTAGATTCCACAAGAACAGGCACCTCAGTTTTGATCTCATCCACATAGGTAACAGGTAATTGAGTCTTCTTGTCATCAACAGCGAATGAAGACTGCTTTTCAGAAACATTGTTATGGTCAGGAGATGGAGATTTAAGAAGAGCAGATTCAAGAGTCTCTCTTGTCCTAGAAACAGGAGTAGTTTCAGTGAAAACACTAGTAATCAACCCTCGTTGTTTCCCAGATTTCTTCCTGAAACTCCATCCACGTTTATCACCAGAGCTCTTGTTCTACAATCCAAAAAAAAAAAAACATTGATACACATTTCCATATATAGAAGATTTGGTCAAACCATGAAACCAAACAGATCAAAACAGGTAAAGAAAGATCTCAAAGATGGACCAGACCAGACCAACAAAACAAAACCCTTAAGTAAACCCTAAACTTCCAGACAAAATTAGAAACTCAGTAACGCCAAAATCCGACCAAACACTGACGGAAGCAAAAAAAAAGGATCTTCCAAAATTGGATTTAAAAAAAAAAACACTCAGATCTTAAATTAGAAACTTCAATTAAGTAAACCAGAGAAGAATCCGAAACAGCAATTGAAGATTCGAAAAGTGGTGAAAGAGAGAAAAATGCCAAACCTCAGGAGCGGTGTTGGTAGTATCAGCGGTATCATCAGCGCCGGCGCAAGCGATGATACGGAGACAAGAAGAAGCTGGAGATCGTCCCATGATTGTTCGTTTTATCTTCTTGTTTGGGTTATTGGATCAGTAAATAAAACCACAGTGACGTTGGAAATTGGAGCAAAAGCAAAGCAAACGGAACTCAAAGGAAGCATTAAAATACGGTTTAGTCTCTCATTTGGAATCCGCCAGTCTTTCTCTTCTGTCCGTTGAGGTGCCAATTAAAGCGAAATAACGCTGTCACTGTCAGATCTCTCTCGTGACATTTTCTTATAACTTGAGAAAAATAATATACACGAAAAAAAACTAACCGATCAATATTAATTACAATATAGCTATTAGCTCGAGTAAAAAACTGAATATATTTTGTTGAATTCATATTTTTTGTGTTTTTTTTGCCAACAATATTTGCGTTTTAGTAGTTCCACAAATCACTAAATTTTGTATTTGCTGATATATTTATCACACAACGATCGCTACATAATACAAAATTTTGTGTTGTATTTTCTGTATCTTACTGGATTACTAAAATAACGGTTGGATTGATTGAAATAATGAATTATGAATTAGTCGGGAATTATTCAATTATGGCAAATCGATAATGTTGGTTCACCTAAAAATTAAAATAATAAGACGCATGTGACTGTCATGGACTCATGTGCACAATGTCTTCTTTTTGTGTACATTTTTTTTTTTCTTTTTCTCTCTGATCGCTTTGGGTTTTATTAACTTTATTTATTAATTAATTATTTATTGTCTTGTTGATAATTTTTTTTATTTGCAGTGTAAGCAAAAGTGACAATGATATGTTAAAACAAAAAAAAAACGATAAGAATGAAGAAAATTGTTGTTTCTTAAAGCTTTTCCATAAGTCATCTTACTATTCCTATCGTGGCAGGTAAATTGCTTTATTTGTTACAAGTTCTATATTTTTAAAGTGACTTTTTTTTTGTATATTTGATTGGAGGAAATAACAAGAAAAAATGAAAATTATGTAAGATGGGCTTTGTGGGCCCAAAGTGGACCAGCCCAAGAGGGAAAAAAAACCGTGGCTTGTAAGAGGGAATGGAAGGTGTGGGGGTATCTCTCTCTTACCAACCGATCAAAGTCCTAACCACTACTCATTGTAAATCTTGACATGCCTTTTGTACATTTGTGCCACGTGTTATATCCACAGTACTGCCAGCTAGGCAGCATATGTATTTGTTTGATTTGTAGCATTACGACAAAAGTAACAAAGTAAAGTGTGGGCCTAAATGAAATTGATAGAAAATAATTGTTCTAACGTTGTGATAGAGTCATATACAGCCACTAGTACTGCCTGATCCACTGACCTGTTATCAGATTTTTCTTTCGTTTTTTTAGTATGTTTTACTTTTATTGAATAGTGTACACTACACTCGGGATTGATATATCATATAAGTACTTTTAAAATAATATTCGTAAATGAGTAAAAATACACTGATAAAGTATCGACTTATACATATAGTTAGTTAGATAGTCATTTGCTAACATGTCACAAGGACAGCTAACAAACTTTTTTTGGAGACAAAAGTATTAAAAGTTTATAACGCTCTTTTTAATACAGTTTTGAGGTTTAGACAAAAAGTTGCACTAATGGTCTTACTCTTATATATACATATAATTAATCAACAAATACCATATTAAGTCTCAACTGTTTTAGACGCAATCTATTCTCATTATGTTTGCTTTTACAGGCGGGCAAACGAAGCCGTAGTCGGCAGTTAAAAGCCAAAGGTGGTTAATATATGGAAAATGTTGTAAAGTTTGAGTTTGAATAATAAACTCGGGGGTTGCGTGTGAAGATGAAACGAACCTTTCACGACCTTAACCAATATGATTAAGACCATAACATAAAGTATGATAATATTAGTATTAAAAACCAGGAGAAGCATCACTCATTGCTTCCATCTCAAGTCAGATATCTCAATCATGCGAGCTCTCATTTACTGTTTCTGTCGCACTCGTCAACCGACAGAAATATTACCATTTTTACAACATCAAACTTTCAAAACTCTATTTTAATTATATATTAATACAGTAAAAATAGTTATAGGAACGAATTATGAAATTTTATGCATAAACATAATCATTACAAAAAGATACACATGCTTCAGACGAAAAGCAAAGCACATGCTTCATACCATCACAAATCAGTCAAGGACAAAACTGTACTAGCTTTTTTCTTTTTTCCGTGAGAAAATCTGAATTCTGAATAATGTTGAAATCGAAAATGTTTTCTCTAGAAATAAATCATTCAATGTGGTTTACATCAGAATACAGAAGCCGATTAAAATTCTCCAGGGGCTTAAGCTTAAACAAATGTTAAGAAAAAAAAGTGATATTTTAGCCTCATTGTGTGAAGAAGGAAACAAAAACTGTTAAAAAAAAAAACCATATCGCAAATTCTGAGTCAAATTAGTCTTTAAGACTTACGTGGCCTTCCCCTTCTTCCACCTGTCTTCACCGGCGGAGCCTTTGCGTTACTGGTGCGGCCTCCGCGGCCTCGTCCTCCACGGCCACGTCCTCTGCCGCGAGCGCTCTGTTTCTTGCCATTGGCTTCTTCTCCATCTTCACTGTAGTCACTATCACTGCCTAGAGCTTCCTTCTCCTTGTCACTGTTTTCTTCATCACTGTCTTGTTCAGAGTCAGATGAAACTTTTGACGCTTTCCTCTTTTTAGAAGCAACTCTTTTGGCAGCTTGTTGCTTTGGTGCCAAAGTTTCTTCTTCCTTGACTTCTTCTACACTCTCTGCTCAAAACAATCAAATACATCAAGAAATGTTTAAACTCTGTAGGGGGCAAATACTAATGTAGATCATTACCTTCTAATGATCCTTTCCCATCATAGATCTCAAGCTGCAGAAAACATAAATTGCTTAAGAAAACAGCCGAAGAAATACAAAACCTTTAAGAATAACATATTATCTTGAGCTTTCCACTGAGAAATGGCTCTCTTGCTTTTGTTACCTGCTCAAGCCGATCAGCAATATCTGTTCTATCAACTATGACCATTGAGTGGCAAAAACCGCATGCCACACTGCAGAAAACATACACAAGGAATTTAAAAAACTTTCCAATTTATCTTTCAGGTATACAATCAAGAACTCACCCCATTACATGCATCCCCTCGAGTAGATCCACCTTTTTAGGCGCTGCAGAGGATCTGAAACGAGAACGAAGCAGGGTTTATAATAATAGTTGAATGTGATATAAAACTAAAAGTTAGTTATGGTATGGCATACTTTTGACCATTGGGGCCATAACCAAGTTCTCCATACTGAGCATGACCCCAACTTATGCAAGAACTATCCGCACCAACAAAATGATGCATGCTTCCTGAATCCATCCAGCGCAAGTTCCAACCACTGGGTCCCAAGGCCGAAAGAAAAAATAATGTGAAATTAATCATCAAGCAACATAAAATCAGTGGAATTGACTTAACATATGACAAGACGAACCTTAAATCCATCATAGGTTTAGGGTACATCCAATCATCACCATTATTCTTTATCTTTCCCCACATATATAACTGCCCTCCACCTGAAAACTCGGACAAGTTTCAAATTATTTTTTAATATTGAAACAGAAGACTAACACGAGATAAAGGCAGTTCAGATTAACGTCACTTACCAGCGGTACAAGCGGAATTTGCAGAGCCAGCAGAAACAATGGCATTAGGAGGCAACACATTGTTCCTCTGAAAAACGTCAATACGGCGAGGAGCCCACTCATCTTTCTGCTCTCTATGTCCAAGCCTGAAATTGACAACGAATATCTCATGCCAGTTTCCAAAATGATAGAGTATAAAACTCAGAAATGGGCGACTACCTTCCATATCCACCAAAGCCCCATCTGCAATATGTTTCAAGATTTAAAATCAATCTATCAGACATATATATTGAATGGGAGGATGTTTAAAGTAATCAAAATTTTGAACCGAGAAGCTACTTACGTGTAAACAAACCCATTCTTATCTACGGCCACTGATCAAGAGAAATTTAATATATTAGAATGAGTAGTTAGCTTTCTTGAAAGGCAAAGATTGAGGACAGAGAGAGAGAGAGAGAAAAAGAAATCTAGTTTCTACCAGTATGATTTGTTCCACATGCAACTTTGACAATGGTTTCCCCTGCAAGAGAAGCTATGGCTTTAGGACGAGGCTGAGCTTCATAGGCGAGTCTAACTGAGCTATCCTTCATATTGAACTGAAAAGGCACAAAAACAATGTAACCTGGTTTAGGGTAACAGATAGAAATATCTAGATGTAATCTATTGGCCAAGTATAATTCAGAGAAACTAAAGTAACTAAATGATTCATAGCAAATTTTTCTTACCAAGAGAAGTTACAAGAGTTAAAAAAAAAAAAAAAAAAAAAAACAAAAAAAAACTGGTTTGGAAGTTTTAGAATAATCACAAACAATTCACACTTCAAACACTTCCGATCATGAAAAATATGCAACAAATTAGAGACAATAGTCGGAAAAAGTATTGATCGCAAGATCTAAAAGTGAGCAGATAACTAGTTTTGAAGAAGTTACCTCGTTATCAGTTCCATGACCAAGTTGACCATACTGTGGGAGGCCAGCAGTCCTATAAACAAACAAACATTCTGAAATTGAGCAAGCCATAAAAGGTGAAATAACAGAGCTAGACCAAAAAGTAAGAAAAAACCATACAGTATTGAGGCTCCTTCAGTAGATGATAACCAGACAGTGAAGTCAGCCCCACAGGCAACGTTTGTGACCTCATCAGACACAACACAGGGAAGGGGCGACGACTCAACTTCTACAGAAACAAAGCCTGAAAGATACAGAATTCATACCATAAGAACGGTAAGACAAAAGTAGAAGTAGACACAGTTTTTTCATACCGTTTTTGGCTGAACCCAAACCCAACTGTCCATGCTTATTCCAGCCAAAAGCAAGGGACTGGCCATCATCACTAACCACTACTGTGTGGTTCCTCCCTGCTGCCGCTTTCACAATTTTGTGCCTTCAATAAAAAACAGAACAAAAGAACAATCAATTCAAAGCTTAAGCAGCAAACAAAAGAGTAGAATCAATCTCCCCCCCCCCCCCCCCCCCAAAAAAAACTCACTTTGAGAGTCCTGACACGACCGTTGGCCTATCACGTTGAATCATATCTCCATGACCTAATTGACCTTTCTGAACACACATCAAACCAATCAATTCAGTTTCTTTCAAGAGAAGCTTAATATATAAGTAACGAAGCTGGATCAGAACATACCTCATTGCGTCCCCAGGTGTAGCAACGACCTTCAACATCCAATGCCACACAATGACACGAAGCTATAAAGATAGTTTACACAAATAAACAGTAAGGTTCGTATAAAGATACAGTCAATAATGTCGATTCCTCCATTATTCACAGATCAGGAAATTAAAAAAAAAGCACTCAGAGATAAGAAAGTTACCGCAACCAGAGGCGACGAATCGAATGTTAATGCCGACGAGTGGCCTTAACCGAGTAGGAGAGACCAAGTTACCATCCATCCCACCTTTGCGTCGTCCAATGATATCCCAAGCCGTAGCTCCACAGAACAAAAGCTCACCTCCTTTCTCCTCTGAGCTCTCTTCCTTCTTCTCCGACGAATTCACTGCTGCCATAGCTTCTCCGACCTCACCTCGCGCGAAACCAAAAAAGCTTAATTTTTCAAATTCGAAATCGGATCTAAAGAGGATGATAAGGAATTTAGTGGGTACGCGGCGAGTCGGTTGAAAGGAGGTAGAAAGTGGCGGGAAAACAACGGCTAGTGTAGTAAGCGGATCGGAAGCGACGACAAAGATTGGAAGAAAGGGGGAAAAAAAATGGAAGACCAAATTCAGAAACCCTAAACACAAACAAAATAAAAGTAGAGAAGAAAACTACGAAAGTAGCAAAAGAAAGATAAAGTGAGGAAAATATAAAAGAGGGATTAATTGAGGGATTTGGGGATTTCCTATTACCAAGAATATACATATATATATTTTTTAAAATCTTCATTATTTAACTCGTTTTATTTTCTTCCTCTTGATTTGGCTTTGCTTTTGTGTAACGTTTGTCTCTACTTTTTTTGTCACTATCTTTTGTTTTTTTCTCTCATGGGAAAGTTTAGCTTAATGTGCTTTTTATTCTTGTTATCAAAATACAAAGATATTTCTCTCTCCCTCTTCTATATTTTTTTGGTGAAGGTGTTTTTTTTTTTTGAAACTTTTCATTGGTGAAGGTGTTGAAATGAAATGATTTGTTAACTATTATTTTATATTTTCAGTTTTTATCGTTTTTTTACCATAAGATTTCAGTGAAAGATATAAATGGAAAGCTTTTTAATTTTATGGTCAAGTGGATTAATATGATACTAAAAACTTGTTTGAAGATAATTATAAAATAAACAAAATATATATTTGATGTTTCTTCTATACATACCAAAATAATATTCGTCTAAATAAAGATCATATCTTTTTCTTTAAAATGCAAAAAATCAACAGATTGAAATAGAAAATGATATATTCAAACTAAAAAATATGGAAAACAAATTAAACAACCAAATGAAGTTCAGACCAACTTATTTTCATTTAAGGAAACAAAATTATAAAATAATATTAAGTCACACAATTGACAAGTCACCTGAGAAATTGGATAAACCTATAGATATTATAGGCCCAGACGAAAGAAAAACCCATTAGTACAACGTCATTAGGCCCACGTATTACTAAACCAATGAAAGTTATATACGCGGATCGCCACGTCATTCTTCTCTCCTTGTGTGTGCATCTGGGCCCTACAAATGTTTAAAATCCAACGTCTCCACTTGGCTCCTTTTTCATCCATCTCCCAAATAACCACCGGCTTTTTTTATCGGTTCATCTAATAACCGCCGTTTTAAAACATTTACACAAAAATAACCGCCACAACATCGCTATATATATATATATATATACACATCGTCTAAACTAAACTGCACACGAAATCATTCTCGCAATCAAAAGAAATTGTGGGAAGTTGTGACGGTTATCATCATCATCCTCTACAAATTTCTTTGGTTTCACTTAAGAGATTCGAAGAAATGGCGCGTACTAAGCAAACTGCAAGGAAATCTACAGGTGGAAAAGGTCTAAGGAAGGAACTCGCTACCAAGGTTCTCTATCTTTTATTTTTTCTTTAATTTTGTTGTATCGCTTCTGAAAATGATTTTTACAGTTTATATATATGATGAATCTGCAATCTGAAACAAAATTTCAAAATTTCAGGCGGCAAGGAGGTCATCTGGCAAACCTAATACATTTCGTGAACGGACACAACGCATAAAGAAGCCTCACCGTTTTCGTCCAGGAACTGTTGCTCTTCGGTGAGATATATTGTTTTTATTTTCTTTGCTCCTTCGATCGCAAACCTCTTTTCAACATTAATTTACATGTTTAACTAATAATAATAATGCTTGTTGCTTTCTAGTGAGATCCGAAAATACCAGAAGAGTACTGAACTCTTGATCCGTAAATTGCCTTTTCAGCGTCTTGTCTGTGAAATCGCTCAAAATCATAAGGTATATACTCAAGTTTGTGATCCACTAGTGATTGTGGTTGTGATTAATAAACTAAATATCTGATTTATCACAGGTGGATTTGAGGTTTCAGACCCATGCAGTACTCGCAATTCAAGAAGCAGCCGAAGCATATTTGGTGGGTCTGTTCGAAGACACAAACCTCTGTGCGATTCATGCTAAAAGGGTCACAATCATGCCCAAGGACATTCAGTTGGCTAGACGTATTCGTGGGGAACGTGCGTGAACATCGATTTTGTTGGTTCTGGAACTTGTATTTTACATGTTGTTGCTGTTTTTATTAGTTCTTCGATGGGGAAAATGGATTTAGTCCATAAAAAGAAAATGTTTCTTTAGTTGTCTGATTATGTATTTATCTTTTAGGTCTCGTTTATAAAACAATCTGTTTCTTAGGTCTGTTTCGTGTTTGTAAGATAAATTTATTTCATGTTTGTATGATAAAATCTATTTCAAGTTTGTTTAATACAAGTGATAATGTAGCCTATAACCGGACTTATTTTCTTAAGAGCAACTTTTAAGTCGTGCAAATGCAGAAAGAAAGAAATGTGGGGAAAAATTAAGGAGAGAACACTTGTATATAATCAAATTATTCAACTTTTTTACATCTATAGAAATTTAGTCAACTTCTACGCGTGATAATGATTATAGTAGTCAATTTTATGGAAAAAACAAATTACACTACGCTTCTTTTCCGTAAGCGTGTCACACTTAATTACTTGGAATACTATATATGTTTTAAAAAAATGTTTGACTAAATTATACTTTCCTACGTATGTCCTCCATTATCTTCATGTATTGGTCTTGAATTTCTTATACATCAAAGATATACCGACATTAACCCACAGTATCAAATTAATTTCTCATCACCAAAACAATAACACACACTCTTATTGCATATACTGATATACAATTAGTTAGGTTCTCCAAAAGAACCAATCATCCAATAAATGAAAACATAAACACACACACACAAAAAAAAACAAAAAAAAATGAAAAAAATACGAATCCTTGTAATCTTACCCAAATACCCGTAATCAATGTAATCCATATTTTACAGTGTAATTAAAATATGGATCACTGTAATCTTACCCACATACCTTCACTTGGTATATTTTGATACACCACAAATATCATATAGTAACCAGGCGGTGCAATATTCGCCGATCTCGGTGTTCTCACTTGAACCTCATACGTCGTTGTTTTACCTATCCTCGTAAGCTTAACATTATCCAACACCAGAAGCCTTTGATTCATCGAGAAAGAATGTGTCGTGAACGACGGAAACACCATTGTCACTTTCACCGGACCCTTAACTTCTCCGGTGACACTAAACTTCAACTTCAAACTCGTTCTATACTTAATCGTCGACTGTGATTTAGGAGACATGATCGTTGGACGAAGATTCAAATACTGTGGTTCTAGATAAACCGGAGAGAAAGCTTCCAAGCTTAACTCCGTCGGGAAAAGCACTCCAGTGAAGTTATAAAAGGCGTGAGGATTGCTTCCTCCGACGAGAACCCTCCCGTCACGGAGAAGAATCGCCGTGGAGTGATACATTCTTGGGACTCCAGTCGGGTTTAGGGATTCAAATCTCGAGTTAACCGGATTCTCGGGATGGTATAAATCCGGTACTAAAACTGGTTCACGACCAAGCTCCCAAGCAGCTGAACCAGAAGCTCCACCGTTGAGAATCAAAACATCTCCGTTAGGTAAAAGCGTCATATCTCCCATGACTCTAGCACGTGGCATTTTCTCCATCGTCCATTGAGGATTCTCATCGTTAATCTTAATCCTTGCACACGTGTCAAGCGCTTTGACGAAAGTATTCCTTCTAAAAGCGAGGTTGTACGATCCTTTCGGTGCACCACCACACACCAGAACCTCCGCCTCGATTTTAACCGCTTCAAGATTCTTTAACGGTAAAAGAACGGCTGAGCCAGTGCTCGGATAGCTCCTTGGATCACCGCCGGGAATCGCCGGAAAAGTTTTCACCACCGTGTTTTTAACATAGTCGAGTAATATCGCTTTGTTATTAGCGAATATAAATAACTTCCCATCGGTATTGAGAAAAACAAAAGGATAAAGATTATTCTCTTGTCCTCTATCACTAGTTTCGGCCAAAAACGGCAACTCGATAACGTCAGGAGATGTCGTTTTGGGGTAAAACTCGTAATTGAACTGTCCTCGACCTCCCATGACGATTTGTTTACCGTCGGGAAGAATATGATCGGAAGCGTACCATCTTCTCTTGGCTAAACCGTTGTTAATCTCTACCCAATCACATCGATTGTCATTACAAGGAGTGAACGTTCTTGTTTTCAACTCGCCGCCTCGGTCTCCACCGGTTTGGACGAGAACACCGTCCGGTCTAACCGCTCCGGATGAGCACCATGTGTTGGATTGTACCGTTAAGGGACGGATGGTGTTTGATGCGACGTCGTATTCGACGGAGTGAGCTGTACAGTCGAGCTTTGAAACGGGGTCGATTGGGTTGTTAAGACACCTACCATTGGGCAGAGTGATGTTCGATGGGCCAAAAGATGTTCGGTCGAACATTACGACTCGGTCGTTGTGGAGAAGCTGCATGTGCATCGCAGAGATTCCGACGTTGGGGAGGACGATGTTCCATCTTCCTCCGGCGGCGGATGATACGTGGCGTGTTAGGAGTTGGAGTGAGGTTAGGAAGAGAGCATAGATTATGAATGTGGCTCGTGCTGTCATTTTTTTCTTTCTTTTAGATTTCTTGTTTGATTCTTATGATATGTTTTGTATGTTGTGATGAAAATTGTCTGGTGAGTTTTGTTGTTTATATTGTAGCCGATGGGACATTAGCATACGTTACTGGTTTCAGTATCTAATAATGTTAATTTATAATATGGTTGTAATTCTATGAAAACCCTTCTAACAAAAAAAATATGGTTGTTCTTGACCAAAAAAATTAAATTAAATAAATAATATGGCTGTTAGTTCTAAATAAAAAATGTTGTGTATAAGATTATGAAACGATATTGTTTATTTTTCTAATGTTAGTTTCATTGTAATGATTATAAAAATATTCAAATAGCTCTAACAAATAATAATAATAATAAGAAGAAATTGAGAAAGTCTTCACTGTATATATATGTTTTGGTTTTGGGTATTAAGTATTTAACATTTTAGTCATAGGTATTACGAAGATATATGATCCAATACTTTAACTCTCTCTCTTTTTTTTTCTCTTTCTCATTTGATATCAGCTACTTTTCTAAGTATGACTGTGCATTCAAAATTACATATACACAGAATCTGATTCGTAGTCGAAGGAAATACTTTATATTACTGGATTCACATTACTCTCGAGGGACTTCATCTATAAATCATCGATTATTTGATATTGATTGGTTCAGAAGACTGCAAGGACGAATTAATGATCGATGGAGATGTTGTGTCAACATCAAACATGCAAACTATATATTATACAAGTCACAAGAGTTCGTTACGTTTTAGTTCACCCAGGGGATATATATTTCTTCTGGTTCGTTGCATGTCAATTAATTATTTTGGTCCACGCTAGTTTCCTACTAATAAATAACAAAACAAATGTAAAATAACAAATAAACGCATGCCAGTTTTTAGTAAAACATTCATTCACATAAATAAATATATTGTAGGAAATATATGTACTATGCTAATTATTTGGCACAAGTTTTTAACAAAATTCGAGTTATCTATGGGTCGGTGGAAAATGGCAGTCGATAAATTACCGTTTCATGTGGTTCCTGTCACCGACTACTAGCACATATGAAGACTACTAATAAAACTAAATTAGTTGATACTTTCACTCTTTCAGTGTTCTATGTATTCAAATTTATCTTTAAAAAACGGCGTTGTAAGATAAAGGCCAAAAGGCATGCACAAATATTTATAAGCACGGCTCAAGAATCTTAGATTTATCTACAAGATATGTGAATGTCCGAAAATTGAAAGCACACCAAAAGTAGTGAAAGACTCAAAGTATATGTATCTCGATTCAGAGAGCAAATTATCGATAAACCATCATGAATTTGAATTAATATTTTTTTTTTCTGATATTTGTGAAGTTATCATGCGGTCCATAACTTATTTGGGGTAGGGTTCATATCAGATAAACTAATTTCTTGTTACTGGTAAGATTCGAACCCTGGTCATACTTTCCCCAAAAACTCACCATAATTGATCGGTACATATAAACACCGGATAAATGAAAGATTTTTGGATTATTCGTATTTTTATCATTCTATTCTGATAATGGTTTTGAAGTAATCTTATCATCTAGCCCAATAATGGGGAATTCTAGTCATTTGTGAATGTTTAGTCAAATTTGTAAAATACATAGCATATGAAGCAATACCTATAACGCTGCCAAAAAGAAAGAAAGAAGATGAAGCAATACCTATAATAGAATTGATAAATCCCATAAGATTTATATATCGTATGTCGATATATACATTCTAAAAATGCTTGCAATAAGTCTATATTTCATATATTTGATTTCAAATTTAAATTTGATACTGCTTAATTTTTAGTTTCAATCTTTCTATTTTTTTTCATTAAAAAAATCACTAGTAAATAGACATTTCTTACGTGGTTCTTTTTGAAACACTTTTGGATTAATATACTACATTTGTTTTTTATATAGCTATATACTAATTTCTATGTCAAAATTTGTTTTTTTTTGGTCAAACCGATCTATGCCAAATATGTTTATACATAGGTTTTTGCTCCAAAATATATGTATTAGCATATATATAAGGTCTATTTCTTTTAAGTAACTTTTCTTTTTCGGTGACGTCTTTCTAATTCTCATAAGTATGATTGCATTCAAATAATTAAAAAAAAACATACGATGTATCATGTATGAACTATCGTTGAATGAACATTTTTTTAATTGAAACATTTTATATTATTGGATGTTACATTAATTATCCTCGAATGATATATTTAATATGTAATTATCGATTATTATTTGAGATTAGTTCGGTAGACTGCAGGGACGAATTAATGATGTCGACGCTGTGTTAACATCAAACATGCAACTATATATTATACAAGTCAAAGTCCGTTGAGTTCTAGTCCTCCCAGGAGTTATATCTTCTGGTTCGTTGCATGTTTATTATTTTGTCCGTCCTAAGCTAGCTTTCTAATACTAACAAAACTTAAAAAAAAAAAACCTAATAAACAAAGGAGTTAAAAAAAGGAAGAAAAACTAATAAACAAACGCATGTCAAAATTTTAAAATTATATATATATGTATTCAAAGACGATCAATTCCAATCATATGTATACATTAGCTTTTTGATATTTGACAAATTCCCACTTATTTTATACAAATGCATATATACTTTCGCTGTAGCTGTATATATACACACATATTTCGCATGTTGAGTCAATTTATTTGCATTATTATTGGCCATGTGTTTTTCTTTGATAGTCTTGCTCTTGCATTTATATAGACATATGTTTACATTTATAAATTTATATATACGTATTCCGCTATCACCAAATCTAATGATTGATCAATGACATTCCATTCATGAATGCTGTTAGTTGACTCTTTATTTTTTATGTTTGCTAAGGCTAATGATGTGCCTCCTATTTTTGCGTTATCAAATTATTCATACATACATACAGAACTCAATTTGTTATTATTAGATTTTGTTTTAGGTCAAAAAAGAAAAAAAGATTGTGTTTCGAAGCTGTTCATTAAACATTTAAACCTGCTTATCCGAAATATTTAGTGTTTAATCTAATTATGAAACATGATTCAGTTGACATGTCACGATCCACTGTATCTAAGTTATATGTGCCGAGGGCCTAATCTTCGACTCTTATAAAAATGCCATCCAGGTCAACTACCACATGATGATTAAGGTAGGATTCATGCTGGCCCGTTTAAGCATTTTATAGGTCTTGGGTGAAAATTTTAAAACAGGCCCGTTACATACTAAAGAATAGAAACCTAACAAAAAAACAAAGGTATATAAAATTGGTGCTACATTAAACAAACCTTGAACAAAGCTTATCTTACTACTTGATCAAATATATTCTTCCAAATTTGGTACGGTTCTCGGTTAAGGTGGTTTAGCTAATTTAAGTCCGGTTTAATTTGAGACGTCGACGCACGGCCGGCAATTACTAATCAATCAAAATCAATTATTGACAACATATCAGATTGGTTTCTCTGTTTCTCTCCCAAATCTTCAAACAGTTTTATTTTGTTTTCCTCTTTACGATCAGATCTCATCGGAAACACAAAAAAAAATCACGACGAACCATGGCTTCAAGTTTCAGCGGCGATGAAACTGCTCCTTTCTTCGGATTCCTCGGCGCTGCAGCCGCTCTCGTTTTCTCCTGTAAACATCAGATTCCTCTTTCGCGTATCTCTATTTTTTTTTTGTTGATCATCGATTTGATTTTGATCCAAATCAAATCCGATCCGATCCGATTGGATTTTTTCGGTTTTTGTCAGGTATGGGAGCAGCGTACGGGACAGCGAAGAGCGGGGTAGGTGTGGCCTCGATGGGTGTGATGAGACCAGAGCTTGTGATGAAATCGATTGTTCCCGTTGTTATGGCTGGTGTTTTAGGTATTTATGGTTTGATCATTGCTGTCATCATCAGTACCGGAATTAACCCTAAGGCTAAGTCTTACTATCTCTTCGATGGCTATGCCCATCTCTCTTCTGGTCTCGCTTGTGGTCTTGCTGGTCTCTCCGCCGGTATGGCTATCGGAATCGTCGGCGATGCCGGTGTTAGGTAATTCTCTGACCTTTTCTATTTGAGATTTTCAGAAAATATCTTAGGCTTGTCTTACTTCTTTGTCAAATCTCGATTCTTTGATCATAGTTTGCGTCACTAGGATTCACAATTTGATGATCATGTGATGAAGTTGAACAGAAAGGTAGCTTTTGATTGATTCTATATCACGAGAGATTTCTACTTCTTTTGATACGGATCTTGATTTGATATGTTATAAAGTCTTTTACTTTGGTGTGTTAGTTGTAGTTAAGAGCTAGAAGAATGATTGCATCTTTTTCACCTTATACTGAATATATGATTGCTGCAGCTCATGATATTGTTGCGATGTAATCTTGTGTGGTTTTGCATTGCAGAGCGAATGCACAACAACCAAAGCTGTTCGTGGGAATGATTCTGATTCTCATCTTTGCTGAAGCACTTGCGTTGTACGGTCTCATTGTTGGCATCATCCTCTCTTCTCGAGCTGGTCAGTCTAGAGCCGAGTGAACAAGTCGAAAAGTATCTCTCGTATGGTCTAAATCATTGTAATGTTTTGATATTTTTTTTACTTTCAGTTTTCTCTTTTGTGGCGTTTTGAGTTTCTTTCTCATGAAAACAAGCAAACATGGGTGAAATTTATTTAACTTTGGTTCCATAACCATTTCTTTTTTCATTTGCACGTTATATGTTGATACATCAATAAGTAATAAAAATTAGCCGATTCAATGATTTTGAAGCCTTTGTAACTACTCGAAAACAATGATTTTCATGCCTCTTTTGTTTCTCTTTCATTACGCTAAATTAGCAATATTAAGTTAAACTGTGGATAGTTATAACAATTCCGTTGTAGTCTAGCTGATCAGGATACTCGGCTCTCACCCGAGAGACCCGGGTTCGAGTCCCGGCAACGGAGTTTTTTGTTTTGCTTCCAACTTTTTCAAATATACGATTTTCTGGTAGCCAAACTAAACTCTCGTTTCACTCAAATCTGAAATTGGCAAAGAAAAAGACGAAAAGACCGAGAAATAATATTATTGAACCTGACCTTTAAAATCAACAAACTTCTCTCCTAAGCAAGAACATTATTTGGTTCCGAGTTTGTAAAACATTTGTGAGTTTCCATGAGACAAAAACATGGATCCAAGGATAGTAGTTTAAGCATTACACTGAAAGGTGAAGCACGAACGAGCTTCAAATCTCAAAGATATGTAATTAGATTCTTCAGGCTGAAACAACGGCTTGTTGTTTCGATGATTCATCGCTTTCTTGCAAGCTCTCATAGTATTTGACAAGAACATTCCATCCACTCGGACACATAAACCCATCTGGAGGATTCTCCCCTGTTTTTGCAAACGTTCGCATCTGTAAGCAACAACAAGATAACAGGAAAAATAACTCAGAGGTGTAATCGCAATCAAGCAAATTCTTGAAAATTGGATCTTTCAATATATTACGAATCTTCGACCCAAAACTGTCTCTTACCTTTGTTCCAGAAATGAAAAGAAACTCTTTTGCGCGAGAAGGATCGAAAAACGCCATCTTCTTCTCTATTGTATCATAAGCTGCAACCTGAAAGATACAGATCACAGACAATGAACACATGATTGGGAATTGTAGCAGCAAAGTTTTGATTTTTGAAGTAACAATGAGAAAGAAATGATTTTGTGTTACCCTAAATGGAAGAATATTTAGTTTCTCAAGTCCAGGGGCCATGCTTAAGACTTTCTTTCCATGATCAGGATCATACAGATCTCTCTTCTCAGTAGGATGGCCCATTCCTGCAGGATCACGACCTACAATGTAGAAATTAGCACCAGCATTAATCCTAGCCTTGGCATGCCATTGAACTTCGGTTGGACCAGCATAGTGCATTGGTGATGGAAATATCGAGACAATTGTAGTCTCCGGGTCAAGAACTCCATCCTCCAGAACCTGCACATCATCAAGCCAAATCAAATCAATATCTCTCGGTATGACAAATGATTTCTAAGGTAAAAATGAACTCGAGAAAGACCAGCAAATATTTCACCTTGCTATGTTGTTCCATTCGAACATCAAGAGGAACATCATCAGCTTTTGTGAAACCTCCTAAAGGGTGAAGCAAGAGAATAGGGTTCTTGTAACCCATTTCCAAAAGCCTTTTTCGAGTATCATTCATCAACAGAGCATGTCCATTGTGCACTGGATTCCTCAACTGGAAGGCAAAAACAGCATCCGCTTGACGTTTATCGAATTCTTTCCTAAGCTGTTTAGGTGAGAGCCTGTAATGATCAAGCCCATCGTTATACTTAATCGGCTTAAAAACTTCTAAATCGCCACCGATCAGCCAGTTTCCAGATGGAGTAATGTATTCTTCCACATAAGGCAATCCTGGAGAAGTAGTTCCCCAAGTTCGAGCTATCCTTTCTTCCCTGTTGTGTTTGTATATCTCCACACTGCAAATTACAACCAATGATTCACAAAAACAGTCACTTACTTTAAAAACAGGGTTACACAAATCAACAAAGCCAGCAAAATTTCATATACAAAAAGTCCATTAATGTAAAGTTACTTAATTCAATGCATCCAGAGATATCAAAGATGAGTAGCTAAAGACGAAAATGCATCGTCTTCTTCTTGAAGAAACCTTATAAAGCTATTAACAAAGTTGTAATTTTGCTATATATAGTACCTTCGGAGAGAACCGATGATATCTCCTTGAGGGCTAACAAGTGCAACATTTTGGGATAATCCGATCTGTTCTTTAGTCTCATCATCAATGGCAAGAACAATAGGAAGTGACATATTCACAAGAGTTCCATCTTTTAACCTAAGAGAATTAAAATGCAAACTTTGCAAATACTCATCTTCTCTCATGAACCCTTTTAAAGGACTAGCCCAACCTTCACTGATCACATGTAACCACTCAAGATCAATCTTCGTCAGCTTCACTTTCGGCATCGTCTCTGATTCCGCTGTCTTAGCTCCAATCTCCGATTCCGGTACAATCAATTCCACTAATTCTCCACCGTCTGGATCAATCAATGAGCTTTTCACAGTCATCGAAGAAGAAGGAGAAGAAAGAGATTGCATTGTTGGGTTGTGTTTATACACCAACTTGACGAAAGGGTTGTGATTAAAAGAAGAAACGAAGGAGATTTGATCGGTGAAAGATGATGATTTTGAATTTCTAGGCTGGAAGAGAGCGAAGTGAGAAACGCAGGAGGATCTAATCAGAAGAGACATGGATCTTCGTTAAGATAGCTAGTTCGGGAAAGAAGCGAGAGAAGTGGAAAGTAGAGAGTGAACAGTGAAGCTGAGATTTGGTCGAACATTGTTGGAGGAAGATGAAGACTGAAGAGATCCACACGTTTTCCCACTTTTTTGGCTCTTTGCTTTTTTAGTTGCAGGAATTTTTTTGTTTGTGGATGGAATTATTGCCTTTCTGTGAAATGTCTATTTCACTCTTTTGTTTTCTGCTAACTGGGCCCTGGGGACCATTTGTTTCCAATTTTACTCACCACATATTGGGCTTATATCGTTATTTCTCATCAAAGCCCATTTTGGTTTATTATTTTGCTCCTTCTTTTTCCTTTTTACTGTGCAATTTTGAAATTATTCGGTTTGTGACATATATAGAAACTGAATAGCATTTTTTTTTCATTTTTATTTTATTTTAGTTGCTCTACTACAAAAATCAATAATGTCACGAGCATAAAATCTAAGATTTTCAAAGCATCAGTAAGAAGATTATATTCCACAACTCAAGATTTAAGTATAATTTGTCTATAGCTCAGCTACATACAAAACCATATACATTAAAGCACGTTCGTACATACATTTATAGAATGATCAAGAAATAAGGTGTGTGTGTGACTGTGCGCGTGTGTGATTCTAACTAATAAAAATCTCATATAAAAGATTTTAATGACGAAGACGTGGTAACCAAACTCGACAAGAGACCAACGACAAGAGCACTATTATAAGTGCTTGGCTCGTTTTGCATAGAATTGTTCCTCGCGTCTATAAACGAGTCGTTCAAAAACGGTCCACCAACAAGTGCACCATAAGCTACGTTCGGATTTGGGTCCTCCGAGTTAAGCCACTTGAATCCATCTTTGCATCCTGTGTTTGCATCAGCTGGTATCGAAGCTCCTCTATGATGCACAAATTCTGGATATTTCTCACCATAACCAACCAAATAGCTCATTTTCTCTGGATTTTTCCCTAGCATGTAATCAGCCTGCACATTATATATCGAGTTACAATGTGGGGCAGAGCAACATGAAACTATTTAGTGTATGCAAGGTCATGAGTTTAGACAACCAAAGAACCTGGGATCTGGCGAATTTTCTGAGATCTGAAGGTTTAAAGGATGTGTCACTACATGATAGTTCTTCAATACCGGAGGTGACCATGTAATCACTGTATAGTGTGGCTAAGAATGCAGAGGACACAGGGTGTTGTAGTGCATTCCATTCACTAACCCATATAAGACCACCTATTAAAACAAAATCGAGATAATTAACAGTGATTCATAGATTTCTATGCAATTGTATCATCAGTGAATGTAAGAAAAAGTACCATCAGTTCTACTAGATGTAGCTGTTGGGGAGCTTGGTATAAGTCCACACATGACAGCTTCTGCTGTGTCTTTATAACCTTGAAGTCCTTTGCTTCCTGATAAACCTTTTTTGAAAAAGGTTAATCTTGATAACAGTATCTGCAAATGTTGTATAAGTCACACTAAATGTTATAATTAAGCAAAGTTAGAAGATGATCCATGATTTTGTAAATTAAGTGCCTTTGTCTTTATACATGTGTTCCTGGAAGCTTGTTGTCCCAACTAAACCATGAAGGACTTCCAAAATGACCAAACTTCTCGCCATTTGTAGACACAAAGTCGAGATATGTTTTATCCTCTGTTGCATGGTACAACCACGAAGCTGCCCAAAGAAGCTCATCTCCATATCCAGTTGAGTTGTAATACGACTGAACCTCAGGTATGTTGACACTATAAGAGCCTCTGTTATTGTCTGCGAAATCGAACAGCTGCTTCGCATGTTTCAGAAGCGTGCTTGAATACGTGGAATCACTTTCTTTGAAGACTAAAGATGCAGCAGCCATAGCTGCTGCTGTTTCTGCAGCAACCTCAGTCCCTGGAGTCTCTTTATCAATTTTGGTGAGAGTTCTATTCCTTGACATTGTTTCTGGCCTATCCCAACATTTATGATCCGTCTCTGGATCTCCCACCTCCACAAAATCAAATAATCAGTACTCTAATGAAAGATTCGAATGCACTTTGATGTATTGATGAATGTGTACCTGAATATAGAGAACATTGGGAGAGGGATGAGCACTGATGAGGAAATCAGTAGTCCATTTGAGAGAGTCTTTAGCAGGTTCCAATAGATTCACAGAGTCCATTTTATCACTGTACTCAAGAATGGACCATGAGAGAACTGTGGCAGTGAAAGCCATTGGGAAACCAAACTTCATATGATCTCCAGCGTCGTATAAACCTTTGGAAAGATCAAGACTCGCTTCACTTCCATCTTTAAGACCTGAATCTCCTCTCCATGCTATCTTATTGTTTTCTAGCTTCCCAGCTACATCAAAACATACATTAAGATAAAATTGAATTTTTTTTTATTTTCACGAACAGAACAAAATTTTAAAAATGGAGGTGAAAGTCAAAGAGATGGTTTACATTTCTGGATATCGAAGAATTGCATAGCGATCTTAAGAGCATCAGCGTACTTCTTAACGGAGCCAGGATCGTTATTATCATCGGAGTGGTTTGATTTATGCCTAATTGTGAAAACTATCGCCACCACTAGAGCGATTAACACGATTATTCCGATGAACCAACTACAACAACAACAACATCTCGAGCTTTTCCCCTTCATTTTCTCTTTTGTCGATCAGAAGCTAGATTGATTCCGATGTCAATGAACATGCATTTAGCGATTGCTGGATCTAGGGATTCGAAAATCTTCAATTCTACGAAAGAGGAAACTAACAGATTTTGGCTAAAAATAACGAAAATTGTGGAAGAGAAGAAATTGAAAGGGCACCGACACTGATCAAACCACGCGGGACGGGATCTGTTTTTGCCTTCTTATTTTTAATTTGTTTTGGTAATTACGAAAATACCCTTGCCTGGAAAGGAAGCAATGTGGTGAGTGCAAGGTCCTTATTGGAAGTTGCGATAATCTTTCATTTTTATCATTTTTTGGTTATCACTTACCTGTAAAATTCATTACCACGACGTCTATTATTTTATTGCTATGGGAAACATATATTTCTTAAAACTATACGAATATTCAGACTTAAAAATTGTATTTGATTGTTATCAAAGTGATGTGAAAACAAATAAAATAGAGGAAATGGAATTGCCTAGGGGGTTCATTGCGGTTTTAGTGGGCCAGATCATTTGGTTTCGGCCCATTATTGTGCAGTCACAAATCCATATCTATACAGATACGTGCCAACTTGGGCAAATTGTTCACGACACCTCCATACAAAATAAGTTCCAAACGTCTAAATTAAACGGAAACTGTTGAAACTTCTGATAGATTCAATCGTTTAATCGCATTGGTACAAAGATAAATAACCCGTCTTCTTTTTGTTAACACAAAAAAATATATATGTTTATATTTGATCTCACAAAAAAATGTTGGTAATATGTAATCTCAGATGAACAAAACTATATGGAACATGGTTTAATACATCATTCTGATTTACGTAAACAACATCTGACATTGAGTGGGTGGGTCATTATATAGTTGTTGTGAATATCTACCGATCACCAATATATATGGACGTTAGTGTTTCTGTATTACTTTTTCTTTGCTTTAATAATGCAAAACAGTACTCCCCTCATCCTCTTTTTCCGGTTTGGTTTTCATGGTATAATCGAACGATGAAAACGTTGTCAAAACTCTGCTGGTGTGATTAGTTAAAACCGAATGGTTTGATGCACTTTTAACCGAAATCAAACATATATAAGTATGCCCCATATGGTTGATGAATTTGATGTGGGCGTGAAAGCAATTCACTGCTTCGTAATTAGAAAAAGACATAAGTATGCCCATATAATGTTTCTTTCTACTCATATAATTAACATTTTTTTAAATCATGACGGATAATTAGTCCACTTTGTAGAACATAAACCAAAGTCTTATTTCATCTCATAGCCATTGTTTAGCTTTTTTATAAACTTTTGATGATAAACTATGAAAGTTTTTTTTTTTTTTTTTACGTTTCCAAATTTCCAAATTTCCAAATCCCAAATCATTTTCATAATTTTATATATAGCATACTTATTATTTATATTTTTTTGGTTAACTATAGCCATACTTAGTTGTTATTATAGAAAATGATGTGTCATTTTTATAAAATTTTTGATGATAAACTATGCAAGTTTTTTTTTACACTTCCAATTTCCCAAATTCCAATTCATTTTCATAATTTTACATATAGAATACTTATTATTTATATGTTTTGGCTAATTATAGCCATACTGATTTATTATTTTAAAAATGATGTGTCACTTTAAAATGAATTCAATAGAATCCAATGGAGAAAGACCAAATTATACAAAAAAAAAATCAACATCCACCAGAGAATTCATCAAAAAGAAATCTTGTTAACCATTTTTTGCCATTCTTATTAATTACTTTAGGAAAAATGATGTAATTAGCAATCACATTAAGAAAATCAGTAAAATCCAATGAAGAAAAAAGGATGAAATTAGTAAAAGAAATAAAAAAATCCAGCTCAGGATTCACAAGAAAAGCTTAGATCATATAAGTTGGATTAAAGAGTAGAGGGGATAAGGTATGAAGTGGTCCACTATATTCTTTCTTTATGTACCAGATCTCAAAGACCATAGCCGTCCGTTTCAAATCTTAGAGGACTCAACCTATAGAAACGTAGAGTACACTAGGTCATAACACAGGCGATTATTTAACCCCTTCCTCCAAGAGAAGTAAATATTTTGAAAAAGGACTCGTGTAACGAAACCAAAAACAGTGACTTGTGAAACAACCGCTCGTTTTTCAGTAAAGCCACAAATTTCACTTTATATTTATTTTACTTTCGATTAGCTTTTTTTTTTCTCTCATATATGTTTGTCTCTTTCCCCGCTCTCTCTCTCTCGCCGCCGACTGCGTAACGGTCGCCGGTCGCATTACGCCGATCATTTCGTTCCCTCCACCGAAGTTTCGAATTCGTTTCTCCCGCAAGTCTATTTGCAATATTCCGATTCGATTGCATTCTCATTCACTTTCCGAAAGTTTTTTTTTCTCAGGAGGTATGTGTTCCTTTGGTTGAAGTAGTGTAGAAATCGATTCCTCAGTTTCGTCTTGTTTGAGACTGTCTTTGTCAATAGCCATTGATCTGAGCTCTGCACTATTGTGGTTTATCGTTTTCTTAATCGGTTGTTCATAATCGATTTCAAATTTTGTGCATCTTCTTGAGATTCGTAAGCTCGATTTCAAATTCGAATTCGATGGCCGATGACTCTAAATCGAAGCTAAACCTTGTTCACTTTTTAATCCTTTTGTTTTGTTTCTTAGCTAACACATTTGAATTTCCTAGAGTATTCTCATCGCCGACACTAATCTCATTTTACCAGTAGGATTTAAGGATAGTAGATTTCATACACTAATGTACATTCGTTCGTCGGATTCAAGTGATTTATTGTGCTTCGCTATGTGTAGTTGATTGAGAGCATTAGATGATCAAGCCATCTGGATTTGTAAATGTTATATATCTTTAACTGGAGAACCACAATGGTGTGATTCGTTCATTGATTGATTCTGCTTGATATAAGTATTGCTTCTTGTTAGTTGAAATTGTATACTCGCATTTGAGCTATTTTCTTGGCAACTTCATAGTAATTTGTGGCTTGATGATACTGTTTAACACTTTATTTTTGATATCAGGTGTGCACAATGATTGGATCGTTTATAACAAGAGGACTTGTGTATGACTCTGATCTCTTCATTGTGGTTCTACAGCATTACTTGGTTAAAGAATTATATGAATTTGTTTTCACTTTCCATTTTGTTGGCAGAATGGTATTTGGATATGCGTATCCTGCTTATGAATGCTACAAAACGGTTGAAAAGAATAAGCCTGAGATTCAACAGCTTCGATTCTGGTGCCAGTATTGGTTTGTGATTGGCTTTCTCATCTGTTCTTATATTGACCTTCTGCATTGGGTTTTCTTTTGTAAACTCTACCTTACTCCTTAAAACTTCTTGCAGGATTTTGATTGCTGCTCTGACGGTTTTTGAAAGAGTTGGTGATGCTTTTGCTTCGTGGTTAGTGTTATTGATATAGAAATACCTTCAAATAAATAGAGATATGTGTTTATTTTGTGACTGCTCTGTTTTCATGAAGGGTTCCACTATACTGCGAGGCAAAACTGGCATTTTTCATATACCTTTGGTTTCCAAAGACCAGAGTAAGTAAACTATATGGGTAGCTAAAAGAGAGTAGTACCTGTATATATGATGTATTGGAGTTCTTCTATCTCACTGCATTTTCCTTTCTTTCCACAGGGAACTACATACGTTTACGATTCTTTCTTTAAACCATATGTTGCAAAGCATGAGAATGAAATAGACCGCAACTTGATTGAGCTGAGGACCAAAGCTGGAGATATGGCAGTGATAGTTTGCAGAAAAGCAGTGTGCTATGGACGAACAAGAATCACAGAGATCCTGCAGTTTGTAGCTCTACAATCAACACCAAAACCAAAACCACAGCCTAAGGTATAAGATATGCTCCTAACAAAAATACCAAGAACAACTAACCATGCTTTGTCTACTTTTCATCTTCTTCCATGCTCGCTAGAAGATCAACAAACAGGTTTCTGTGTTTGTACACTGGTGACAATGTTGATGTATTTTCATATCTAACAACAGGAAAAGAAGAAGGCAGAACCAGAAGAGGGGGACCAGAAACAACCGGATCTTAAGGCGACGAGCCAAGCAGCTCCTATTCCTCAAGCTCGTCTGCAATCAAAGAAACCACAGCTTCTAACCAAAGAACCTACATCACCAAAGCCTATTTCATCATCCCCTCGTAAGCAACAACAACAACAAAGAGAAACCAAGGAAGCAAAAGCAAGCGTGTCACAAACCAAACTCACTCCTCTTCCTCCACCATCATCACCTTCAACCACCACTGAACCAAACGCTGACTCGGCACAGCCATTATCAACAGAGGCAGAGAAAGCGTCACAGATTGTTCCAACGTTACCAGCGTCTGAGATTGAGCGAGCGTCATCTTTGAAAGAGACGATAATGGAGGAAACACTAAGGGTCACTCGTGGGAGTCTGAAAAAAGCTCGTTCAACTGGAACTCGCTAATAAAAAATGTTCAAAACTCTGCCCTTTAATGGTTTCTTTCATTAAACAAGAATAATCGATTTTTTTCTTCTTCTTTAAATTGGTGTTATTTGTCGTTTAAGTCAGAGACTCCGAAGTAAATTGTTCAGAGTTGAGACTAATATTGGATTTTGTATCTGTCTGGATTTCATTATTGAAATTAACATGTGCATATATAAACGGATCTCGTGAAATTAACCTGACCAACGGGTTTATCACAATTAACCTATGTGCGGATCAACTAGTACATACATAAATTGTAGTAGCAAAAAGTACTTTTTACCGAGTGGCTAGTGCATCATATATAACGGATCTGGTCAACATCTCCATCATCAATATACTATTTTTATACCAAAGGGGAAACATACAAAGATAAAAAAAAAAAAAGCTCTGACCTTCTCCGACGGTTTTATCACAAATATTAGATCGTTTACCCGACTTTGAATCCATATTATAAGGAATTAACCTACGTGCCCATCTCTTGTATGCATTGCCGACGCCATAGAAAAAAAAGTTGGACTTGTTTCGAAACAGCTTAAAAAAAATGAAAACAAATTTTAGGATATTAGAAAAAATTGAGAACTATTATCATATAGTCTCGCTATAATTCATGATCTTATCTTACCGTATATATACACATTATCATAATGTTTGTGTTTTTATATACTAATATAGTAATATGTCACTTGCACTATTATTTATCTAGCAATTCTCATTTTGACTTCACCTGACGTGTTGACAAAATTGGAAATCCTTTTTTTTATATAGGGATATGTCGTCCGGTTATGTTTAAATTTAACTAGTAATTTATTTCATACTTTTTCCATATTTTATTAACTCAAATATTTTTACAATTTTTTTGGTAGTGTGATAAATTACTACATTTCTAAAAGGGGGAAATAAAGAGTTATTAATGACGTCATAATAGTTACGTCATGCTGAAGAGTGAATGCCTCAATAATGGTGGTGTGAGTGGTAGGTTGAGTTGAGTGTGTGGCGGCACAATGAATAAATAAGAGTTTTACAAAAAAATAATATATAAATATATATATATACGTAATACGTGTATCGTAGTGATACCAACTTGACCAGGTTTACACATGGCTTTCCCATATCCACCGTTAGATTCAATCTCGAAGATAAGATCATACCAAAAACTTATTATTATACTATAAATTATTAAAGGGATACTAGCTAGGTTTACATTTTCATTGGTCGTTACAATTAACCATATCAATGCACAAATTTATTATTTTATAATATAAAAAAGCCATTGAAAATAAAGATTCCTTTTGGCGTCTCTCTCGATTGCTACTATTTATCCCCCTCTGGATTTCTTTTGTATGAGCACTAATTTAGCACCCACGAGCACAAGATAACAAGAACATGAGCGACCCAAACGGCCAATCTTCAACAACGACTGTCGGTGGAAACGGCGGCGGCAACGGAAGTAACGGTGGAGGTGGTGGAAGTGGGGGTGGAAGCGGTGGCTCATTTGGGAATCAGCCGCAGAGAACAAAGGTGAGGAACAAAGTGTGGGCTGGAGTTCTTAGCATCTCTTCCGTCTCCAACAACAACTAATATTATATTTGTTTTTTTCCTTTTGACATAAGTAAAATGTCTAGTGAAAAATGGTGGTGGTAATTGTTATATATGCTTGATTATCGATTGTTCTTGCTAAATGTTTCTAAATAACAAGCGAGATCATTAATTAGTCTACCATCTTCGTCATTGTTATGAGATTTTGGAATATATATATGTGTGTTTTCCTTCAACTTCTGCAATGAATTTTAATTTTTAAAACCCTAAATATATTGTGTACCTAGCTAGAAACAATTAGCTTTCCTAATTAACAAAAAAAAAACAATTAGCTTTCCTTTTTTAGTTAAATGAAACAACAATTATGTATCATCGTTCCAATCGAGATTACAAAGCAATATCTTAAGCAGGGCCGTGCCTAGGAAGAAAAATTTTAAACATTCGTCTAGGGTCCTGTTTTATTTATAAAATTTTAGGGTCCTAAATATCAAAATATTTAGTGATCTAATGGTTTTAAAGTTACCTCAAAGTATATCCCTATTCAGTTTCAAATCCTTATCATTGGTTTTTTAAATATTTCATTGTTCATAATTAATTTTTGCGGCCAATACATGTTTATTTTCTTGTATTTGCCATACTTTTTATTTTCATTCACTGTTTAATTACTCTTACTTATAAATTTTACCAATAATTTATTTTAATTATTTTTTACAAACATAATTTTAAAAAATCATTTAGTTTCTTTTATGATCTTTTTATAATTTTTTTCTTAGAAAAATATTATTCACAAATTTCATAATTCATTATCATAATCATATAGAAAATATATTATTTACAGTTATTTTAATCTTAAAATTAGTATTAACAAATTATGTAAAGTATTATTATTTTTAGCCTAGGGTCCTAAAATCTCTAGAAACGATTCTGATATTAAGCAATACCAGTGCAAGTTAAACAGATGAGATCGCTTGATTTAAAAATGAAACCTATATAATGACAAATTTGGTGCTAAGGTATAGTCTGAAGAACATGGTAAAAAAGTTATAGAAAACCAAAAAAAAAACATGGTAAACTTTTTCAGAAAAGAATGTGCATTAATTATAGAAAAAGCCAGTTTGAAAATAATTTAGAAAATAAATAGACTGGATATATACTATGTTGTATGGTGCATGTGTGCTTGACTGGTATATTATCCACTATAATTGTTCTTATCCATCCTCAACAAATATATTTATATCTCCCCAGCTATTTTCTCACAGATTGTAAACTAAACTATGTATATGAATCATCATTTTGAAATCGTTTGTAGTTGTTTCTCACGTAAGTGGGAATCAATATATAAATTTACCGTATTGATCATATGATCCTGCAAGGTTTCTCAAGTCCGGTATTCAGTCAAACAATTCGTGTTCCCTTAAGCCTTATCCTTCAATGAAAAAGGAAAACAAAAAAAAGAGGACATTTTTTATTTTTTATTTTTTTGGTCAGCAATAGGCCATGTAGAAGTTTTCTGTCACCATCTAAGACTGAAATAGACCAACCTGGATATTTTTATAACATTTTAGCCCATTAAGAAGATTTTGGGCTACCATTTATCTTTGAGCAGACCAACTGACTCAGAAGGTCTCTAATTCACAATCAGTTGTCCGGACATATGAGTTTGTAGTTATAATTCAACGTTAAACCAAGTGAACAAGTCTTATTTAAATATTCGACATAAACTGAATTAGTGTTAGTAATAAAATGAGAGAAGGATAAAATAATTGAACTAAGTTATGATTATCCAGATACAATATTGTTTCATCTTAAAGTAGAAGACATAATCATAACTGTCTTAAGTTAATTACACCAACAAGTATAAATTAAATAATAGTTTAGAACCCCTCATCCTTTAATCATTTCACCAAAAGCCTATGCTCTTCTTTGAAAAACATACTTCAATTTAAAATCAAACTCTTGTTTTGTTCTCTAGGCAATAATCATTTTTATTTATATTTATATTGAAGTTAATGTTACTGAATGGTCCTAAATCTTCGTGACTAATTAACACCTGATTATTACATGATGCAGGACCACAAGTTATTTTAAGACCTGATTATTATTACTTACTAGTACTATACAGCTTTTAATTTTGCCTTATTACATAATCAGTTCATGATCAGCCGTTGATCAATTCTCGGCACCATGTTTCGTCATTGTCAGCGAAAGCTACTTCTTAATTTTCCAAGTTTTTGTCATTGTCTCTGGATATTAAACTTTTAACATAATTCCACGTGATAACAAAAGCTACTTCTCAATTTTCTACAACTTGGTCAAAGGTGATTTAAGGTTTAGTTTCATAGCTAGGATGTTAGCTGATTAATCCATTCATTTATTGATACAAGTTTAATATAAAAAGAAGTTCACTTTGCCGAAGACAAAGGAAGCCCATACAAATGATTTGTTCACATGCAATACCATACAATTAATCTCGCAATTAATTTTTTAAATTACGTTTATTCTAATCCTTTACATTCCAATATTTTAATCTTTTAACACCCCCTTTTTAATCAAAAATATTTGAAATCCTTCATAAAAGAACCAATATTTTAAAAAGAAAATATAGAATACGAAAAGCTCTTAACAACTCCTTACAATGTGTATAAAGAAGTCTATAAATACGAGCATCACAATCAAACAAAATATATGCAAGATAGACAATATATAAGAAACTTTATAAAACACCAAACTATGCAAAAACCATTTCGGAGAGCTCTTCCTAACTCACACTCACACTCCTTCACCATTCATATAAACGAACCATTTGATCATCATCACCAATACTTGGACCATCATCATAATCACAACAACAAGACCTTCATAGGTTTCTCTTCATCCATGAAGCTCTTCACCAAATTCCGCAAGATTCTCATGAAGATCGTCTTCACCCTTCCCTCCTCCTCCTCCACCACCGTTCGCAGAAAAAAAACCGCTCATTCCGTCAATGGCTGTGAGAGGCTAGAGACGCCGAAGATATCGTGCAGTAATTCGTACTACTCCTCACACTCTCACTACACCGAAGCTATCTCAGATTGTATTGACTTTATCAATAAGTCGTCGATTAATAATAAGTCTAAACAAGAAAATGAAGACCGGATTGTTCATGATCACGACTGTTCTTACGTTTAGTCAAAACTAAAACAAACAAAAAACGATCTCATGTCTTTCTTTTTTATTCCTACTAAACAACTCACTAGTTGTTTTCTTTAGCTCGTTTTCGTATATCAACGTTTCAAGCATTTTCATCATTTATTTAAATTATTGAATCTGGTATTACTTGATGGTTATTTTCTTTGGCATAATGAGATATAATGTATACACTACACACGAGTGCTTTGTTTGTGTGTAAGTGGCACAATAGTTCTAGCTCCATTAGCTCTTTTCACTTGCAATATTTATTCTTAAATAGAGATTAAAGGGATCAAGCAACCTCTAAACCATATTCACAGTCTCTGTTTCTCTGCATGCCTCGCTGAAAATTAATTTCGACGAACTCACACTTCTTGCTGTCTTCCATGAATGTTAGAGAACATCACGGCGTTTTATTAATCTCATTTTTGATTGTCCGTTTCCGTCCTATTTGAAAAACGGCAGGTTTAAGTTTTTTTTTCATTCCTATGTCATTCCAAAAGACCAAAGCTTGATACTGTAAGCCGTGTGTAAAAATTAATGATATGATCGTCGAATCAAAACGAAATCCGCAATAAACATTATTTGGAAAGCTAATTCTAAATAATGCTTCTTTGCTAACAAAACATTAAAATTATATCTCAAAATCTCTAATTAATCATTAAACCTCCACAAGCTCAAGCAATCCATTTCGCAAAGCTTCTTACACCACAGCAGAGGGGAGACGAAGAACGAGCTGTCCACCCATTAAACTGTCCCCCAAAACAGAAAATTATAGTTTATACAATCAAAAATTTCAACCATATGGCGATTATACAAAAAACGTTTTTACCTCTGACCATAGTAATAGCAGAAATCTGCGAGAATGAAGGTTTGGATGATTTCAGAGAGGAGGACCATTAAAGGCCATAGTCCATACCCTAATGCAGTTAGTAACCGCCCTCGCGTATCCAAAACCTGCACGAGTTTAAGTCATGTTTTAAAAAACGGTACAGTAAGGTAATAAATAGAGCTGATTAAGCCTAGTCCAGAACCTGAAGGATCCAGTGTGCACAACTCAAGAACCTAGCGATTCCCAAAGCAAATACGTAATGTGCTGTGAATGGTTCAACGATCTGAGAAAAAGATAAAAGATTCAGACACAGCCCTTTAGTGGCAGGAGCTCAAGGCTTTAAAGTTCAGTATTATCAGAGTACCTTAGTGTTCTGCATGACTCTTAATTGAGGAAGAACTGAAACAGCTTCAAGATAAACACAGAATGCCCAAGCAATCCTGTTTATGACATGGTGACGTGTTGTTGGATGAATGAGGACAGATATAACAGCACATGGGACTACCTGAAAGCAAGAAATATAAACAAATATTGATTAACCTCCAAGTAATCTAGCATCGCCCTAATAGAAACATTCTTCTATTACACTCAAGTCAATACACATAAAAATGATTAAAAAAAAAAAGTGAAAGAAAGCTTACGACGTAGTAGATAGCAAAATTGTCTTTGTCTTCCATATAAGTGGGTCTAAGCTTGAAACGGATCATATAAATGACCCAAAGAGTGATCACCAAAGTAGCTGAATCCAGTAATGTGTGAAGATCAAACTCCATCACAAAACTACAATACAGTCTCACTGCCACAAATAAAGCCGTGAGCTCCTGTGTCTTGAGTGATATCCCTGTTCAATCATCAAAATCAAAGCTTTAGAAATACAAAAGCATCCAAATTCGGATCAAAATCAAATCTAAATTCAGAGTTCCTAAAATTGAATAGCTAGCTATACCAGCGCAAGTCTTCTCCTTGGTGAGTTTGTAGATAAGAACACCGATTCCAAGGGCATGGACAGTCTCAGAAGCGATGAAAAGGTTGTCGTGCTCATGAACAGCCACCCTGAGGAAAACGAGAACCGTCATTGCCGTAACCACTGCAAGAAAAGCTTTTACCTTTGGCGGTTGCCGGCGAATCCATGACATCACAGATTGAATCCGACTCTTCTCCGCCTTCATCGTTCGTTCGAATCAGATCACAACGTCGTCTTCGTTTACAATTGAAAATGGAATCTGTTAGATTTCTTAACGCAAACCATACAATACAATGTCCATTTCTTTCGCGACGAGGACACGTGGAAGCTTGAGAAGCTGTTAACTTGCTACGTCTCTTTTTGCATTTATTACCTCTAAAACCGGTTTGGTTTTAAAGACGAATTCACAAATCCATGCTCCGGTTTATTCAGACATGTTTAAATCGAGGCCCATTAAGGGCCCTATTTAGGAGCGCGTGTGGCTGTAACTTTAAATTGCACCGAATCAACCTTTATATTAAAAAAATCCCTCTTTTTTTTTTTTTTGTCTTACAACTCCTAACGGTCTTAAATCTCTCTCTGTCTCTCTCTTCAATTTTTTTTTTTTTGTTCTATACAAGTATTTTGCTAAAGTCTGGTTCTTCGATTGGTATTGGAATTTAAGTATTGCGAGATGGTTGTGAAATCAGTGTCTCGAGATTCTTCGGAAAGAGAAAACTGGGATGTAATATTCAAAAGTTTGGTCAAGATTCTACAGAAGAAACAAGACCAGCTCGAAGCGCTTCTTAAAGATAGGAAGATTATTGAAACTTCAATCAAGACTAAGCACGATAATTGGCTCTCTGATGTTCGGTATTACGAGGACCAACTCTCTCTGGTAAAAACCCCTCTTTCTTATTCCCTTTTTCGTTAAAGTTTAGGTTTTTAGGGTTTCGCTCTCCTCAGGAATTTTAAGTGAAATGTCTTTAATTCCCTGATTTTGATTTTGTTATTCAGATGAGGAAAGAAATTGAAACGACAAAGATGATGCAGTCGCTTGAGACCTCTAAATGCAATCTCTTGTGTGGACTAAAGGAAAGCAATCGTTCTCTTTGCAATTCGAAATTGGGTAAGTTTCAAGTTCTCTCCTTTTTGTTTCATACGACAAATAAAGTTTCATTCTGTGTTTCATGAAAATCCAATATTGAAATTGCAGAACAGACGCTGGACGAGTTAAGTGACTTCAAGGCTTGGTTTGATTTCCTCACTCTGAATACAAATGTAAGTCAAAGTTTAAATTTTGTAACCTCTTGTGGGTTTTTTTGCTATTGTTTTAGGAACTTTCGTGCTAATGTTTCTTCCTTTTGTTATGTAAATGCAGGAGGAAAATGGAAACTTAGAAGCTTCCAATATTAAGTCACTGGAAGCAAAAATCAGAAAACTGAAACTTGAGTATGAGAAGCTTGCTACTGAAAAGCAATGTGAAGTATCTGATCTTTTACGGGAAAACGGGTTTGCGTGGAATCAGTTCAAATGTATCGAAACTGGATTCACTGATAAGTTGAAGAGGAAAGATAATGAGATTGCTCAAGCGAATACGAAAATTTCAAGTCTTTTATCTTATCAAGACCAGCTTCAGTCATCTAATCATGACAAGGATGAGACTATCTCACGGTTAAAGGCTAAAGTGGCTGAAATGGAGACAAATTCTACTAAGAAAGATGAGGAAATCTCAAAACTCTCTCGGGATTTAGAGTCTTTGAAGAAGTCTCGTAGTCTTACACAGGTTTTAACTCGATGCACAAAACTTGACAAGCGTAGCAATGGAAATACAGTGGGATCTCATATATCTACTAAGAAAGAGATGTCTGCTGCATCAACACCAAACGAAAAGGTATACACTTTAATATGCTTGTGAAGTGTGTTTTTGATCATATACATTATTTGATTAATTTTGATCATCTATAGTAGAACCATCTTATTTACTTTGAATCTTTTGATCAGGTAAGCAAAATCTCAAAGAGGAAAAGAGTGAACACGACACCGGTCTCAGTTTCAGAAATCCCAAAGCTATTCACTTCAACTTTTAGAGTTCCCAAGTTGAAGTCTCCATCTTCTGGAGCCATATAGATTATCTTTGATTAGAGAATTTAGGTTATTGAAATCTGCATGTAATCTATCTGTATTTAGGATCAATCCCCTGATGTATATCATGTAACTGACCACACCCATTAGGTTAGTAGTTCTTGAGCATTTTCCCCTATCCCAGCATAAACTCTGACATTAATTTAGTTAGGAAACTCATATTGCATCTAGCAGCTTTCTTTTATTTTCTCTGTATTATTGTGTCTTGAAGCTGAACCAGCGAAGAAGGCAGCAATGGCGGAACTTGTGGCAATGCAACAAAGATTTCAAGCGGCTTTGACGAAGTGTTTTTTTTGTTTTTTTTTCGGTTTTAATTTGTTTGTTGTTGAGACTCTGTTTTGTATGGATTTGATATTTGATATTTGATATTTTCAATAAGATCATATGCTTCTTAATCTTATTGTCTTGGTATCGTTTGGAACCACTAAGTCTGAAACTGAGCTTTCTCCTTCACACCAAATCAAATCCAACTTATTCTGTTCAGGATATACTTGAACATCACCGAAGTCAGAAATCGAAATTGTTTGGTGTATACAACCACTTGCTTCAAACTTAGCAGTCGTATGAAACTATGAATCTACTTTTGACTCTATCTATCTATTGATATAAGTATGGTTTATTGCAGAAATGTTTCGCATTTTACTATTTTAATTTTAACCGGATTCTTCTTCAAACCATCTAACTTGGGTCCGGTTCAACGATTTGATTTTGCCTTTTAATTTAGAACGTGAAACGACGTCGGGTCGAGTTCCCTTTTATTTTTGGATTAGGGCACAATTGACGGAGGAGAAACAGCAGTGGTTTCCTTCTCAAATCTCCCCAAAATTTCACCAAAAGTTTCGATCTTTGTTGGTAGAAGAAGATGCCATCGGAGGATGCGAAAGCTCTGAATAAAAAGGAGGTTGAGGAAGACAATAAGAGCTTGAGTTCTCTTGTGAAGAAGAAGCCCACCAATGCCAACAATGGTGCTTCGAGGAAATTGAAGAAAGAAGAGAACGAAGACGATTATGATAACAAACCAATAAGGTCATCTTTATCTGGGTCTCGTCCAAAGCCAGCGAAGAAGAAGGAGGAGATTGATGAAGACGATGAGAAGAAGCCCGTTTCCAAGAGAAATTCCTCTGCTGGAGTCTCAAAGGTTCGAATTTTATATTTCTCTCTTTGTTTGAGTATAGATTCTTAGAGATGAGATTAGTGTTTGAGAAATTGGATGAAGCATTGTGTTGATGAGTCCCTCTCTGGTTTTAGGAGAAGAAGAAAACAGAGAAAGAAGAAGAAGTAAAGAAAAAAAAGGAAAAGAAAGTTTATGATTTACCAGGTCAGAAGAGAGACCAACCTGAGGAGGTAATTTTGTTGCTGCTTTTCTGTGATTTTTAGATCTGTTGGCGAATTCATTTGAAGAAGGTTCCTTGTTGATTTTGCAATTCTGCAGAGAGATCCACTTAGGATTTTCTATGAGACACTTTACAAGCAAATTCCCACTAGCGACATGGCTCAGATTTGGTGAGCTCTTTTATTTCTTTCTATGCCTTACATTGCTCTGCAACTTCGCTTACACATCTGTTGTTTTGGTATGCAGCTGATTATTAGTGTTTGATCACTCAATGTGTAACTGAATCCTACACCAAGTTGAAATATTCCTTTCATTCTCTCATACTTTCTTTTCGGTTTTTGTTTGGGATTTAATGCATACTTGTGTTAGTTTTTCGATTGTCTCTTGTGTTTTGTGACATTGGCATTAAGCTCACATGAATATTGAACATTATAGAGAGACTCACATAGTTTGTATGAAAGGCGAGTCCTTTCAAAACCAACAACACAAAGCATTATTATTATTATATCTAATGTGTGATGGTTATTGTGTGGGTTCCTTTTAGATTAGTCTGTTTATTTGAAATCCTTTTGTGTGTGTTTTTAATCACAGGTTAATGGAATCTGGATTGCTTCCAGCTGAAAAAGCAAAGAAAGTTCTTGAGAAGAAACTGCAGAAGGGAGGAAAGCTAAGTTCTCCAGCGAAATCTGCAGCTTCTACTCCAAGAAGCAGCTCCAAATCAGTATCCGTGAAGAAGGAAGCAAAAAAATCGCCATCTGAAGCTTTGTCAAGCAAAAAGAAAGGAAATGATTCTAAGCCAACCACAAAGAAGAGGAAGAAGAACTCTGATGATGATAAGGACTCGGACTCGGACTCGGATGATGATTTTTTGGTTAACAGAGTCTCTAAAAAAACTAAAGCCAAGTAGTTGGAACTAAAAGACTGAATTCTTGTTGTCTGAGATTTGTAATCGTTTTTTAGGTACTCAATTTGTAGAATCCTCAAAGGTGAATTCTTTAAGCGTAATGGCAGAGTTATTGATCACATCCGAGTGTTCTGTGTTTTATTAATCAAAATAGAAAACAAAGCAAAGACTTGGTCACATATAATATGAGTTTGGCTTAGAGCATGATGGTCACTGACTCATAATAACCCATCTAGTGGAAAAGTGGTAGAACTGATCTTTTAGGTACTTTCCCTTGGAGCTTGAGTCTTCGATAGGACTCTCTGATATGACAAGGTCTGATAGGTCCTGATTCTTTCCTTTCCCTCATAACAACTCGAGCTGTTTCCACAAGTTCACCAACAAACATCTTTGCTATACCACACAACGATATTCGCAGTGTCGTTGATCTTCTTACCTCCAGTGATACCCTCAACTAACTTGTCCATTTTTTATTTTGTTAAACCAGACCTCCGAAAAGATTCATATCTGCTCATTTGATCCTCTGTGAATTGCGATAAAATGGTCTGCATCTTGTTAGCCTTCTTCACAGTGTAAGCACCACTTGAGTATTTGGTGAACTCAACTTCCATATTCTCTTCCTCCTCCTCTTCATTTTCATCTTTGTTCTTCGCTTCAGCTCTCTCTTCTTCTTCTTGCTCACGAGTTTTCTTGATTTCAACTGGTCCATCGTTACTGCCATCTCTGCCTCTAACAGGTGATTCCCCTTACTCCTCTTCAATTGCTGCTTCAAACGGATCCTTTGAATGCTTCATTCCTGTGAACTTCTCTGACGATTTAAGGGACTAGGGTTTTAGAGAATTGGATGTTTTGTTGATGATTATAAACGAAGTAACAAAGGATTTTTTGAGTAAGAAGACAAAATAATTAAAGAGTCTAATCTTAAGTTTTCCCTGCCATTTCTGGATGGATCCTAAAATGGAGGGCAGAGCAGCTCTTTATTTATAGTCAATTGGGCTTTTTAAAAATGAGACAATCTCAAATCGGGTCGGATCCAAAGTAGGGTGTTAAACCTGGTACCAACAATTCCCGATTAAACCTAAACGAAAATCACATTTATCGATCTTAAACTCCAAATTCAGCCAATTTGTTTGTGTTGTAAAGCGATCGTGTTATTTTTTAGCATTTGGCCTCTGAAATGTAAGTTTTGACACAATTAGCAACCAATACAAGAAATTTTGATCTTTATCAATGATTTTAATTACTAATAAAAACCAGATAAAGATAAAACCAGAACAAACAGGCATTTAAACGCCAACCGGTGGTTGAACGGCGGATCGGGTCAATTCCATGGGCTGGGCTGTCAAGCCTATTCAAGTATCTGTGGTTGTTATTTATTCAACATTGTGTATTTCTTCCTTCCTAGAATCCGATGTGGGACATAAAAAATTTTAATATCAAGTGTGCTTCCTTTTCTTTTTCACCATGTTTGTCAAATTAAAACAGAAATCTTATTCTTTTTGTTTCGTGGAGAATAATAACGAATTCAACAAGTACATGACACCCAGAAAAAAAATTACATGAAACCCAAACGAAAACACATGAAAAACAAAAACGAAAAATTCATTTCCTCCAGTTTTTTCAATCAAATAAAAAAGATAAATCATCAAGAATCGTCCTTTACCTTTTTTTTCTTTGTATAATATTTGATGGATTAAGTTTCGTAAACTTCATCTTCTTCTTCTTCTTCATCATACTCACCTTCCTCATCAGCTGCAGCGTCTTGGTACTGTTGATATTCAGCGACCAAATCATTCATATTACTCTCAGCTTCCGTAAACTCCATTTCATCCATTCCTTCTCCTGTGTACCAATGCAGAAACGCTTTACGCCTAAACATAACCGTGAATTGTTCACTCACTCTCCTGAACATTTCTTGGATCGACGTCGAGTTACCCACAAACGTTGCCGCCATTTTGAGTCCCTTTGGTGGGATATCACAAACGCTGGATTTCACGTTGTTTGGGATCCACTCAACGAAATAAGACGAGTTCTTGTTTTGTACGTTGAGGATTTGCTCATCGACTTCTTTGGTACTCATTTGTCCTCTGAACATAGCTGAAGCTGTTAGGTAACGTCCGTGACGTGGATCAGCTGCACACATCATGTTCTTGGAGTCCCACATTTGCTGAGTAAGCTCAGGGACTGTGAGTGAGATGTATTGTTGTGAGCCACGGGAAGTGAGCGGCGCGAAACCCACCATGAAGAAATGGAGACGAGGGAATGGGATTAGGTTCACGGCTAGTTTCCTGAGGTCAGAGTTTAGCTGTCCTGGGAACCTTAAGCAACATGTCACACCACTCATTGTTGCAGAGATCAAATGGTTCAAGTCTCCAACTACACATGCACAATATCAAGATTTAGTTTGAAACACATATTTTTGGGTTGTTTGGAGCATAAGGATTGGGTTTACTTACAGCTAGGGTTACTGAGTTTGAGAGTACGGAAGCAGATATCGTAGAGAGCTTCGTTGTCAAGGACCATGCATTCATCAGCGTTCTCTACAAGCTGATGAACTGAGAGAGTTGCATTATAAGGCTCAACGACTGTGTCAGAGACTTTAGGAGATGGGAACACCGAGAAAGTGAGCATCATTCTGTCTGGATACTCCTCTCGGATCTTTGATATCAAAAGTGTTCCCATTCCAGAACCTGTGCCTCCTCCTAGTGAGTGGCATACCTGAAACCCTGTGATATATTCAAAATGATAAGTATTGATTCCATTAGTGCAGACCCAAAAAAATGTTCATATATAGGTTGAGCAATAGTCTAGCTAATAACCTATACTCAACTTCATTGCTTTCAAGGCACTACCAAAAACATGAATATCATTACATTCTACTGTACAATATATACATTAATGTGTATATATGATTGTGTTTAGAGACTGCTTTCGTAAGATGTGGCTATGGATCTACAATACTAACGATAATATTAAATTGCAATATATATATATATTTCTCCCCAATAATATAATTGCACTAGTCACATAGTTATAACTTATATCTAAAGTTAAATAAACAAAAAAAAAATCAATGTATAAACGCATCACGTGAGAACTACGATCCACTGCAAGTTTAAGAATTTATAATAACTATATGACAAAAGTAGACCAAACATTGCTGTTTAGGGCCCACGAGAACAATATCTCAAAACTCTAAAGTCTAAAGCAATGAGATTTATTAACTTTTACTTCAGAATTTTCCAAGAAATCAATTTGTGAGACCCACTGCATCTCTTACCCCGTAATCACAGTGCCTTTAAAATATTGTGATTACGACATTAGAATGATATAATACCATAAAATATCGTGATCATTTTATTCATAAAAAATATCTGAATAGTATACAAAACAGCTTGGACCTACCAATAAGTGATAACACCGCACACCACACAAAACAGCACTTGCATTTCAATTATTTAGCTGTTGTCACTTGCAATTACATTAAACGAGCCGATTTGATAGATCGAATTATTGAAGAAGAATCAACGATTCAACACACACCAATAATAGATATACGAGATCACCGAATGAAAAAAAAAACTAACAAAGAAGGAAAATTAATAAAATTAATTTTTTGATAAAAGGAAAATGAATATTATTGTTGTGCGAAACTTATTAAACCGTAATCTCTTTATTGAACTCGTGATTATTTCTACTAAAGCAGACACCATACAATTACAGCTTCACGTATTAGCAAAAAGAGATCAGCGGATAAAAATAATGATCGTCGGTCATCAATTACTATAAGACTATAAAGAGTATCAAACGGTGACGTCAAACAAATTAAGAATGAAACAAACTCAAGATCATCAGTTCCTAGAAAATACAAATGCATTCACATTTCCTAAATGATAGAAACCGATCATTGAACGAACCGTTAACACAAATATGATTGATCACTGAACCAAACTAAATCCAATAATGCAGAGTACAGTTTTATAGAATAGAATATATATATATTACCTTGAAGGCAATCGCAGTTCTCAGCTTCCTTGCGAACAACATCAAGAACAGCATCAATAAGTTCAGCACCTTCAGTATAATGACCTTTGGCCCAATTGTTACCAGCGCCAGACTGACCAAAGACGAAGTTATCAGGACGAAAGATCTGACCATATGGTCCGGATCTAATGCTATCCATAGTACCAGGCTCAAGATCCATGAGAACAGCACGAGGAACGTATCTTCCACCGGAAGCTTCATTGTAATAGACATTAATGCGTTCGAGCTGAAGATCAGCAGAGTCTCCGGTGTAACGTCCGGTAGAATCAACGCCGTGCTCGTCGCAGATAACTTCCCAGAACTTGGAACCAATCTGGTTTCCGCATTGGCCGCCTTGAATGTGGAGGATCTCTCTCATTGTGTCGTGTGTGTGTGGCGGTTTACAAAACTTGAGAAAATTTGAGATTTAAAAGATTGAGAGAGATGGTTTGGGACTTCGGAGTGACAGCTAATAACCGTAACTCTTCTTCACTTCCCTCGCTTCAGAATTTCTATTCTCTGTTTTTCACCCTACCCTATATAATCTTGTCATTTTATTTCCATTAAAAGACGACAAAAATCGTAGTATTTTTAATATCCTATTTAATCATTTAGTTTCATTTCTCTCAAATATATGTTTTACATTACCAAAAACATAAAAATAAAAATTGACGTAATTTCATATTTCTTAAGATCCATTTTTCAATACATATAAAGTATACACGCGAATATATTTATAGTTAACCAAAAGCAAGAATTATTTATATAAAAAACAAATTTTGTAGTTTTTTTCCGGGGGACATAAAGTTAATTGTTTCATATAATAATCGTGTGTTAAACAAGATAGGGAAGAAGAAATGAATGTAAGGCTTTTCAATTTCAGAACTGGATCCAGTAAAATGATAAATGGGCCATAAATGTTAATAAATTAACGAGCCCATTACTAAGTAAAACGACGACATATCAAGTTAAAAACGCTAAACCCTAGACTCGCTTCATCGTCATATAAAAGGCCATCTAGTCATCATCATGATCTCTATTATCGCCGGCTACGAACTTGTTCCTCTCTTCTTCTTCTTCTGTTTTTTTCTCTTTACTGCTTTCACCTTTTATCTTGTTTAATTTTGCAAAAGAAAACGATTTTAATGTGAAGAAGTTAAATTCAAATGATGAGATTTGATCTAAAATTCTCACGACGGTCGTCTGAGGCTTGTGTAGCCGATTGATGTACCGATCACTCCTCTCTGATGAAAACTTTCTTCATTCCTAATCTCTTTTTCTTTCTTAAACCAATTTTTTTTGTTGATTTTATAATTTGGTTTGTGTTTAAATTTTGTTAGTGAAAAAGAGATTCATTGGATTGGTTTTGGTATAGCTTGGATATAATCATTGTTAAATGACCTTTAGGAGATGTCCGAAGCATTAAAGAACTAAAATTGGATAAAAATTTATCAATTGAGGAACTATTATACACTGAAACTTCTAATCTACCTGTAAATTTCTCTTAATTAACTCAATCAAGATGGTGAATTGAATGTTGTAATAATTATAATTCAATTATGGCATTACATATGCGGAGGAATTATCAATATAGGCCTGTAGTTTCTAGATTTTAGAAATTTATGGAAACTTTGAAATTTCACTTCTATTCGACACATTCTAGGCACCTGCATGGCACACGTGTTTTGCACGTGCTGGAGTTCGGGTTGTCAATCCGGTTTGGTTTTGGCATTTTATTCTTAGCAAAATTAATACATTTTAACCGTGAAACAATTTCCTGTCTAAATAAATTGGTACGACCCTTATTTAACATGGCTTATATATATATAAATGTTAGGAAATAACTTCAAACTTTCAATAAATCAGATTTTTGGAAAAGATTAAACATACATAATTTGTTACTAGCTCGGCCAATTTTGTATCCACATAATTTTTTCATCCGTTTCTCAACAGTTAAATCTCTAAAAAATAAAATAATAGTCGTTCGATAATCATGGCATAACAAATTTTGAGTATATTGTTGGGAGATCGAAAAGGATTTTTAATAGCGGACCATCGAGGAGTAGAGATCAATAACGTCCTCGGGCCTATGGTTGATGTGGTGTTAGAGAAATGTAGGAGGCAATAAGTGGGTGGGGGTGGCTGAGAACGTAGAGGCGGTGCGTGATATGGTGGTTGAAGGTTTTTTCACTCCCGTGGTCGATCGAGCAAACGCAACGAGAGCAAGGATATCAATGATCAACCACATCCGGAGCGAAACATAAGGAAAAATAAAGTACAAATTGAACGAAACATAAATAAAACATAAAATAGTACCTTTCAATTTATTTACACATATAACTAATGGAATAAACTTTCAATATAATAAAATATCGTCTCTTTTTATTTTCACATATGAATTTGGTCACTTTATTAAAAAAACCAAAAAAAAAAACACTTTTGTCAACGTAAATTGTAATGCAAGTTCTCAAGTTTCATATGTTTTGTCAATTTCTTTCTCTATTTTTGTCTGTTTATCATATGTTCTCAGATTATGTTTCTGTTCTATTTGACACAATCGAATTAAGGAAAACAATAGTAAAATTAATTCTTTTAGAAAAATATTTAGATGTTATAAATTATTTAATATTAATTATTATATTTACTTGTTTTAAAATCATATTTTCGTTTTAATTAATGAATTTATGTAAAAGAGTTTAAATGAAGTTGAAAAATAGATTTTGTGAAGATTTTATTTCCAAATTATATATTTATTAAATATTAAAAAAGATATTTTAGATTTGTTTTTAACAAATTTTAAGTTAATTTTATATAAATTACTTCCATAATAATAATATTATTAACATATATGTGTGTCTTAAAAAACATTTTTTAACATTATACTTGAGTTGTTTTTCGTATCAAAAGATATTAAAAGGAAAAAAACAAAAGATACATATTATAGGTTCTAGTCAAACAACGATAACCACAACTTTGATCAACAAGATACTCACTTCTTCAAACCTCATCCACCCAAACAACAAATGTCTTCCAATCCTTCTCTTATCTTTCTCCTTCTGATTCCTTTTTATACTCCTCTGATATTTTCTCCCTATTTGATTTCATTTGCTCGGCAATGGCCACTACTTTGAATGCTGCTGTTTCTCTCACTTCTTCAAACTCTTCTTCTCTTCCCGCTACAAGTTGTGCCATTGCTCCTGAAAGGATCAGGTTCAGTAAGGTATTGTTTTAGCCGTTTTACTAATCATCACAGCTTGTAAAACATGTTCACTTAAGTTTTGGAATTTGGACAAAGGGAATTATAGGATTTACTTACAAATCTAAAGGATGCAGAACATTAGAAAAATTGAGTGATGATTTCTCAAATGTACCCCAAAATGGCTACTTTTGGAAGATCAGTGTACTAGATTAGCTCTCTGGTATGTTGTTCAGTAAAGGTTGAAACTTTGGATAATTAGCTTCCATGTTTTTACTTAGAGCCTACTGTCTCAAACCCAAAAGCTTTTTGGAAGATCAATGTACTGGGGTTTCAATTCATCTAGTATTTGATGGGATCTTGATTAAGTTTCTCTGGTTTTGTTGTTGTTGTGTTGTAAAAGAGTGCTTTTTACTACAAAAGCAACAATGTAGTGACAGGTAAAAGAGTGGGTTCCATAAGAGCTCAAATCTCAACAGAAACAGAAACAGATACTCCTGCTCCTGCTCCTGCTCCTGTAAAAAAAGTAGAGAAACATTCTAAGAAGAACGAAAAAGGTGTGATTGTTAACAAGTACAGACCAAAGGAGCCTTACACCGGAAAATGTCTTCTCAACACCAAAATCACTGCTGATGATGCTCCTGGAGAGACCTGGCACATGGTTTTTAGCCATGAAAGTTAGGATTCCATTCCTTGATCCCATTAACTTTATAATTCTATGTCCCTTCTTAATGGTAATTTTAATGTGTCTTCTGTAGGAGAAATACCATACAGAGAAGGGCAATCTGTTGGTGTGATTGCAGAAGGAATTGACAAAAATGGAAAGCCTCACAAGGTCAGACTTTACTCGATTGCAAGTAGCGCTCTTGGAGATCTCGGCAACTCTGAAACCGTAATAGACCATTTTCTTTACAAAATATCTGAAAAGAATACAGTTTGTTTTGTCTGGTTAGCTGAATAAACAAGTTGTTGCAGGTTTCATTGTGTGTGAAAAGGCTTGTCTATACTAATGACCAAGGAGAGGTTGTTAAAGGAGTTTGCTCAAATTTCTTGTGTAAGCACCAATGAAAAAGGCTCTTGTTTTTGCGTAAACTTCTTCACCTGTTATTTGACTTTCGGGTTCTGTTTTCAGGTGACTTGAAACCCGGAAGCGCAGTTAAGCTCACTGGTCCTGTAGGCAAAGAAATGCTTATGCCAAAAGATCCAAACGCCACTGTTATTATGGTCTAATATCTTGACTTTCTTATGATCATACCTATATAGGTTCTGTTTCTTGAAACATCATTAATCATTAATAGAATTATTTCTTCTTGATGAACACCAGCTTGCCACAGGGACAGGAATCGCTCCTTTCAGGTCTTTCTTATGGAAGATGTTCTTTGAGAAACATGATGACTACAAGGTGAGTGAATGCTTCTGTCAATAAGTTTTTTTTTGGTTTTGATCAAATGTAATGAAACCTAACATTTTTGCAATCGTTGTGATGCAGTTCAATGGCTTAGCTTGGCTTTTCTTGGGCGTACCAACCACTAGCTCATTGCTCTATCAAGAGGCAAACACACACAAACTCTTCTTCTAGTTTCATCTAGTTTCTCAAATCCTTCCAATCAAAAGAAATCAATCCCCTTTTTTTTGTTATGTTATTGAAAATCAGGAGTTTGATAGGATGAAAGCAAAGGCCCCCGAGAATTTCAGGGTGGATTACGCGATAAGCAGAGAACAAGCGAACGATAAAGGAGAGAAAATGTATATCCAGACTCGGATGGCGCAATACGCAGCTGAATTATGGGAGTTGTTGAAGAAAGACAACACTTTTGTCTACATGTGTGGGCTTAAGGGTATGGAGAAAGGAATTGATGACATTATGGTCTCATTGGCTGCTAATGACGGTAAAAAAGAGCATATTCACAATACTCTAATTCTTGAAACCTCCATTGCATAATCTAAATGTAATTAATGACTTGATGGTTTTTGGGAATGGTTTAGGTATTGACTGGTTTGATTATAAGAAGCAGTTGAAGAAGGCAGAGCAATGGAACGTTGAAGTCTACTGATCAAAGAGCCTTTGACATTTGGTAGCAAGTATAGTGCAACAAAAACTGTTATTTTCGCTTCCAGATTTCTGTAATTTGAAGATATGTTCTTTTAGATATAATATACTAAAAAGGTTCTTTATCATTCGTTAATTGCCCTTATGTTGCTCTAATATAAATGACTCATTGATAGATTCGAGATACTCATCTAAAAAATGTGAGTTTTATTTAACTCATGATAAAAACAAATTAAATGGTTAGAGGATTGCTCTCAATCGACAGCAGCAATGTTTATATATTATGGTAGATAAACCAATCCCCTGACAATGAGATGAGTAATAATCCAATCTTATCGATGAACATTATCAAATAAAATTCTACATTCTATCTAAACAAGTAAAGGTTTCTTATTGTTAGTTGATTTTGGGTTAGACTAATTCATCTAGTGTTTCTAATTTATTTGCCGCTTTAAAATATCATGAGAAATAGAATAAAAAAAAAAAGAATGCCGATTGAAGATATTTTCAATTTATATCAAGACAAAGAGTAGAGTTTGGTTGAGATTTTTTGCTTGATGCCGACCAAAAAAGAGAAATCTAGCAGGCTAATGTTTCTTCTTCTTTTAGTTTTGTCAGAGACTCATTTGTCAGTAACCGTTAGATCACAAACGGCTAAATCCTCTATCCAGTAAACATCAACCACGTCATTAGATACACGGTAAGCTACCAACACACAACAACACTTGATTAAAGCTGTTACAAAAGATCGTCAACAGGAAATTCTTCTTCTTTAAATCACTCCTCTGTTTTACAGCTCTGTTTCTACTTCTAGAACATTCACATTTTTCTTCAACAACAGTCATGGCATTGATGATCTTCTTCTTCTTCTTAACGAATTGGTCTACGAAGGTGCTCTGAACGAAAGCAGTGGTTCACAGCCTACGTGTTACGTCGTCTCACGTACAATCACAGTAGCTCTGTCGCTTGCTTTTTGTTGTACACGGTGGTTCTTCTGACCAGACTCTATGGCTTAGTGTCTGCCACGTATGCGCAGAAACAAGAACGTATGGGCTTTACATGGCCTTTTTCTCGTCCGGCCCATGTGACGTTTCGATTGGGTTATTGTGTTCGAAAAGGTGATTTACGAAAGTACCCGACATGGAGAGGGGAGTGAATAGATGAAACAGATTTGTAAGCTTAGAGCAAGTATTTTTCTATATAAATCAAATATGAAAGTATTTCATGTGATCAAATTCAAAAGCGTCTCACTAGATATTGAGTGGTTAAATCCTAGGTCAATTAGATTGTTGCATATGTTAAAATGCATTTAGATTTTAAGCGGATTTCCCTATTTTATAAAATGGAAATGTACGAAATTTTGGTGTTAAGATGCGGATAAGTCTCTGAAATAATCGGGGTTTGGTCCCTACAGAATAGATGGACTTGCGCCAAAGATAAAATCGTCAAGATATGGAAAGCTGTAGAGTTAAATAATAATAGTGTAAACGCATAAAAACTTATGCAGATGCAAAAGTATTTAAAATTTTAAATTTAACTCAACTTTTCTCCAAATGGTGATGTTTATCTATAAGAGTATACTTCACGAGGATTCAGATACCAATATCATAAATATGACGTGCATTACGTGGCCCATCCATCAGATTGGAATTTTGTAGTGGGAAACAAAAGGGCCTGTAAAAGAATACAAAAGAAATGGGCCTGTAATCTCAGCATAAGAAACATAAAAATTTTAAAAATATATGTCAGAAGTGGGATTTGAACCCACGCCCTCTTCCGAAGACCAGAACTTGAGTCTGGCGCCTTAGACCACTCGGCCATCCTGACATTTTTGTTAATTCAGCACAAACGAAAATTATAGCCTTATAACATAAAAAATCCTTTCAAGACATTTATTATACTTGGGTGAATTTGCTAGGATCGAGGAGATTATGATTTTAGCACATAGCAGTCAGATCTATAGCTCCCACAACTCACATTGGGTCGTTGACCAGAAGAAACATAGAGAGAACCAAAAAAAAAAAATGGAGGAATCGGCACATCCGTACGTTCCAAGAGATCTGAAACTTCCCGGATACGTTCCGATGTCAATGTCCATGTCCACCATCCTCGCTGTCTACCTCGGTTCTTCCCTCTTTGTTGTCTCCCTTGTCTGGTTTCTCTTCGGTAAATCCCATTCCCTTTTCTCTTGCATTGTCTTCGATTCTATCGATATAAGTTGAGATAGTGGACAAATTGACCTTAGTTTGATTTGTTTTACTCTGAGAATTTGACTCAAAATCAGAGAATTGTTGATGGTTACAGGTAGGAAGAAAGCTACAGTTGAGAGATTGCTAATGTGTTGGTGGGCATTCACTGGTCTCACTCATATCATCCTCGAAGGCTATTTCGTTTTCACCCCTGAGTTTTTCAAAGACAACACTTCCTCTTATCTCGCTGAAGTCTGTAAGTTCTTTTCATCTTCTTCTTCTTAGTGTTCTTGTTAATGTTTTTGTCCAATTTAGACAAAAGCAGATAAAGCTTGTTTTTTTTCCAAGGGAAAGAATACAGCAAAGGTGATTCAAGATACGCAGGTAGAGATTCTGCTGTTATAGCTGTTGAAGGCATCACTGCTGTTATCGAAGGACCAGCTTCTTTGTTAGCTGTGTAAGTTTCATTTTTTAAGTGAACATCTTTTTTATACGCAGGTGTGGATTCTGAATTGTGTTGTTGTTTGATGAATATTAGATATACCATTGCTAAGGGGAAGTCGTACAGCTACGTGCTTCAGCTAGCGATTTCTCTTGGGCAGCTCTATGGATGTTTGGTCTATTTCATTACTGCTTTCTTGGAAGGAGACAACTTTGCAACAAACTCTTTTTACTATTACTCTTACTACATTGGGGCTAATGGATGGTGGGTCTTGATACCTTTAATCATCTCTTTCCGTTGCTGGAAAAAGATTTGTGCAGCTGCCAACAACAACGTCGAGTCAAAGACAAAGAAGAAAATCCGTTGAAGCAAGTTTAGAGACTCTTCTTCTCTACGTTCTGGCTAGTGATGATGATCTCTTTATCTAGCTAGAAGATGAGTGTCTCTTTTTGATGATTTCTTTTGTCATTTCATATTCGCACTTTTGTTTGTTTCTTTTTCTTTCTTTTTTTTTTATACAAAAACTGGTTGATAAAAAAGAACAAGAAGTTGGTATCGATCTATAATACAAGTTGTGAACAGAATAGGTAGCAAGCAACAAACGATCCAGCCGATGTGAGTTGTGGAGTTACATCATCCTTAGAAATTATGAATAAACAAATTAAACTTTGATTGTTTAGCTATTTGTCATTATGAAATAAATAGGCACATTGAATCCAACAAAAAAAATTCCAAAGATATATGTTAGGAATTAGGAGGATCAGGTGGGGATATGTTTGGACCAATTACAATATATACGACTAGGATTTGATGTTTATACAATAATATGTTGATGCAAGTTTGTTTGATAGAATGTTAGAGTTGAAGATTGTTTGTGAGGAGACGGAGGAGAGTAACACTTCCTTGGCTTCTCGGTTGTGCCACTGTCGTCTTCTTTCCACCTCTGGTCCCCTGCAAGTGAATTTGACAGCTTATAAATCACATGATTTTGATCTATAAACTTTTTTACCAACATTATCAAAGTTTGCTTCTTTGTGTCTGGTTTGGTCATGTATTGTATACCTTTGGCTCAGAGATATCATCCTCGATCTCTAACGTGTTTATTTCTCTTGTTAATAACACAGACGAAGCAGGTTGGAGTCTCCTGTTACAGGAACAAAGATTTTCTATTCAAGTAAACCTCAAAAGAGACAGAGAAAGAAGAATAGAAGATTGCCAAAAGAACAACCTTTTTGGTTTTTGTCCGTTCCTCTGTTTCTTAGGTGATGCAGGTTCAGCTTCACGGGCAGGGACTTCAATTTCCTGACCTTGAGTTGATTCTGCTTTCTTTTGAACACTAGTCTTGATGATTTTAACCTAGAGATGAGAAAGAAGTATAGTTAGTTATATAGTAGTTTTGGAGCATTGTGAAATTTGATTTGTGTGCCATGTGGTGAAGTTGTCAAGATTTGTGGTGGAGCAATAGATTTAGAATGGCCAAACCTGTGGTTTCTCAATTTGGTTATCCTTTATCTCCAAGTCATTCATTTCCTCGGTTAGCGATCTCGATGATGCAGGCAACAGTTTTCTGTTTCTGGAACAGGATCAAAGAGAATTTAGAAACAGAGAGAGAGAAAGAGACCAACCTTCGATAGAGAAAACTGTTTTTAAACTCAATGTGAAGATCAGAAATCACTCTTTACCTTTCTTGCTTCTCTGAATCTGAAAATCTACGAGATATTGCGGATTTTGTTTGAATATTAGACATTCGGCTGTTGATGCAATCATGACTAACTTCAACTTGTTCTGGTGAAGGTATTAGATCATCTTGATTCTGGATGGCCTAGAGGAAAATTAGTTTTGAGTTCATTACGTTCTGGAGTTTTTGTATCTCACGGATTGACCCAATGAATGAAAAAACATAGCATATACCTGATCTCTTGGAAAGTCAGCAACTTCAGCTTCAACATGAGTAGATGCAGAAGCAATTTCCACATTTTCTTCAGAATTGACAGACTGCTGATCAGTGCAAAGTGCAAACAAATAACAAACCACATGATTTCGTGAACAAGTTTCTGAATCACACAAAGAAAGTATCAACTTGAACTAGCCTTACTCTTGGCTCTGCATCATTCTGAGAAGATAAGTGACATCGAACAAGTTCCACATCTTTTACCTTAAAACACAAATGGAAGGTTATTGATATCAAATAAATATGAGGACATGCACAGCCATAGAGCGAGAAGATGCTTCAGGATATAATTAGTAAACAAAAATATATACAAAAACATAGCAGCCAGGAACTACATTATTGCTTGGCACAGGAGACTCGCTAGATTCTTCTGCGCCAGCTTCTCTTCCTGTCTTAATAAGGATGCAAGAATCATCATCGACATTCCTCTGAAAATTTGTGATTAGCAATAAATATCTTTGGCAGGTATGAGAACGTGAGGCATTAATATGAAAACCTATCCAAACTTACTACCACATTAGTCAAACTTGAGTCAACCTGGAATTGTTCTTCTGCATGTACAAGCGCTTCTACCTCAGGTATACATGGCTCTACCAGGCAAGAGGACTTGAAACTGATCAACTCTGTCACCAATCCAAGAGATTTTAGCTGTTCTCTTTGAAGGCTATCCTTGAGACTGCAAATTTCACCTTCTGCAACCTAAGATAATTAAAAATAAAATAATAGATAAACTTCCACTGTGATATGTCATAGCTTCAAGGAAGTAAGCTTAATCACAAACTGTTCAATGTAAACAAAGGCAAATGAAAAGCAAAGTCAGGATAACACTTTTAATTTCTCGTTATACTGCTTCAAAACATTCCATAAGACTTTGGAAAAATTTCGCATGATGATGTGCTCTCGCTCGTTTTTATCCTGGGCAACTTGTTTCAGCTTCGCAGATGATCTATCAGTTGGATCAGCTTTCTTTCCCTGCAAATGCACTGGTGAAAAATCATATAAGATATTTGCTTTCTTGTTTGTAAACTTGTCTTTCCTGTGATCTCTCATCTCCTTGTCTCTCCGAGAAGATGAGAGATAACAAAAAGAAAGCGACCGATGAAAATTCCTTGCACAAAGTGTTTGCAAAAATTGTCAGAGCAAAATCCTACCTTCCGGAAAAATTTGGTTTCTCTCTCCATGAAAATTTTCTTCAATCTAGATATGGTAAACACAACATTTTTTTAGTAAATGGCATATGCCAATAATTTTCAGTTTTGCTGAAGAAACGATAAAAATGCGTAGGGAAAGCCAAATTTACTTGGGAAGTCTTGGGAGCACTAAGTTTGATTTTCTTGTTTTTTTCAGCTCTTGGATACGTCTTGAGCTGTCTCTTGTTGCAAGGTTCCTCAGTGTTATCAAATCTGAATAAAACAACAAATGAAAAGGCATTAGGACAATAGGACTTGCGAGAAAAGTAGATTTCCTCTTTGAGTTCATAATAACAAACATTACTTGATTTTCATGTAAGGTGATGCTTGTCTTAAAAGATAGGATGTATCAAGATAATCCTCTTCCCCTGCTTTGACAGTTAAAATCTGTAAAATAGATAGAAGAGGAGAATATAAATTTTCAATATTTGAGAATTAACTCATGTTTAAGAACTCAAGAAGAAATCCCACAAATCTGTTACACATACCAAAGCCATCCTCTTTTTCCCCTCTAGGTAATCTCGTAAGTACCTTGTTAACTATAAAAAAAAAAAATCATGTTAGCATATAGAATGAGGGAAGATTAAATAACTCATATATCACTAAAAATTATAAAGTGAAGGGGCTTTGAAGGTAGATGATACCAAAGAATTTTGATGATGTTTCTGCAATCCCTTCTTTCGGTTCTTCTGGAACTCCAACAGTGACTGCCAACAGATACAGTTTGTTCATGGTTAGTGGAATTGCAGATATTGAAAGAATAAAATAGCGATAAAACAAGGTCATCTCCAGGAGTCCAAAATCAATGCCCTTACCCGCAAACATTGACCAAACACCATGGATGTATTATTGATGAAATTACTCTCCACCAGCCTTTCACCCTGCAAAACAATTTTAACGGGCAAACAGGGAACAAGTTATATTTTACAGATGAAGACATGTTCACTGTTAATCAAGTCCTATTAAGAACAAGTACTGGACAACATCTTACAGTCACCTATAATCTGTAATCAAGCTAAGAATCTTTTCTCCTAACTATTACACTGAATCTGTAAGGCAAATACTTTCAGAGATGACATATATTGTGGCCTTGCATATCAAATCTGTAAAAGTATAAAGAGTCCATATACAAAGTGGAAACAAAATAGATTACAACCTGATTTCCAGTTCTTTTCTCTCTTTCTGCTCCTGCTAAGTCCACTATCGTAAGCATAGCATCACTAGACTGCATTTTTGTCTCGTTGGAAAAGCCATTGCACGTTGCTCGTATGTTAATGATGCATTGTGAGCGACTGCAAGTAATTCCAAATTAGTATAGAACATGAAGCATCTAGTTAAACATTATTGAGAAAGGCTCTATTTTCCATGTGAAAAGGCTTCTAATTCATTTTCTTATCAATAAGTAAAAGAGAACAAAGGTTATAATCATGTTGGTGAGCTGAGAAAGGTTAAAATCAAGTTAAAGGGAAAACATTTCTGCCAAATACCTTGATTGGCTGTTAGAGTTTGTTCTAGCCGTTGCACGTTTCAGCATTGCCAGTCCAATTAAAGACTCTGCTTCCTCTAAATTCCGGATTGGTACCTACAATACTTAACATAAATGATTGAGAAAAGACGGACAGTTACAGTATTCATCAATCATCATGAAAAGCAACTGAATAGTGAATATTACTACTGTCACCCAAAGAAACACCACACGCACAAAAAAAAAAGTCACAAACCTCTTTCAAACCCCTGATGGTTGATTGCTGCACAGACAATTCAGAGCTTTCACCACCTAGTAAATCATAAGCTTTCTCCCCTTTCCCTCGTTCGGAACATATTTCAAAAATGGACAAGTTAAATGACCTGAAGAAAAGTAAAGAGATGTTTTAGATTAAAGTTGGTATAGATTAGCATTTTAGATGAACAAATAGTGCCTCAATGATTTAGAAGAATTCTCATCACTCTTCTTCTTGAAAATTTGACGAAGTGTAAGTGGTACAATGCCAGGATTTTTCAAACTTCCAAAGACAGTGTGAGTCTTCCCTGAGCCACTAGGTCCCAATGCTGCCAACATTCCACTTTTCCCTTTCATGAAATCCTCCAACAAAGGTTGAACCATTTTATCATACACATCGTTCTACAAACATTAAAAAACTCGTCAAGTCTGATCCAATCTCAAATTCGACTAAAAAAAAGGAAGTGAAATTAATACGAGATTTGATCGAACCTGGGAACAATCAGCTGGGAAAACGTGAGAAAACCCTTCGTATACCTCAATCTTACTTCGTTTCAGCTCTTGCAACGCTTGAGGTGGAGTTAATGTGACTGAATAAGAATCGTTTAGAGTAATACACGCTTCTTCGTTCTTCTTAATCTTCTTCGAAATCTCCGGATTCTTATTCTCTTTCGCGATGTTCTTCTTCGAAGGATTCTGAGGCCAGACATTTCTAGGTCTGCTCTTCGTTGTGGTGACTTTAGTGAAGCTTTTCAAAGGTTTGATTCTCAGGAAGATCTTTAAACTCTCTGAACTCGAAGGTTTGAGTTCGGATTGCGGGATTTGGATATAGAGAATCTCGTCGATCGGAAAAGAAGGAACGACGTGCGTATTGGCGGAGGATAAAGAGATGAGTGGTTGCTGTTTAGCTGCAGTAGCATACGGCGTTGCTCTAGCTTTTCTCGGAGGATTCCGTCGTACTGTTACAGTGGAAGGGCACGGCGGAGGACTGAGACTTTTCTGTTTCTCCTCCATTGTCTTTTTTTCTCTCAATGGCGGAAGAAAGTGAGTTTCCAAGTTTCAACTTTTCAATTGAAAATGTAAAATCCTCTTTGATTTTTTTTTTCTTTTAAATTTCCTCAATTTTAAAAGCTTTTTTTGTTTTATTAACAATGGGCTTTTGCTTGAAGCCCATTGTATTTGTGCAACAAATAATATGGCCCAGGTTCTCTACACCTCCACGTCCGCCTCGTCACCGCCGCCGGAAAACGTAAGCACGTTTCACTCATTACCGTTCAGAACCCTAAACCCCTTAATCTCTCTCTCACCACTAGCTGATAAAGTCTGTATAATCTCAGTAAGATCTCGCCACAGTTTCTTTTTTTGATTTTTTTTGCTCAATTTAGCTTCTATGTTAGCTGATTCTCGTTTGATTATATGTATGTGGGTGGTTCTTAACCACCTAACTTGTGCTGTTCAGTTTAATTCTGTTTTAACTTTTTTTTAAGTTTTGATTGTGTTGTGTCTCTTTTGACTCTTGGAAACTACTATCTCTGTTTTCAGAATTTTTATTACTATCTTCACGTGTCTTGAATTTTATGTTGCTTCATTTTGTCTCTAGTTTCGTGCTTCAATATTAGTTCTTTTAACTTTTTCCTGTGGAATCTTTTGATACATGGAGAGTTCTGTTCCTATCAATTTGGTTTCTGTAGGCAAATTGGAACATTTAGAGATGTTTTATGTTGCTTCTTTTGTGTGTGTTTTTTTTTGTGTTGTTGTTAAAGGTTCTTTAATGGAGAAATCTCGGGAAAGTGGCTTCTTGTTGTGTAATATGTGTGGGACGATGCTGGTTTTGAAAACACCCAAGTGTGCAGAATGTCCACTTTGCGAAACAACTCGAAATGCTAAAGGTATCCACAAAATTCGTTTTGGATATTCTTTATATCTAATCGACCAGTTTAGCTTCTTGGTTTGGTTAATTTTATTGTGCTTTAAACATCATTGTTTTCAGAAATCATCGACAAGCAAATAGCTTACACAGTTAGTGCTGAGGTATGTGTGTAAATCAATCGAATTTGGTTTCTGTGCGAATATCTCGCTCTTGATTTCTTTGAGTCCATTGTTGTTACCTGCTATGTTATGGAAGACTGCTTTTGTTATTCTTGCAAGAACCAATGGTCTTTGGTGTTTGAATTAAAACGGAGACTAATCCAACTGCGGAGTTAGTATACACAACTCATGATCTTTGGCTTTGTGCAGGATATCAGAAGAGAATTAGGAATATCTCTGTTTGGTGAAAAAACGCAGGAAGAAACTGAGCTACCAAAGGTTTTATAATAAGATAAACAAAATCAGTAACATATTATGGTTTTTCTTAATCCATGCCTTCTGATTTTGGTTATTCTCTTTGCAGATCAAAAAGGCGTGCGAGAAATGCCAGCACCCGGAGCTTGTATACACTACCAGACAGGTAAATCCAAACTTTCAACTTCTTGCTTCGTTTCAAAGAATGTATTTGTTCATCAGAGTTTTCTGAATTGCAGACAAGATCAGCGGATGAAGGACAAACAACTTATTACACTTGCCCTAATTGTGGACATAGATTCACAGAAGGTTGACATTATTATCATCGATTCACTGAGAAGACCAGTTTTGTTTCTTACATTAATGTTACAAACTAAATATTCAATGTCATCATAAGAACCTTTTGTATTGTTTCTTACATTAATGTTACAAAATCAATACATTTCAGAAAACTTTTTTCTTATTCGTTTTAGAGAAAGAACATAAAATTGAAAATCTATTACCGCCAGGCTATTTTGTGCCAAGAGAGCCTTCGTAAAAGTCACGGCTTAGCAAGTCACACAAAAGTAAAGAAGAGTTCCATCACTTTAAAACAAGACAGACCCAAAGCCCATCAAAGTATTCAAAAGCCCATGGGCTTATTTTATTTGTAATATCGTCGATGTTACGTAGCACCACCACCTTTTCACCGCAGCTGTAAAACTCGCCGGATGTTATCAGTGGCTACGTCACTTTTGCCAGCAGCTTCTGCGTTGCAACGAAGCTTCGGTTTGATCGAAAACCTAGGCATGGGCAAACTACTCGGCGGCGGAGATAATAACATGATCGCTGGACCGGGATAACCATCAAATCCCTTCGGAAAATCACGCAGGTTGTTAGACGAGACCGGAACTGAACCGGTTCGAGTCAGTCTCGGTGCAGACTCAGTGAACTCTGCTTTCTTCTTCTGTGTTTCATAAAGTGCTCTCGTCTGAGTGCAATTGAGAGTAGAGTTGTTGACACGTGGGCGTGAGCTGTTGAGGCGTTGCAGAGGAAGAGTTGAGCTATTGACACGTGGTAGAGGGAGAAGTGGAGGCTGCGAGTAACCAGGCGGCGGCTGATTTGCCGGCGAATAGCCCCAAGACGACGTTGGGTTAATCGGAAGAGCCAAACTTCCTCCGGATATTGAAAGTGAACCACGAGAACTCCTTCTTTTAGGGTTCTTGAATGGTCTCAAACCCGAAACCTGTTTACCAGGTGAACGTTGGACTGATATTGTTTCCATTGATTCAAATTTGAAATTTGTTTTAATATAGTTTCAAGAAAAGAGAGTATTGGTGAAGATATCGAACAATAAAACAAGGGAAATTAAAACAGAGAAAAATGTTTTTGTATATGCGTTTTTAATGGCGACGATCTACCAAATAATACGATCGAATTAAGCCCTATAAGTTGATAAATAATAAAGAGAAAGCGAAAATTTTCTAAAACATGTTAATATTCAAACTTCCATAAAATGATCCGAAGGATCGTTCGATAAAATATCTCTCTCTAAAGAACCCTAACCTCGAGAGGACAGATGTTGCCAGACACTGGCACCTCTGTTTCTTTTTATAATGGAAACCACCAATAATAATGCGTATATATTAAATAAATATTGTTTTTTTAAAAGTATTTATTTATTTTAGACTAAATTGTCGCAGTTTTTAATGTTTATAGCTTCAAGTTTACATACCAATTGCGCAATATAGCACAAGTCCCGGGAAAATACTGCAGGACGGTCACCGCCGATTGAATATGAACCGTTGGATCATGAAATAAGTATTACAATAGCCGCTGAGAGAATCTGAGCCGTTTAATTAGGGATCTGCTTTAGTATATCTTGACCATACACGTCTCTATCATCGGTGGCTTTCTTCTTTGATGACCTCACGTGGAGGGAATGTATGGGTCCCAGTCGATTTATTTACCGTAGATATTGACACGTGTCACCACACCAGCCACTCATCGTTGTCGCGAGGTTTTCCAGAATAGGATTGGTCGGTCTTCATGCATCGTTTGCATGTGCCTGCCATAAAAATAATACGAAGGAAGAAGATATCGAATAGAGTATTTTATATGGTGGACATTATAATAGAAAGCATTGAGGATACTACTACGATATTGTCTACTGCGTAAAGATCATTTTTTAAAAATAATCATACAATATTTAATTGAAATGCAATTGATATGTTTAGGCGTTTAGCCGGATATTAGTATAGTGTTACCATTTGAATGAGCCTAAACAAAGAATAAACTGATTAATAAAACTACGTACTGCCAATCAAAACCTTGTCATTAGGCACTAGACACTGCTACCAATAGAGTTTCTTAATGTTACCATTTGAACGATTGAGCCAATAGGCACTAGCTATAGCTACTACCGAATCTCTTTAACAGGGGATTTGTTTTTATAAAAGAGAAAATTCATAACTGACGGCTAGCTAGCTAAATAATACTGCGTAGAATTTACTAAATATAAGAAATTAAGTAGACCTATCATTATGAATTATGATATAGTGGTTGAACATTCGTGAATGACATATTTTCGCTGCAATTTAATTAGCTGTGATCATTTATTTAATTAATTTACCTAAAGATATAACCTAAAAACATTACGAAAGGTGTATGCAAACATTTGGTCAATGATCGCATTCAAAATTAAACATGTGATCATACTTACTAAAGATGCTTAAAACATAAATAATTTATCTTTAACCCTAAAATCTGATCACATCAAAACAACTTATTTATACTGAATGAATTAACTGCCATATATCAATACTAATAACAAAGAAACAAAACTTATTTAGTACTCTATTCTATGTGGATGTGCTATGGAACGTAACACCCAAAGATTAATATAATTAAGACACAAATATGATTGTGTATGTAAAGACACAAATATGATTGTGTATGTATACACATATATTATACGGAGGTGGTTGCCTCGGTAGTATATATAGGGTTATATATTGCCTATATATATATTATATATAACTTGGATGATGATCGCAGTTTTTCTTTAACTTGTTTTGGTATGAATGTATAATCATGGTTAGGTGTCGTCACTCTTTTCTTTTCATCGTCTCGCATATGCATATATTTAATACATTGACAGCGTGTTTGGTAGAACTTTGGTTTCATATGTTGACTTCCATTTCTTCAACCAAATAAAATCAAAATTTAACGCTAATCGCACTTAAGTCCAACATAAGCTGAACAATATATACATATACATATTAATTGCATTATGTATAGATAAAGAGGCATATCACGTTACATACCTTTTATTATTTATAACCGAAGAACAAGACTTAGGAATTATAGTTTATAGTGTATTTCCAACATTGTAACATGATCTTTTTACTTTGTAGGGTTATTGTTTAGAAACTACGTTACAATGTTTTAATTGCATTGTAACATGATCTTTTTACTTTTTACTTTTAATTGCATATATGTAGTCTGATGTTTTTATCAATGTTTTAGTATTTTACCGTGCTATTGTCCTGATATTATTCTAATATGTGATTACTTTTAATTGATTTTCATTTCATTTTCTCCATTTTTTCTTAATCGAAAACATTACTTTTCCTTATATTCATTCTTCACCAAACTAAAATTTCCCTCACACTATACGTAGCTGCTATCTAGGGTTTATGTGGAGTTACCACGAGACAGTGCATCGCTACTTTTGGAGTCTCCTTCAGCGGATGACGTGGTCCATTATGATTATTATTACTTTGTGCACCGACCATATCTAAGTCCACGAATATTACTTTGTATATTTTTGTTTTATAGATCTGCTTTTTATGACATTTCCATAGGTTGCTTCGTATGTGCTATTTTGTCTTTAACTTTAAACCTTTGGATTACATCTTCATATTACATAACATATGTTTAAATTGCTGACGTAAAACATGACGAAACTGAAAACAAATTCGTTAAGTTCTAAATATAAGTATATATATAACATCGCGATGATCGATTTTATACGATTTTTCGCTATATATAATACGCAAGTAGGTATATAATACATCGAATTATTGTTATTTATCACCGAGAAATTTCCAGATTGAATTTCAAATAATGCATCTAATTAATTGTTGGTCGAGATTACATCAGCTACCAAAATATCATTTTCTATGAACAAAGTTATAAGTATGATAGAGATTAAAGGAGGCCTTCCCATCAATGGGCTGTTTACTTCGGGGCATATATATATATATATATATATATATATATATCTTAATTCTTAAGGCTTCCACGTTCATCCAAGTATTGATTTCCTCGGCCTTTATCATTTTAATTTTAGTTACGTTTCGGTTTTAACTTTCTGGTACCCTTAATTTTGTTAGCTATAAAATGGAAATCATGTATTTCTTTACACATCATAGTGGAATAGTTGGCAACAAGGACTAAACGTTACATTATATTTTACATCAAAAGAGAAGATTAATAAGTAATCAAGCGAAAAAAATGGCGAGCGAGAAGTTGAAGCAAAGGTTTGATGAAATTGACAATCTATGATCCCTTGCAATAATAAAGTCATAATATGTCGAATCTATTGAAACTATAAAATCGCAGCCAAACAAATGGACGTTTCAGAGACACTCCGTACATAACGCTCTTGAAATTTTCCTATTCGAAACCGTTTTTTTTTTTTTAAGTCTCTTATCAATATATCTCTTAAGTGAAGGATAATAGTAATGTGATGATGTGTTTGGAGATTTCTCTTTCCCTAACGTAAATCTACGGGCAGATCAAAATATTAATTACCCACAATTAATATGAGATTTCTCTTTGTGGATTAAAATTTGGGTTGGTGGTTCTAAGAAGGAGAAATCTGAAGAGTGAGATTTGAATTGATGAGAAATGGGAATAATCAGCACAATATTGGGTGCGATTGGTTTTGGATTCGGAACAACGATCGGAATCGTCATTGGTTATTACGTTTTTATCTATTCCCAGTCTACTGATGTTCAGGCATTTTCGATCATCTATCTTCTCGCATCTTTTATTTTATCATCCATTTTGTTTCTTTCCGATCGAATTAGAATTTTGTTTAGATCTTTTTCTCTTAGAATGTGACAAATCCTGCCTATATGTATTGGATAATATTTTTTCGATAATTCCTCTAATGGTCCTTTGTATATTATATCTCAAAATAGTATGCATGCATGAAAAACAAACAATCATTTGTTTGTTTCTTCTCAATTTTTTTTTTTTTTTTGGTGTGATTTGATAGATTGGGTTCTTAAAACTATACAGGAAGATTGATATCTCAATAATTTAATAACTTTTTAAAATTGAAGCTGACGTTCTTCTTGGTTAGCCAAAGTTTTTTGTTAAATTTTGTTGCCATTATTTGTTCAACCGTTGGTCAGGATCCTGAGATCAAGCCATTGGTGGAGTTAGATTCAGAGACTATAGCAAAAATGTTTCCTGAAATACCATTGTGGGTGAAAAATCCTGATTTTGATCGTGTATGTTTCTCTATACCCTCTAAATTAAATGTCAATATATATTATGGTCTAATTTGCAACAAAGTCTCTGTTTCTCTTTGAAGATTGACTGGATTAACAAGCTCATTGGCTATATGTGGCCTTATTTGGACAAAGTAAAGTCTTCTTCTCAGCTTCTTAGCTTCATGTTTTTGTCTTTAGTCCTCAGTCACTATCAACCACATGGTTCTTATAACGTTTTCAGGCAATTTGTAAGATGGCCAAGTCAATTGCAAAACCCATTATAGCTGAGCAAATTCCAAACTACAAAATCGATTCAGTTGAATTTGAAATGCTCACTTTGGGTTCATTACCACCAACTTTCCAAGGTTTCTTCTTGTCTTTAACACTCATAAGATACACATTCTTGTTCTTCAGATTCACCTTTCTTATGAAAAAATGTTTGTTATGATTCTCGCTCTCATTTGCAGGAATGAAAGTTTATGCAACTGATGACAAAGAACTGATCATGGAGTTGTCAGTGAAGTGGGCGGGGAACCCTAATATTATTGTTGCAGCCAAAGCATTTGGGTTAAAAGCCACTGTCCAGGTAAGTTTTTGATCTGATGGGAAAGAAAATAAGTCTTTTTTATGATTACTTACAAGATGCTTTCATCAGGTGGTTGATTTGCAAGTTTATGCTACTCCAAGGATCACTTTGAAGCCATTGGTTCCATCTTTCCCCTGTTTTGCCAACACATTTGTCTCTCTTATGGATAAGGTATAATTCTAAAAGGAGCAAACTTGTGTTGTATAATATTGCCTTAAAACACACAGAGAGTCTAAAATTTGATTTCTTCTGCAGCCACAAGTCGATTTTGGACTAAAGTTACTTGGTGCAGATGTAATGGCAATTCCTGGCTTATACCGATTTGTCCAGGTACGAAGTTTTGAAAACTGTTTCTTTACCTTGACATCTAAACAAACATTTTTATTCTGACCTATAACTATGTTTCTTGGGTTTCTTTCTTATTGTAGGAACTCATTAAAGATCAGGTTGCAAACATGTACCTATGGCCAAAGACTTTGAATGTACAGATAATGGATCCTTCTAAGTAAGTTTTTTTATTTGTCAAATGGTCTCACTAATGTTACTATTTGATGGTTTTGAATTTTTTTTTGCTAAATTTAAATTTTCACAATCTGCAGAGCAATGAAGAAACCTGTTGGACTGCTTAATGTGAAGGTGATCAAAGCAATAAAGCTAAAGAAGAAAGATCTTCTTGGTGGATCAGACCCTTATGTGAAATTAACACTCTCTGGAGACAAAGTTCCCGGTAAGAAGACAGTTGTTAAACACAGCAATCTAAATCCTGAATGGAATGAAGAATTCGATTTGGTTGTCAAAGAACCAGAGAGCCAAGAACTACAGCTCATTGTTTATGACTGGGAACAGGTAAAAAACCTCTTTGTGAATTAGCTTCTTTCGATAAATCGATCTCTTGAGATCATTTTGCCTTTCAGGTTGGTAAACATGATAAGATAGGAATGAATGTGATTCAACTCAAAGACCTTACTCCTGAAGAGCCAAAACTCATGACACTTGAGCTCTTAAAATCCATGGAACCAAATGAGCCAGTTAGCGAGAAATCGCGAGGACAGCTCGTGGTGGAAGTCGAATATAAACCCTTTAAAGAAGATGAGATTCCAGATAACGTTGATGATCAAAATGGAGTAGAGAAAGCTCCAGAAGGCACACCTTCTGGTGGTGGCTTACTTGTTGTTATTGTTCATGAAGCTGAAGATTTAGAAGGCAAATATCACACTAATCCTTCTGTTCGTTTGTTATTCAGAGGAGAAGAACGTAAAACAAAGGTAACACATTATCTCTTACAAACTCAAAATCAAAACTTGTGAAAAGACATCAAATTTATTACATTTGGGTTTTGATTTTGCAGCGTGTGAAGAAAAACAGAGAGCCAAGATGGGATGAAGATTTTCAGTTCCCATTAGATGAGCCTCCCATAAACGATAAGATTCACGTTGAAGTCATAAGTTCTTCTTCACGAATGGGTTTAATTCATCCTAAGGTAGAAGAAACATTATAAGATATTTTTTTATTCCTTTTAAAGTATAAGATCTTTGAGCAAGAAACAACATTTTTGATTTGATTTGATCAGGAAACTCTTGGTTACGTGGTGATAAATCTCTGTGATGTTGTGAGTAATCGAAGAATCAACGATAAGTATCATCTGATTGATTCCAAGAATGGTCGGATTCAGATTGAGCTTCAGTGGAGAACTTCTTCTTGAATCCAATGGTTTGTGTTTTCTTCTCCTAGGGCTCAACGAAACAACACTTTTGTTTTTTGTTTCCTTCATATGTACGTTAAATCTCTAGATTCGTTAAACTATTATTCGTTGTTGCATCAATGACTCAAATTCAAGCATAATGGGCCTATAAATAATGAGTCTCGTGTTCGTGTCCGCCTTAATTGAAATGGGTTTTTATGGAAATTACTGTTTTAATTTATTTCTTTTGGCATATTAGTAACTGATTTTTTTTTTGTGGTTTCTGATTTATTTTGCAGCTTATTGGAAAATGGAAGTAGCAATGAAGTTATCTTTTGGCAGAATTTTCGTTTTTTTCTCATTTATGGTTTTAGAGAATTCTGGTCACTATTTTAATTATTATATAAACAAATATATTTGACTAAAAATGAATTGGAGTTAGTTAGTAAAGAAAAGAGGGATGGTTACTGGTTGGTGAATAGTTGGTAAGCTACTAAGCTTAACATCTTTGATATCATGATTTGGTTAACTTATACCTTCCCCACTTTCACTTCGGTTTTTTATTCCCGCAATTATCTCCTCCAAGAGTTTTTTTTGTTTCTTCTAGATTTACCACACATTTTGTTGTTGTAGAGTTGAATAAAGAGTATTAATGGTAAGATTACTCCAATTCAAATTGGCATTATGCATGTTGTTGAAAAAAAAATATGAATGGTTAAAACATGAAATTTTTATTAAGTATCGTTGTTGTACAAATTACTATGTTCATTTAAATTAATATTTATGGGTTTAATTATATATATATATATAGATATATATATAATACACTCTTAATTTTTCATAACTAAAATTAATAGACATGAATGTATGCTATTGTTTTGTTGTCATGCAAGTATATGCTATTATTTTTTCTATAAAAATAAAAATATAATCGAATGTGGATTGAAAAAGTTATAAATGCTATTAGATGCCAATTAGCTACTAATTATGATTGATCAAATTTGACAATAATTATACGAAGCTACCGTCTGGTGTGATTATGATTAGGTGATGGGACAATCAGTGACGTGGTGGCGTTATTAATTGGTTTAGTTAGAGTTGGGCACGTCCCATTAGACTCTGGTCGCCTATGTTTCGTAATCCGAAAGGAATCGAAAAGAAAAAAATATAAGTAAAACAGAGTTTGATACTACTATTTAGGAATCGTGCCGGCACGTTCTTGATGAGAGTTGCCAAATCCAATGATTATATAGATTTCATTCATGCCTCTCCGTATTTTGCTATACTATTAAAGTCTCTCGTATATCATTAATTTTCTTTTCTTGTCTTGCCATACTATAAAGTCTATCGTAGATCATTTGAATTTACCACCCTTGAAATTAAAAACACACAAGAGACTTGTATGTTTTCTTTTATCCAGAGATTTTAAGATTTGGCAGTCATATATGTCCTTAATATTGATTTATGACTGATTGACTTCAGCCCTTATGTGAATAGGAGTTTGTTGCCCAATACGGGAATTCAAATTCGGTAGGTAGACAAAGTTTATTCTAAGATCATCTAAGGTTTTGAGACATTTTTACCAACTATTATTTGTATACCATGATATAAATTTATCGATAAATGATTAATATAATAAAACAACTTTAGTTGTTGTTTTGGTAGGTGCCAAGAGGATTAGCAACTTATTTCACAAATATTGATTGGTTTTGAGTTCAAAATAATCAAACTTCATTAGTTTTCAATTTCATTTTTAATAGATTATAGTTGTGGTAAAATGCACAAATATGGATGGTTAAATCTCATGCCGGTATATGTTTTGATGTTTTAAGTTTTAAAACAGACTGTATTCTGTTAGTTTAACAATCTTTCACAAACATGAAGGAGTATGAAAAATCAAAATTTCTACAAATAAAATAGACCTGGAACTTTTTTAGAAAATGCATGGTCTGGTCTTTATTAATATACTAGGTTGATAATAAAGTCGGATGGTCCGAGGCACTCTAGTTGTTTGGATTTTTGCTGAACTGGGACCAAACATCGCTAGAGCTAGCTCCAAAGATGGTAATATAGAATAAGTGTACATAAATCAAACAACTCATAGTGCTAAATGACTCGTGGTGATTGAACAACTGAAAGCTTTAGTATATAGCAAAACTTAAAAGTTTAAAGTAAATATATTCCGACAATAATATTTAAAAAAGCGTTAAGAAAAGAAGAGATAATACAAACATTCATGACAAATGTAGTATTTTTTTGTTCTCGTCTTTATAACAGACAGATCCTCAGTTTCACCATGATTTCAAAATTCAAAAATCCGTGACATAAAAGAAAAAAGATTCAAAATTTGAAAAACAAAAGACAAAATAGGTGGTAAAAATATAAAGTATAATTAAAATAATAAAGGTGAGTGTATATGATAAGGAAGTGTTTGGTGCTATCCGTAGCTGGCACATAGTTGTATTAGTCTCTCTCTCTCTATAGGCTCATCTCAAAGTCATCAATCAACCGCCAAATTAAGCATCTTCTTCTTCTTCTTCTCATCTCTCCTTTCGATTACGCTTTGCCATTTTTGAATTTTCCAATTTTTGTAATTTGAGGATTCTCAGATTCACACGCTTGCGAGTTTGAAGAAATTGGTTTGGTTGTTTGGAATGCTGAGGATTTGAAGAAGAAGAGAAGCAAAGGGGGATTTTAAAGGAGATGAGTGCTTCAAGGTTCATAAAGTGTGTGACCGTCGGAGATGGTGCCGTCGGTAAAACTTGCATGCTCATTTCTTACACCAGCAACACTTTCCCAACAGTAATTTTTCCTTCTCTTCTGTTTCTAATTTCTAATTTTGTTTGAGCTCGTTGCAAGAGTTGATTAGTGATCTGGCTAGCTTATTTGGAAAAATGGATTTAGAAACTATCTCTAGAATCTATTATGTGTTGTTTCCTCCAAGATCATGAGCAATTTCATCTAACATGTTCAAATTCCAGATTTGGATTGGAGAATCATATTTTCTCTATTATAAACTGATCAATTTCGTGATTCTGAGGATTTAGCTTTTATACTTGTTTCAACATCATTTGATCTTGAAGTTAGTGTGATGATTTATAAAGGAGGATTTTAAATGTAAATTTGTGACTTGTGATTGGTTTTCAGGATTATGTTCCAACTGTTTTCGACAACTTCAGTGCTAATGTGGTTGTTGATGGGAACACTGTCAATCTTGGATTGTGGGACACAGCCGGTAAATCTTTCGAAAAACCCGGTTAACCGTTGGAAGCTTCCTTCGTTTTGTTTTGGGTTTGACATGGTTTGTTTTTGGGGTTCGAAACAGGTCAAGAAGATTACAACAGGTTACGACCTCTGAGTTACCGTGGCGCTGATGTTTTCATTCTTGCTTTCTCTCTAATCAGCAAGGCTAGCTATGAAAATATTGCCAAGAAGGTTTGTATCTTTTGTTAATAATCCAATATCACTTGTGATGAGTGAACTAGTTTGATTTTGTTCCTTGTATGCTTCTCTTTCAGTGGATTCCTGAGCTCAGGCATTATGCTCCTGGTGTTCCCATTATCCTCGTTGGAACAAAACTCGGTAATCAAACTCTTTTCTGATTGACTGATCTTGCTATTGTTTTTACTGAAAGATCGTTTGGTTATGTTCCTACAAATCTTGTGTCTCCAACAAAGCTTTTTTAAGTTTTCTTGCAAAATTTGTGTTGTCATGGGAGATTGTTAAATTATTGGTATTTGCAGATCTTCGAGATGACAAGCAATTCTTCATAGATCATCCTGGTGCAGTGCCAATTACTACTAACCAGGTACTTACTTCTTTAAAAGGTTAGTCTCACCATGATTGCTACTTCTTGATGAAGTATTGTCTAATGTTGTTATGAATGTGGCAGGGAGAGGAACTGAAGAAACTGATTGGATCTGCGGTCTACATTGAATGTAGTTCAAAGACACAGCAGGTAGACATTACAAATCGCTTGTCTTGTTACTTACTGTTTGCATAGCTTTCCGTTAAGAGGCTGAAGTTTCTTTTTGGGGCTTCTGCAGAATGTGAAGGCAGTGTTTGATGCAGCCATAAAAGTGGTGCTTCAACCACCAAAGCAGAAGAAGAAGAAAAAGAACAAGAACCGTTGTGCCTTCTTGTGATAAAAGAATCTGTAAGACTAGGTAAACAACTAAAAGAAGAAGAAGAAGTTGATTTCGACTATTTGATTCGTCCCCATTTTAATATGATAATTTCGACTGAAGCGAGACATTTCGAGTAGCTTTTTGTATAGTTGCTAAAACGAGCTGTGTTGTTGTGTCTTTTACTCCTTTGTTGGCGAATCTCGAGTTCACAGAGTAAGAGATGTTGTGTTCTACTTTTGCTATGTAGACTAATCTCTCTCTCTCTTTTGTTCTTGATGGAGATCATTTTGTATTAACGTATGAATCTAATTACTATGCAATTTTTGTTTTTGTTTTTAACTTGTTGCTCTATGCTTCTGCCCCTCTAATGCAAGTAATGCAATGGGCTTAGTTGGGATCTATCTCCAGCTGCCTCAGACTCTCAGGGATCGTAGCAGAACCTCTGCAATCGTATTGCTCACTTTAACCAAAAGCTTCCAGTTGCACAAATTCATGTATTATGATCGAGTCAAAAATATAATTTGTGTTAGTGTCAAAAATACAGAGACTGTGATGGTTACAACTGAGTCAACCTGTACAAGTTACGACTATGTCTAATGCTAAGAAAGAACAAAACAATTTGGAGACCTAAAACAGGACAGTGTATGGTAATGAAAAAATTCCGACATCTGACAAAAACTGAGCTCTAGGAAAAGAGGAAGAATCTCCTGACGACTGCAAGTTCATGACCACGTCTTCATTATTCCTGATAGCTTTGGTAGATGTATTCTCTTGCCGTCGTGTACCAAAAAGCCAATCATCGCAGTTTCTATCATCTTTCCCCAACGAAATGCAAGGAGGAACCCATTCATCAATAAACGTATTGTACCGAGATTGTTTGCTTGGCTTATGTTCCTTTCTCTTCTTTGACTCAGAAGGAATCACAATCATGTCACTCTCAATAGAAGTTGAGAGCAGGTTCTGATCATGATCAGTGGTTTTTGGAACTGGGACAGAACTTGTTATTTCAAAGGGTCTCTCAGACCTTGAAGTGGAGCAAACACGGTCCTCTTGAGGTACGACAACCTCAGCTTCTTTCGGTTTCTTGAAAACAAAACGTATCCGTAGTGGATTACCAGCTACAGACGTAGCTGCAAATCATCAAAAATGTCGGTATCTCAGTACAATACAATATTCAAAATCAGATATTTAATTTTGTCCAAGAAGAGAAGCAAACAAACCTTTGATTTGACTCTCAACAACAGGAGAAGCTTCCCTACTTCTCTTCTTACTGTTCTGGCTACCATCAGACAAATATCCAACATGAAGTTCTTCTGTCAAACAAGACTTCTCAAGTTGTTCAGATTCATCTGAGACTTGCTTAGTTGAGAAATATTGCTGTTTCTTAAGGGATTTCTCTTTCTTTAGTCTCTTATCTTTCTTTTTCTCCTTCTTCTCTTTCCGATGCACCTTTTTAATATCCACTATTTCTTGTCTTTCGATCTTTATAATCCATCAGAATAAAGGATTTAGACTAGAGAAAGGATTATTATCGGGTAACAACCACAACCCATATACGTGGGCACACCATTCAAACACACAACAAAAAATATGTTAAAGATTCAAAACATATACATCTACAACACGTCTTTTCAAGTTGACTATTACCAAACATAAATGTTTACACGATATCGTTAGAATAAGAGACATGGCCTATAGAAAAAAAAACAATGAATAGATTACATTAATTTCACAGATCTATGGTCAATTTAGTGTAACAATTCTAACAAAAATTATAAGATAATTTTCCTACAATTTTATTAGCCAATCAGACACTTTACGCAACCTAGTGATAACCAAAAGAGGTATTTATTAAGAAATTTTAATATCAGAATTAGATCTCATCCGAACATAGAATAATCCATGTTCAGACGAGAGAACACCGTGCGAATCAATCACAAGAACTGAGTTGCTCAACGAACCTTAGTCGATTCGACCAAGTTCTGACCGTTCGCCCAGTTCCTTGCATAGACAGGCGGTGGTGAAGTGAAATATCTCGACATCGTTTTTTTTTTCTCTCTTTCTCAGATCCAATCTATTAACGGAAACGAAAACGGTACGGATAAGACTAATCGAACCTAGGTTTCTAATCACACAAATAAGGCGCCTCTTTGTGGCGCGAAATCAATCGAAATAGAAACGAGAGATTGAGAAGAGAACCCTAATTTTGTTTTCCTTGGATTCGTATTGTAGATTCGAAGAGAGAGGAGAAAGAGAGACAAAATCTATTGCGGTTGAGAAATAATTGTGAGGGGTAAGGTTCTATTTAAGGACGCGTGAAACACTGAGATCCGCCGACTCGGCCTATACTTACGTTTGGGGGGGGGAATAATGAGAAAAACTCTAATCGTCAGATCTTTATTTATTTATTTAAGGGATATTTTCGTCATTTTCTCCGTGAAGCTCGGTCCGAAATTGCTACGTCATGTGAAACACCCTTTTTATCCTTTGCGTCTTTCTTACTCTAATAACTTAATTATTGGGTGACCATAATAACAAGCCCACTTGCATATTCCTAACCGAAACCCAATGTAATTAAATTGACTATGTGATTAATGAGTCTAGTCCGACTTGGTTCCTCCGTTCCTTGCACTTACACAGAAAAAAACAGCTAGAATTATCTGTAGACGTATCCATCACGCGTTAAAAAAAAAACATCTCCTCACTTCTAATCAACGGTTTGTTATATTGCCACGTGTGACTTATAAAGTGTTCGCGTCGCATACAATCCTCGCCTCACCCCAAATATTCCCTTGACCTCAATCTATCTTTCATCTTCTTCTTCTCCCACGCTTTCATCCCCGATCATCATCTAATCGAATTAATCGCCGACGTAAAGCTAACAAAACTCCAATCACTGATCAGCGATGCACCAGGGAGATTACAATTCCTACTATCACCAACAGTACTCTCAATTCCAAAACCCCAGCCCGAATCCTAATCCTAATCCTAATCCCAATCCTTCTCTGCCGGCGCCCATAGCCACTGGTCCGACCGATCTATCTCGTAACACGTATGCATCGGCGCCACCGTTCACAGGTGGTTACGGAGCAGCCGATTACTCTAATTACTCCCAGAATTACCCACCGTATGGACAAAACTCTGATCATGTCCCTCCTTCAGCTCCTTCCTTCACTCCCGCAGCACAACCACCTCCTCCTTCTCCTCCGGCGACGTCTTTAAACCCTAATTCTTATTCCACCTTCAACCAACCGCCTCCGCTCACGATTCATCCACCTGCATCTTCTTACGGATCATTTGATTCCTCTGCTCCGTATCAGCAATCTACGACACAGCCGATGTATTATCCACCGTATGATCAGCATCAAACCTCTGGCTATTCTTCTGCGCCTCCTCATCCTTCATCAGCCCCTGCGCCGAATCCTAGTCCTAATCCTGTTCATGCTCCGCCTTACTCATCATCATTGTACTCAGCACCTCCTTACAGTGGCGGAGGATCTTCAATGCCTACTTCGTATGAGAAACCATACGACAAGCCTGTGAAGTTTGATCAATCTGATTATGGCGGTTACAACCGGAGCAGATCGGATTTAGGATCAGATCTATACGGAAAACGATCTGAGAGCGGAGGAGGATACCCCGCCGCTTATGATGATTCATATGGCGATGGCGTTTATGCTTATGAAGGAGGCAAAGTTGAGCCTTACGGTTCTCGTGGAACTGCTCCGAAATCATCTAATTCGACCTTGTTCGATGATTATGGACGATCCATTAGCTTTTCTTCAGGGAGAGATTCTTCTGCTAGCTCAAATTCTGCTAAGATTGTGAGAGCTGTCCCTAAGGCTGATACGCAGGAAGATGCCGCCGGTGGTGTGCAGAAATTTCGTGTCAAATTGTTAGCTGAGACCTACGGACAGACCACAACAGATGTTCTTTGCCAGGTAATGTCCCTAATTCAGTTTCTGCTTTTAGGTTTTGTGTTAACCTAAACTGTTTTTAGTTAATTGGATACTTGTTTTGTGCTAGCAGATTGGTTTGGATGGTCTTCGTATGCTTGATCCAAGTACTAGCCGAACTTTGAGAATATATCCTCTTGAGAACATTACAAGATGCGAAGTAAGAGACTAGCTCTTTTTTTTCCTAAGACTGAATTTCTTCCATTTTCATGACTGAATTTCTTATATCTATTGTAAATATCTCTCTGTCAGAAACTAGATTCTTCTATTCTGGCTTTTTGGTCTAAGACTCCGGTAGACATTGAAGCTAGACGTATTAGACTGCAATCGAATAGTTACACCACCAACACCCTTCTGGATACAGTGACAGCTGCAATGTTTCAGGTTTCTAATCCTACATGTTTATATTACTTCAAGTCTGTGTGTTCACTAATTCGATGTGCTTCTGTTTGTTGGTTTTAGGCCAAGGAGATTGGGGGAAGTAGCAGGCCTCCTGCCTCTGCAAGACTTGTTGAACAATCTGCTGAGAAGAAAAAAGGATTGGGTGATTGGATGAACATTATAAAGCCTGTAAATGAGGAGAAAGATCATTGGGTAGGATTTTCATTTTGTTGGAAAAACACATAACTCTCTTGTAGTCAAACCGAAAGGCTAAGGGTAGTTTTGGTGATCAGTTGCATCACTTATTCTTAATGTTTCTGCTTAGCTGTGGGTATATCGTTCTAACTCCATGTTATTTTTTGCTTCAGGTCCCTGATGAGGCTGTTTCGAAGTGCACATCATGTGGGTCAGATTTCGGTGCATTCATGCGAAGGGTATTCTTTTCTCCCTGATCTTTTAATCCCAAATAAGTTGTTGGCTATATTGGGACTTACAACTTTTTTATTTTTCAGCATCACTGCAGGAACTGTGGTGACGTCTTCTGTGACAAGTGCACTCAAGGCAGGATTGCTCTCACTGCTGAGGAGAATGCTCCCCAAGTCCGTGTTTGTGACCGGTGCATGGTATGCTTATCTATCTGCTCATTTTCCCTTAAGTTGAGGAATCATGTTCCATGGATTTCTGAGAATGTGTTGATCTAGCTTTAATATGGAAAACTTTGGTTAGCTATTTTTCTCAGAGAATGTACTGGTTAAAAGTCCTGCTGCTCATGTGACTGTTTTTGGATGTGCAGGCAGAAGTGTCACAAAGGTTGAGTAATTCCAAGGAAGCTGCTAGCCGGAACGTGAGTGTGCAGAGCCATGAAGACCTCGCTAGGAAGTTACAGGTGAGCTATTTTTCCTGGGTTCTTTTTAAGTATAAAGGTTTATAAGTTGAGGTGATATCCAGCACAATGTATATAAATGTTTCCTGATGGCGGATATGCTTGACACAGGAGGAAATGGAGAAAAACCGCAAGTCTTCGTCTGGTAATTCTTCATGTTTAATATACTTCATGCTTTTGATTTATTGTTTATGGTCTTTTATGGTTACTGACAATGATAGGTTTATGGTTATAACAGGTTCAAGGGAAGCATCTGGCAGGCGGATGAAAGAAGTAGCTTGTCCAACATGCACAGTGCACTTACAGGTAAGATCCTTTGATAAACCGTCTTTCTTTGTATGATTTTAGTACCCTATATTTTCTAGCACATGGAAAACAGGGAGGTCCTCATAGTTATAATCACGTGTGCTGGTGTGTATGATCATCTTGCAAATACATTGATGGAATAGAATAGCTAATGTCATACCATACATCTATGAGATCTCTTCATTTGACATAATCCTAGCACACCTCCTAGGATTCTTTTTTTAATAAATGAGAGGATAGAAATGTTACCTGTGCGAGCTCTAGGTATGGTCGAGGTGGTTGTCTATTAAAATTCGATCATAGAGATTGTCGCTAGATCATCTGAACAGTTAGTTAAAGCAAGTGGATAGAAGACTCGAGACAGATTGGAAATGTGAAGTTGACTTTTGTTGTGTCTCTTGAGAGCCATATATGTGATTCTGAGAGATTGTCATTCATTAAAATTGCAGGTCCAGGTTCCAATCTCAGGATCAGAGACCATCGAGTGCGGAGTTTGTCAAAACCCTTTCCTCGTTAGCGCACATTGATCTTCCTACCCTCTTTTTTGCTTGACATATATATCAATTAAAAGTACGAGATTTGGTCATTTGGTTATTTAATTGGGTTTGATCACACCAAATAAGTTCTTGTCCTGTCTCATGTGGGTGTTACTTCCTCTTTGTGTGTATATGAAAGTCTTTTGAGTGATGAACAGTCTTTTGTTTTACGTAGCCTGTACTGATTGGTTGGTTTACTTATAAGACCTCCGATGTCATTACTCGCTGCTTCAATTTCTCAGCCATTCTCATACTCGGAGAGTTATATATTCTTGTCTGTAATCACTTGTTCGTGTTGTTTTTGCACAGAACCATCTCGTATTTTCTTCCTTTCTTTTGGTAGAAAGAGTGTTAGGAATATGAGAATGAGAGTAGTGGTAGGTTTGCTGAATATGAGGAAAGTTTGAAATGTGTGAATGAGAAGAGCTGTAAGAGACAAGTATCTTCTTCTTATAACCATCTAAACTGCATGCTTGTGTCCACATTTTTCTGTTTCCGATCTGAGTACAAACTCTTTGGCTACTTTAGTCTCCCACTCTTTTTATTTTGGAGCTTCACAACAAAATTCTCTTTCCTTAATTACCAGACAATATAGATCACATATGAAATATGTTGCAAGATAGTGTGTTTTCTTCCTCTTCTTCTATGTTTAGTTCGAAGCTATCTCGACGTGTTTTGTTTCTCTCACTCTTTTATTTATTATACGTGACAATGTATGCTTCAGCAAACCGCTTACATCGAGTTTCAAAGCTAGGTCCGAGTCAAGGACCAAATCCAGTTCCGAGTCCAGGGCCAACCCTAGCACCAGAACCAAAGCCAGGTCCCAGTCCAGGGCCAAAACCAAGTCCGAGTTCAGGACAAAAGCCAAGTCTGAGTCCAGGAGCAAATCCAGTTCCGAGTCCAGGACCAGCCCTCGCACCAGGGCCAAAGCCAGGTCCGAGTCCAGCGCCAGCCCCCAGACCAGTGCCACCTAGGCGACATAACACGACGTTTCCAGCAATCTTTGCGTTTGGGGATTCGATCTTAGACACAGGAAATAACGATTACATTGTGACATTAATCAAAGCTAATTTTCTGCCCTATGGCATGAATTTTCCAAATGGAGTTCCCACCGGCAGATTTTGCAACGGCAAAATCCCCTCTGATTTTATAGGTGAACTGCCTCTACAAAAATATTCATCCTTCTATAACTACGTAAGCTCATGTGCCATAAGGCCATTGCAATATTTTACTGTAAACTAGAGAATGCTGTTTAAGAAAAAAAAAAAAAGGTATTTTGCATGTATATATTCCATGGAAATATTCTCCTGAAAATTATATTATTTATTTTTCTGAATTTCACAGCGGAGTATTTAGGAGTAAAACCAATTGTACCGGCATATTTAAAACCCGGACTGACCCAAGAAGATCTCCTCACTGGTGTATCTTTTGCTTCGGGTGGTACTGGTTTCGATCCTTTGACACCTATCGTAGTAGTAATAACTTCAGTTCCTTGGCTTTTCTAAGTCTTCTCTTTTATTTTTCAACCTTTTCATTTCATTTCATTTGGTTTTAAATGTGTTATCAAAATGTTATATGTAGAGTGCCATACCAATGGCAAACCAATTGACATACTTTCGAGAATACATAGAGAAAGTGAAAGGCTTTGTTGGAAAAGAGAAAGCAGAACACATAATATCCAGAGGCCTAGCCATTGTGGTTGCGGGCAGTGACGACCTGGCCAATACCTACTATGGTGAACACTTGGAAGAATTCTTGTATGACATCGATTCATATACCGCTTTTATGGCTAGCTCTGCTGCAAGTTTCGCTATGGTACGTGAAACTAATGCTCTCGTCTAATTCTTTGTATGAACAAGTAAACGAATATGAACTTATGAAATTTTTGACAGCAACTGTATGAAGCTGGAGCAAGAAAAATAGGATTCATTGGTGTTTCTCCGCTCGGGTGTATACCTATTCAGAGAACAACAAGAGGAGGACTTCATAGAAAATGTGCTACTGAAATAAACTTTGCAGCTCAGCTTTTCAATTCCAAACTATCTACAAGTTTGGAGGCAATGTCTAAAACCTTGGTAAACGCCACATTGGTATATATTGACATCTACGCTTCTTTCGCTGATATGATTGAAAACCCCAAAAGATATGGTAACGCTTAACTGCTAGCTCTACATTGGTGTATGTGAGTTTTCTATTATGGCTTTAAAGAATATTTATTTTTTTGCAGGATTTGATGAGATTGATAGAGGATGCTGTGGGACAGGGCTATTCGAATTAGGTCCTCTTTGCAACAAATTTACATCACTTCTTTGCCAGAATGTGTCTTCTTTTATGTTTTGGGACTCTTACCATCCAACGGAAAGAGCTTATCAGATCTTAAGCAAAAGGTTTGTAGAGCATGACTTGGGCCCTTTCTATGACAATAAATAAATATGTAAATTTTAAGTGACACATTTTGATGATGTTTGAGATGGAATTTGGGTAATTAAAAGCTGTAAATCACTTGGGTTAATGTTTTAAAGCATGATTGTTGTATTATACATATAAATTGACATGGAGCGAGAAAGTCAGTTGTTTTTTCTAAAGATATTTGTATTCTGTGTGTTTCGACAATAATCCGACGAATAAAACCAAAAAGAATAATATTTTTACCATTGGAACAATAATATTTATCGAAAGTTTTTTCTCATTGAAAAAAGAGCTGCTAAGTAAAGAGTGTGAAAATGCTGTTAAATTATCGTATGATGAATCCAACTGAATTAAAACACCTTCTTCTTGTTTTACATAATCCAATCCATCTCATTCCAACAAAGAGAAATTAGAAAAATGATTAGTGGAAGTAAAATTGTTACTATAAAACTTAAATTATATTATAAGGCCATTAAGGAAAATCTATACGAAGGCCAATTCACTAGGAACTTCTCGTCCTTAGACACAGTCGCATATGTATCCATATACCCTAACTCCTATATATAATCCAACTAGTTACTCTGACTTCTGATAAACTTTTCTGGTGGAATCAAGATATTGAAAATTCAGTTAATTAAGCTTCTTTCTCATGAGCTTCTACGCTTTGAGAAGTCGCAAAAGAAGCTAGAGAGAGTTATGTCCCAACTCATCAAAATGTGTGATGAGAGAAGCCTTGAGACACATGCAACTTCAACACGGCCACATAAATCGCATGTCCTATAATCTACGTAATGCATATATATACATACGCATACACATATTGACATGACAGTGCCAAACACTTGAATGAAAACTGTGTTTTACTACTTGTAGTAAAACCATGAAGCAATCTTTCTTGGTCGACTCTTGTTCATATTCACGATTATTTCGTTGTGTGTTCTTTTTCTTGTCCTTTTGTATCATATTCGTGCCAACGACCCATGCCCAAGTTATCCATAGACGGCTTTGGCCGTGGCCACGATGGCCAGGGCCGTATCCATTGGTCCGGCCACGACCATGGCCATTGAACCCACCAGCACCAGGCCCTTCACCAAAGCCTTCCCCACCACCAGGCCCAGCACCAAAACCTGCCCCACCACCAGGCCCAGCACCAAAACCTGCCCCACCACCAGGCCCATCTCCATGCCCAGTAACACCACCAGAGCCTCAACCAAAGCCACCACCAGCACCTAGCCCATCTCCATGTCCACCGACACCACCACCAGCACCTAGCCCATCTCCATGTCCACCAACACCACCTAAGCCTCAACCAAAGCCACCACCAGCACCTGCTCCATCTCCATGCCCACCAACACCACCTAAGCCTCAACCACAGCCACCACCTTCCCCAGCACCTAAGCCACCTGTCCCAACTCCACAGCCTATACCACCACCTAACCCAACTCCAAAGCCTTCACCACCACCTAACCCTACTCCAAAGCCTATACCACCACCTAACCCAACTCCAAAGCCTATACCACCACCACCTAACCCTACTCCAAAGCCTATACCACCACCTAACCCATCTCCAAAACCTGTCCCAGCACCACCGCCTGCTCCACCTAAGCCAGAGAACAAAACCATACCGGCCGTGTTTTTCTTTGGGGATTCGGTCTTGGACACAGGAAATAACAATGATCGAAAAACAAAGGTGAAAAGTAATTATCGTCCCTATGGTATGGATTTTAAACAAAGAGTTGCCACTGGTAGATTCAGCAACGGAATGGTCGCTTCCGATTTTATATGTTCGTACTCTCTTAATTTCCCTCTCCATTTTTTTCTTTTATGACCGGACCTTGACCCAATATATTGATATTGACAATTAATTAAAGTTTTCTCAGCATAATGAGAAAAAAATGATAAAACTATGAAATTCTTCTAATTACATTTGCTTTTGTTTCCCAATCACAATAGCCAAATATTTGGGAATAAAAGAAACTGTACCGGCATATTTAGACCCGAAACTACAACCAAACGATCTTCTTACGGGCGTATCTTTTGCTTCGGGTGGTGCTGGCTACCATCCTACGACATCTAAATCAATGGTAAGTTCAAATCAATTAATATCCCCCCATATTATTATTATATTATTGCAGCCATAATCATCATTCTTCTAATTAATCTTTTTGATTTAAATCAGAAAGCAATACCAATGTTGGACCAATTGACATATTTCCAAGACTACATAGAGAAAGTAAATAAGTTAGTAAAACAAGCGAAGCCCGAAGAAAATTTGGGAGGTTTAGAGGAGAGGAATCGTCAAATAATAGCCAAAGGAGTAGCAATTGTGGTCGCGGGAGGTAATGATCTGATCACTACATATTTTGGAAGTGGTGCTCAACGACTCAAAAATGACGTTGACTCTTATACCACTAACATGGCTGATTCTGCCGCCAGTTTCGTTTTGGTACGTATTCTTATAGCTTTATATCCTCCTATTTTCGCTTTTCGAAATTCCTAATTTTGCATGACTTAATATGCGGAAAATTACCCACATTTGCACATAAAAGTAGGGGGAAATGAAGTCTAATTGTAGGTCTTTAAAAAAAAAAACATTTCGCTAGTGTTTAGGTGAATATACATTCTTCAAGAATAATTATCTAGAGACTAAACGTATTGGGCTACAACTACTGTGTTATGTTTAAAAGAGTACGCCATATTGAGTGTTTTATGCGAATCTACTATCAAAAATGGTTATTCGTTATATTAATAATAATGTAAAATGTATAAATCGGGCAGCAATTGTATGGGTATGGAGCAAGACGTATAGGAGTGATCGGAACACCACCACTTGGATGTACACCATCACAAAGAGTAAAGAAAAAGAAAAAATGTAATGAAGAGCTTAATTATGCTGCCCAGCTTTTCAATTCTAAACTCCTCATTATTTTGGGTCAATTATCAAAAACTCTACCAAATTCTACATTGGTTTATATGGACGTCTACACTATCTTCAGTCAGATGCAAGAAACTCCGGATGTTTATGGTAAATATATATATATATATATATATATATTAATGTGATAATTCATATAATACTACAAGTTATTTATAATATATGATCATGGATATGAATCTGAAAATATTTGCATGCAGGATTTGAGGAGATAAAGAAACCGTGTTGCAAAACCGGAGTATTGGATGGAGATATACTCTGCAAAAAGTCTACATCAAAAATATGTCCCAATACATCGTCTTATATGTTTTGGGACGGTATCCATCCAACTCAAAGCGCTTATGAAAGTATAAACAAAATACTTGTAAAACAATACCTCCCTCTTTTATCTAAATAATAACTATTTTTATATATTACATTATTTATCTTTTTATCATACGAAAATAGAAGCTTTTGCAATGTATTAATAATGTACACATGGGCCGTCTCTGTGACTAATAATGTAGTTAAGCAAACACCATTTGAGATATTTATGTAAGATTTTCCTTTTGTACCAATCCTCATAACCCATCCATGTTTATTTTGTCACGTGAATTTTACAGTGCCTTCATCTGATATCAAAAAAAAAAAAAAAAAAATCTTTTTCAAAATCATCAAGTCTATATCAATTTCTTGGAAGCGTCCTCATCCGAATGGATATATATAGGACAGTACGTAATTATATGTAATATCACCACTGTGTTCAAGATGTTAACTATGCTGCATAGGTTTTTAATGCCAAACTCTCCATCGCTTTAGGTCAATTGAAGAAATCTCTAACGGCTTCTAAACTGGTTCTCATTGACATACTTTCCCTTTCAATCAGAGTCTAGGAAACCACGTATATTATGGTACTTTTAGACCACGATTTTTTTTGTAACTATATAAACACAATTTTCATTTTCATAAGTGTTGAAGGACTTGAAGTGATAAAGGAAGGAAATGTTGTCGAAAGGGAGAAGTGGAAGCAGGTCCACTTTCCAACCAAGGTACATCATCTGTGATTCTGTGTGTAAACAATATTCTGTTTATCTGTTAAACCTTAAAAAAAAAATCTGCTTATCTGTTTGGGATACCTATATTAGTATACTACATGTCGACATCCTACCCAAAAGTATAAAATCTTAACCAAAATACTTGTGAAAAATATCTTATACTATTTATTAAGAATCTCGGATTAAAGACAATATACATAACTTTTACCCCAAAAAAACAACATATAAGTTGCTCCATTTTATTATCATTCGTTTTTAAGATAAAATATTTCTGTAAATGTGTAGGGGTCATGTATGTTACTCTATTCAATGTATTAATTGCTAATTAATTTAGAATTCAATTACAGTTTCTGTCTGAGGAGATTTTAGCAAACCAGTGTTTGAGAGAGTTAAGTTCGATTAGCAACTGGTTTACACTTACGTAGGAATACTGTTTTGGACCTTAACAAGGAAATTTAAAGCTTAATATAAAAGGAAAGTCACAAAACGTGTGATAAAAGAAGCCTTGAGACATACGCAACTCTTAACACCGCGCAAAAATCGCATGTCCAGATAGAGATCAAGACATACACACTAACATAGTGACATCATTAGTGGTATAAACACTCATGCAAATAGTATCTTTGGTAAAATATCCATCTTTATTTTTCGTTTGAGAAGCTTTTTTCAAAGATTCAAAGGTATAGAACCATGAAACAGTATAGGCTGATTTATTCGAGATTAATTGGATATGTTTTCTTTGTCTTATCATCATTTTGTATATTCTTCATGACCACGACCCATTCCCAAGTGATAAACCAGCAACGGCCATTGCCATGGCCACAGTCAGAATCTGGGCCAGGCCCACCACCTCGCCCACCTCCTTTATCTAGTCCATCACTAAAGAACAGAACCACACCGTGTGTGTTTTTCTTTGGGGATTCAATCATAGACACGGGAAATAATAATAATCTAACAACAGAAATGAAATGTAATTTTCATCCTTATGGTATAGATTTTCTACTCGGAATTGCCACCGGTAGATTCAGCAATGGAAAGGTTGCTTCCGACTTTATATGTTCGTACGCTCTCCCTCTTTTTATTTTTCTGTTTGCCCTAACTTTGGCCCATTAACATGTTTTTTTTTCCGATAATACTCGACAATTGTTTTCTTTTTAACTCAAAATTTGATTCTATATCAATTTGAAGAAAATACATAATCATGATGATTATGTTATCAGTTAATACGGGACAATTTATTACATATTTTTTTAAATAACATATTTTATTAATATTATAAGCAAATGAAACTAACTAAAACATATATCGTATAATTTTGTTTTGTCAATAGACTCAATACTATTTGTTTTGTATTAAAAAACGAGAAAAGAGTTTGGAAATTTTAAAAATGGCTGACTTTAATGTTCTTCTAACTTTTGTTTTTTCATAATTTCTGTAGCCGAATATTTGGGAATAAAACCAATTGTACCAGCATATTTCGACCCTAAAATACAACCAGAAGATCTTCTCACCGGTGTATCATTTGCTTTAGGTGGTAGTGGCTATCACCAATTGACTCCCAAAAATATGTAAGTTGCAAGTCAGTCCCTTCTAGATTCAATACCTAAACTTTATTCCTAATCATTTGGGCAAAATGTAATCAGAGAGTACTGTCAATGTTCGACCAATTGACATATTTCGAACAATACATAGAGAGAGTAAAGAGGTTAGTAGGACAAGAGAAGACCAATCAACTATTATCCAAGGGCTTAGCCATTGTGGTAGCAGGAAGCAATGATTTGGCTATTACATACTATGGTCAAGGTGTTCAATGGCTCAAAGACGATATCCACTACTTTACTTCAAATATGGCTAATTCTGCCGCAAGTTTCGTTATGCTACGTACCTTCATCTATCTTACCTTTATTTTTCTTGGAGTTCATAATTTTACTCTAAATCAATTATATTTTTTGACAAGTATTTACCCCCAACTTAATAAGAATAAAAGAATATGACCCCGTGAAAAAACGGAATTTACAAAATTACCTAATACTCCATCTGTTCCTTATTAATTTTATTTCTAGGATTTTCACACATTTTAATAAAACATATTAAAGTTGCATCATTTTTGTGAATAACAATTTACTATAACTTTGAACCAATAGCATTTTATTATTTTTTTTGAAATCTATAATTTATCATAAATAGCTGATAAAAATACATTGAAAATAGAAAAATGGTAAATTTTTGAAACAAAATTTTTTTCTATAAATAGGATTAACAAGGAACGGAGGGATTATTACAAAAGATTTAAGATACTTTAATTGAATGATATTGGAATTAATCATATTTGTTACCATATATATTTAAAATAAAAAAATATTGTAGATGTCACCTTTTATTAGGGGTATTGTCATTTGTCATCCCTTATTTTACTTGCAAATTTTGTCACCATACAGCTCAATCAGACACTTTTTACTTTTCGTTATCTTCTCTATGCAACAACAGTCGATGATTTAATTTTCAAAAAACAAAAAAAAAAAAACAATCGAAGATTTACATGTACTTACACGATGTAATAATGTAGAGGTATATAAACTTGATAAATGGTAGTAATGTTGAAACTTGATCATGATTAGTGTTTAATACTGTATATGGCGCGCGCGTACGTATTATAAATGGGACTAATAATCAAACGTTAGATTAAAATTTTCTGTAGCTTGTTAAACTAACAACAATCACTTTTCTACATGTGTACAATTGAATAGCAATTGTTTGGATATGGCGCAAGACAAATCGCAGTGATAGGAACACCACCACTTGGATGCGTACCATCGCAAAGAACTCTAAAAGGAGGTCTTCGTAGAGATTGTGCTCAAGATCTAAACTATGCTTCTCAGCTTTTCAACGCCAAACTCTCAATCACTTTGGATCGATTGGCAAAGACCTTACCAAATTCAAATATCTTTTACATTGACATTTATTCTCCTTTCAGTCTTATATTAGAACATCCCGCAGATTATGGTAATTTTTGGACCGTGAATTTTTATAACTATAGTACTATTTTCGTGTGATCATGTGTATGTAACTTGAGTTGGGAAATTATTGCAGGGTTTAAAGAAGTAAAGAAAGGTTGTTGTGGAACTGGACTTGTTGAAGCAGGTCCCTTGTGCAACCGATTCACAGCATTTGTGTGCTCCAATATATCTGCTTACTTGTTTTGGGATAGTTTTCATCCTACGGAAAGATTCTATAAAATCATTACAAAAATACTTTTTGAGAAATACGTCCACCATTTAAATTCGGGGAATTGGGTAGTAACTATTTACTTACATTATATAATTTTCCTTCCTTCAGAAATATGTATAAAACTATTGTAAATCACTCTGTTGATAATCTATAGATTTTAAGAGAAACTTTTATCACTGTTTACAATGTTTTAAAGATCAAACTATTGTAAATCACTGTTTACAACTAGCAAACATTCATCTTGAAGTCCACATCAACAATAAGATTAAAAAAAATGTAATAATTATATATTCTTTGTTCATTACAAATAGTTTAGAGATAAATTATGAATACTCACAACATCATTAATTACCCTAATCATGAAAACACATATCAGTTCATTACTTGATCAATAGCTATTCTCTGGTGCAACTGTATAGCTAATGATTATCTATGACTTGTCTTAATAATAGCTTGTAGTATATATGAACTCACGAGTAATCATCTCAAATTCCACATCAACAATAAGATAAAACATTAAAGAAAAAACATAGACGACCAATTATATTTTTTATTTATTTTTATTTTTTGACCAATTATATTAGTTCACTGAGATTAATGTTCAGCCTCATTATAACGGCAAGGCTGGAAACAAATCAAGCAGTTCTTTTGATGGATAGATAGTTTTCGAGACAATGTATATATAATGATTATCTTCTTTTTGGGACGTCAAGAAATGATTATTATATGCAGCTATCTTAATCGTAGCTTGTATTGCATTTATTAAGCGAAGAACAACTAAATTTTTTGTAACGAAGAACAATATTGTTGCTTTGAAGTAATCAACTATATAACGTGAAAACCAAATTAATATCATTTAATATGCACATTCTTGTGAAGTAAATCAGTTTAATAGCTAAATAAAAATGAGTGATAAGACTTAATTTGCTGGATTGGCTAAATATATAGAATCACTCTAATGATAGAAGTGTCAAGTGAGGAGTGTTCGTTTAACCACAAAACTAAACAAGTTTCAAACCATTTTTTAAGGGACTCGATGAACTCTCTACCTTCACTTGAGTATAAATCTATGTAAGCTGATAAACTAAAAAATTATAAACTAAAAAAAATAAAATATTACAGCAGAGATCTTTGAAAATAACAAAAACGTACTTAACAATCTCTTTGAGATGGAAAATACAGTAATCAAAGTTGCAGTAGTATTATTTTCTTTGTGGATTTCATGTGTTCAAGCACAAAATAAAAGTTTTCCAGCGATTCTTGCATTCGGAGATTCGATTCTCGATACTGGTAACAACAATCTTCTCTTAACCGTGACAAGATGCAACTTTGTGCCATATGGTCGCGATTTTCCTAACCATATTCCTACCGGAAGATTTGGGAACGGAAGAGTTCTATCGGATTTCATTGGTATTAATTGTTTTTTTTATACAACTTACATCAATTTTTTCTTCACATTCTTTAACTTATTATTAATCAAATAGTCCATATTAACGACATTCTAAAATGAAAATGTTATAAATGTATATACAGCCGCAGGTCTAGGGGTTAAAAATCTTATACCTGCCTTCCGTAGCCTATTTCTCAAAAGAAGTGAACTTTCTACCGGTGTTTGCTTTGCATCTGGTGGTTCAGGACTGGACAAATTAACTGCATCTTTACAGGTAATTAAAACACATGTTAATTATCACTTTCAGTAAGAACAAGAAATAAATCTTAACTAAACAATGTAACTCATTTGTATGGTTAACTATGTAGAATGTTATATGGGTACCCGATCAGGTGAAAGACTTCGAAAAATACATAGCAAAATTAAACAAAGAAGTTGGAGATGAGGCTAAAGTCAAAGAGATTATAGCCAATGCATTGGTTCTAATTTCAACGGGAAATAACGATCTTGGCATCACATATTTCGCAACTCCGGCTAGAAGAGAGAAATACAATATCCAAACATATACTGAAATGCTCATCGGTTGGAAAACTACCTTCATAAACGTATACAAACAAATTTATAGTTTTTTTTGCCTATGGCTTCTTCTTTTTATATAGATTATATTGAATTCTTATTTTTACATGATAACAGAGTCTATATGCTTTGGGAGCTAGAAAATTCGCAGTTATTGGTACGTTGCCGATAGGATGCACACCAGGGGCAAGAACGATTGGTCGAGATTCCGTATGTCTTCCTCACGTAAACTTTGCTGCAAAATTATACAATGAAAAAGTAGCAACTTTGGTTAACCAAAGCAACCAAAGATACTCCGATGCCAAATTCGTCTACGTTGATCTTTATAACCCACTTTTTGATATGGTCAACAATCCTACCAAATATGGTAAGAATTTGATTAACATACTCTAGTTTTGAATATATGTGTGTGTGTTATTTTTTGGTTTGTTTTAGATATAATAAACAAGGATGCTAATTTACATTTTTGGAAATAAATTTCAGGGTTTGAAACGTCAAACCCATGTTGTTGTGCGTTGACGGCTCCGATCCCATGTTTAAATTCGAGTAGTCATGTGTTTTGGGACTTTGCCCATCCTTCAGAAAGAGCCTATGAGACTCTCTTACCTAAAGTCCTCAACACTATCAGCAGCAATCTCGCTTAGTCACTATTTTTTGTTTTGTTTTCTTCATATTAGAACCTTGAACCGTGCTTTGATAATTCCGGTTAGTACCGATTATCGCCGATGAGCCACTTGTAGGGGTATTGTTTAGTTTGGATCATGTTACCATGCAATTTATGTAACGTACATGATGATAATTGATCATTGATAGTTTACCAAACAAATAAAATTATGAGTTTGGTATATTCTTTTCATACACACATATATATTGTAGGAAAAATAAACTATTTATCTAAGAAAGGTGAATTTATTTGCTGCCAAAAAAAAAGGTGAATTTATTTATTTTGATAAAAGGAACCATAACACGATAAAAATTTGGAATACTAAAGTTCACTATAATATAATTTCCATTAATTCATTTTATAACCGAGTTTTAATGGGTAATATAGGTAAATATCAATGATTGTTTTTTTTAAAAAAATTATCATTGAAGTTTTTTTTGTTAACGTGGTAATTTGCTTATTAGACGATCAAAATATATGGATTTGACATACATACAAGATCTTTACTCAACGTGACAAATTACTTTTTAACAGTCGTTATGTAGATCATCCGAAAAGAATATCACTGCAGGTACCAACTAGTTTCATCGATCGTCTCATTTATTGGCAGTCAAGCAAAAGTTGAGTCAAAACAATTCATTTTTTGGGGAACCTTTACAACCACCAATCACCATATTCTTTGTCTTTTTTCTTTTTTTTTTTTTTTCCCCCAGATTTGACACTATTGTTGCAATACTATAATTTCACTATTGAAACATGTCATTGAAAATTTCTCATTGTTGAAGTTCTTATTTTGTATTTGCCACTAAAATAATAGAAAATCCACGAAATAAAATAAAATAAAATAAAATAAGAGAAAATACAAAATAAATAATATGTTGGTAGTCTTGGTTGATCAGTTATCACAGATAGCATAGTAATTTTCTCCGTAAAAAATCTTTGGTGTTGATCATCTAATTTATACATTTTCCATTCATATCCAAGTTTGCAATACTTAATTTATAATTTACAATTTTTTCGTTAATTGTATAATTCACAATTTCACATGGATTAGATTACACCTAGAAAAACGTGTATGTTTTTCCATTCTCCGTGATTTTTGCAAAACCAAGTTAATGTAGATTTCTGAATTCAGATAAGGAAAATCATTTTTTTACCATCATTACGACACCGTATTTCCAATATTTTTTACTTCTCCTTTTTATATTAATAAAAGGGATAGTAACAAACCGACTTTAATTATAATTAAGAATTGTGTCTATAAATAGATCCCCAATTCCCAAAACCTTGCCTTCCATCTCCTATAGCCGCGACGATTCTCCTCTAAAACTCTCCAGTTTTTTTCTTCTCCCGATACTTGCAACCATGTCGAAGAAGATCATCCTCAAAAGCTCCGACGGTGAATTATTCGAGATCGAAGAAGCGGTGGCTGTCGAGTCTCAGACGATTAAACACTTGATCGAAGATGACTGCACCGGTGACGGAATTCCGCTTCCCAACGTCACCGGAGTCATCCTTTCGAAGGTTATTGAGTACTGCAAGAAGCACGTCGAGGCTGCTGCAGAGGCTAACGGCGGCGACAAGGATGCTTACGGTCCAACCGAGAACGAGGAACTTAGGGCATGGGACGCCGATTTCGTCAAAGTCGATCAGCCTACACTCTTCGATATCATCCTGGTTAGTATTTGTTTCACTCGTTTCGTTTCTTGTTCTTTGATGTTCTTAGTCTTAGGGTTCCTAATTGGGAGATTATGTCTGATTTGCGGAGTTTGTTAGGATTCTAGTGTATATGACGTCGTTTTGATTCGTTAATTCGAGTAATCTGTAAGAAATTCTTGGTTGATATTTGCAGGCTGCTAACTATCTGAACATCACTGGACTTCTTGACCTTACTTGCAAGACTGTGGCTGATATGATGAGAGGCAAGACTCCAGAGGAGATGCGTACTCACTTCAACATCAAGAACGATTACACACCTGAGGAAGAAGCGGAGGTTCGCAATGAGAATAAATGGGCCTTCGAGTGATTTAGATTGGCTTTTTCTTTTTTTTTTCCCCTCTTTTGGTTTGCAATTGTCGTTGCTTTAGAACTTACGAAAAAAACAGAATTCTTTGTTCTACTAATAAGTTCTATTGGTTTTTATGAAAAATACTTGAGAGTAATGTGTTGGTCTTGCTAAACCTTATTCCTCTTTATTCTTATGGTTTCTTCTTCAATGGTGTCTTTGGTTTATTTAATACATTATATGCTCACTATAGTTAATCTTGGGTATCATCACTTTTGCTGGTTACGGCAAAAGGACTCCTAACTCTGTACATTCCATTAGACCATGTGATTGATCCAAAAGCATGTTAGATATGTATCCCTTGTTGCTTTGTTCAGAACAAGTAAAACCTTGTGTTGTGCGGTTTGAGATCCTTATGATCTGGTCAGTGGTAAACCCTAAGTAGCAGAGAAAGTTCAGGTAGTCCATGTGATCGGTTTCATAAACCAGTCCAGGTGACGAAGGTCCAAATATAGTAACCTGCCCAGCACCAAAGTCATAAGGTGTGGCCTTGGCACCTGTTTCTGTAGTTATATGGGTTCCACTGTTGGTCATTTGCACGGCTGCAGATAGAGAGTGTACTTGGGTTAACAGTGACCGATCAATCTGTAATCCCCAGCTGTTATCTACTTGATTTTGATTTCTCACCTGTTGTCATGATGGCAGATCTGATTGCTGCAGGACTCCAGGAAGGGTATCTGGATTTGAGACGAGCAGCAATCCCAGAGACATGGGGACATGACATTGAAGTCCCTGATTCGATGTTGAAAAGTGGCGGTGGCTTGCCTTCTGGTGCTGCATTTACGTCACCGACCAACTACGATGCCAGTATGTTGACCCCAGGCGCTGCAATATCAGGCTGTAACAGGTTTCTCATGGAGTTAAGTTCCTGTGAATTTTTCTGTAGAGATGGTGAAATCAAGAGCTTGTACCTTGAGGATGCTTCTGGTAAGCAAGTAAGGACCTCTTGATGAAAAGGATGGTATAGATGGTGCTAACATATGTCCTGTTCGTGATCTTGTAGGCATGATCGTTGCAGTTGGTTCTCTACAATGTGGATTTTGATATTTTAGTTTTCTGTTTGAAAGCAATATCTTGTTAACTGAGACAGCTTATTTTTTACCTTGTTGAGTTTATGTAGGACATGATTTGTAACCCTTCTTCTGGTTTTATTATTGTCACTAGAAACAGGGGATCAATAAAAGACAGATCCATTGACTCGTCATCAATAATTACCATACCGGTGCCTCCAAGTCTCTTAACCTCTTCGCTTTTCCACTGGATCATCTTTTCACCAAGATCATTGTCGCACATAACAATCTTTCCCTTAACAATGGTTTTGTTCATTGTATCAGGTGCGCAGTTCCTGATGGGTTGAAGTTGTGTTGTCTTGTTAGTATAGGTATAGCAAAGTTACTCTATAATAATGTTAAGATGAAACTGTTACCTAGCAGCTTCTTCATTAGCAGAAATCTTCTTGGCTGATCGTGCGTGTATTAGTGGGGTAGCCTGTGTTTTATCGATATTGGCAATATTTATTCCAAACCCCTGCAGATAAATTCTATAAGTATAATGAGATGTTAAATGAATGGAGATTTGTCAGTTTTTTGGCTTTTATTCTTACCTCGATTAATCTGTTTTTGTTTCCTCCTAGAAGGATGTTGGACTCAAAGCCACGGTCAATAGTGCTGGCAGCAACAGTGATCATCCATGGAGCAGCATTAACCACGCTTTGGCTAAATGGGCCATTATTTCCTGCAGAGCAAACAACAGTGATCCCTCTCTCAACAGCATGAAATGACCCGATGGAAAGCGGATCTTCAAGTAAAGTGTCTGGCCATGATCCCATTGATATCGATATGACATCAACTCCATCTGTGATTGCATCATCAAATGCAGCTAGTATGCTGGAGCCACGATAGCCGAGGAGTGAGCATGCTCTGTACATAGCTATACTTGAATATGGTGAACCTCCTCTCATGATACCGCTTGCCAAGCCATAGTAGGATGCATCAGAGATTATGTGCCCTGCTGCTATTGATGCCACATGTGTCCCGTGCCCCAAAAAAGTCTCGTGGTGTCTCAAAATCAGGGTCTAAGAGGAATGGCGAATTGTAATACCTTGCTCCTATTATTTTCCTGTTAATGCAAAGTTTAACGGAAAATCAGGGTCTAAGAGGAATGACGAATTGTAATACATGTGTTCTACTCTCCTCAGGTTCTGCATACCTATTGCAACCAGAAGAACCAGGTTCCATCTTCTTCCCTCTCATGCAAGTGCCCTTCCATCTCGCTGGAACTGGACCCATGTGCCTGTCGTCAAAGCTCTGTGCCTCGGGCCAGATTCCTGTTTTCTCCATCAGAATATGCTGCATTGAGTTTTTTTTTTTTACTCAGAAGTAGACAGAAAGCGAACGTAGATATTATATATATATTTCATTGTTCACCTGAATCAATAAAGCCGATAAGGGTGTCTTCTTCATGCACTTCGGATTCTTGTTGATAGTTCATTTCTCTTTGATAACTTTCTTGCACCAAGAAGTCCCACGAACGAGTTGTGTGAAGCGGTAACATCTGATCAGGAAAGACAGATACTACTCCCGGTTGCTTGGCCATGAGGCGTGCTTCATCTACCGATAAATGGGCTGCGAATCCAGAGAACCCATGTTTGTATCTGTGCATGAGGGTTTTGCCACTCCTGATGCAAGTAAGATACTGTCTTAATTTTTTGCTGAATCATGGTTAGAAAAATCAAAGAGTTCTGGATATAGTTATCACCGCTTTAACATTAAGCTGAGAAGCTCAACATGGTCATTGCTTATTGAGCCATCAGAGGGTGCTGCTCCCATGTATATGATATAATCTCCTGACTGCTTGTTTCAGACTCACAGTTTTAGATCACAGACAGAAAAAGAAACATAAATAAGATGACGGTGACAGTGAGGCATCTCATCATTGCTCAACTTCAAGAAACAGGACAAGAATGCTTCCAGTTTGCTTATAACTCTTTCCTTATGTTTCCACGAAAATATTCTCTTTCACAAACATATATACTATCAGAAGTGTTAGGTTAGCTTTTAAGCCCTGCCTATTTTAATGTGGGAATGAAGATAGTTCGTTTGACATAGTCATGCATGCTCTTTATGTGAAAGCAAGATTGCTTGACTTCTAGGAGAATTTTTCTGCATGTAATTGCAACTTAGTACTCTAAATTGGTAGAGCTAGAGAAATTCTATGAAAAAAATTGTTGATACTAATGCTTTATATGCTGTAGTTAATGCAGAAAATTTCCATTATTTGTTTTATATGTCACAAAAACCGATGTTTGGGACTGTTTCCTGCTTAATAGTTTTATTCCATATAGATTATACTGAATTTAGTTTGTGCGGCTACTAAGTACAATTGGGCTTCTGACCTTGTACTTGCCATTAGACCAAGAAAGAGCCCCAAATACATCTTGCTTAAGTGAAGCAGCAGCAGAGACTATCATCTGGTATGTCAACTTCTCACCATCTTTTGTAAATTGGAGTTTTTCTGGCGTCACTTGAATATTAAACCCTGGTGGTGTCTCCACGCTGACTGTGTAAGCAGCCACACCGTCTCCACCAACATTAGTCACTGTCCTTGTAACTGTCTTGTTCTCATTTCCTTTGAATCCAGAGATGGCAATAGATGGGTAATTGATGGTTAAGATCAAGTCTACTTTGGAATCTGCAGGGCAAGTAAAATTCTCTGGAAGTGCTTTTGATATAGTCTTGATTGTGGTTGTGTTGTATCCATAGTAACAGAGAAAGTTCAAGTAGTCAGTTGCACTAGTCTCGTAAACTAGTCCTGGTTGCAACGATGCTGTTGAGCTTAGTTCTCATGCTCCAGAGTCATAAGGCGTGGCTACTGCACCAGTTTCTGTTGTTATAAGACCTTTGTCGTTGTTCGTTTGAGTCGCTGCCAATATGACGGTTAAAGAATGATTGTTAAAGAACATACAATTCACAAAAATGAGCAATGGAAGGAACGTAACCTGTTGTCATAATTGCTGATCTGATGGCAGATGGACCCCATGTGGGATGCTGTGATTTGATTAGGGATGCAACAGCTGTAACGTGAGGAGTTGCCATGGAAGTTCCTGATATGACGTTATACTGAGATGCTGGCTTGCCTTCCAGTGAAATGCTTGAGTCGTCTCCGGTCCATGCAGCGAGTCTTCCGTCTCCTGGGGCTGTCATGTCAGGCTGTAAAATAGATGTAAGTAGATGCTAGTATTCATTTGATACCCTTAAAAACTAACGATGGCCACAAGTTTTTGGATTACCTTGAGAATGCTTCTTGTGATGCTTGAAGGTCCTCTGGAGAGAAATATGCAACAGCAGGTGCTGGGGTGAACTTCTCAACTGTTGCAGTGGGAAGAATTATTGCCACAGGATCTCTGCAACACAAGGCAAAAAAAGGTTTCATTCATTAGTGACTATTACAGTTGATAGGACTTATGAGATTGCAAGGTTTGCTTATTAAGTACTTGGTTGAGTTGAGATAGGAGAAGATCTCAGCTGCTTCCTTAGAGTCAATTACGGTCGTAGGAAAAGTGCCATAAGCGCTAGCAAGTGCTCTACTTCTGTCATCTACAAAGACGCAACCAATACCTCATTTGCTCTTCACCTCATCCTTAGCGTTTGATGCATAATATGATCCACCGTAGTTCTCACATAACACAATCTTCCCTTTAACCTTCTCTTGATCTAAAGAACCCAATTCACATGCCCTGAAAAGCCAGTATTTAATCAAAATATTTGTCACTAATTCTCTTAAACTAGCTGTTCAAGGGATTGTATTTAAATCTTCTGATGTTTTTTACCTGGCTTCTCCTTCTGAAGCATCAGCGTTCTTAGCAGATTTGCCATGAATCAGAGGATACACAGGAGATTTACTAACGTTTGCAAAGTTTATACCTTCTCCCTGAAAATGAATTAGTGTTCTTATTAGAAAACCTGAAAATTCAATGTTTCTGTGTATTATGTGTATAATAATATCATTTACCTTGATGACTTTATTGCCGCCTAGCACAACATCAGACTCAAAGTCTCTATCAATGGTGTTGGCAGCGACAGTCATTATCCAAGGTGCAATATTGATAGCTGTACCACTATCTGGCCCATCATTACCTGCAGAGCAAATCACCAAGATCCCTTGTTCCACTGCATGAAACGCTCCAATGGCTATAGGATCATTGTTTAGCTCAATGTGAGCGTATGATGGAGCTCCAAGAGACAGAGATAGAACATCAACTCCATCCCCGATTGCATCATCGAAAGCAGCTAAGATAGAGGAGCCAGTGCATCCACCAGGATTGCATACTTTGTACATAGCAATCCTAGCGTTTGGTGAACCTCCCTTTGCTGTCCCAGAAGCTACACCGTAGTAGGGAAGCATTCTCAACGGCTGCTCCAGCTGCGGTGGAGGACACATAAGAGCCATGACCGATCACGTCCCTTGTGGTAAAGTATTCTGAATCATCATCAGGATTTTTGTAGTATCTTGCTCCAATTATCTTTCTGCATAAAACAGGAATGTTTTAGTCTTCAAAAAGAAGTTGGTAATAATATTCAGTACTTTAGTGTTTGAAAGGTTGTGAAAATTAATTGTAACATGTTACAGTTAGAAGACTTGAAGTCATTTGCTTCCATGCATGTACCTTTCCACCGAGTAGGAATTGGACCCATATCTTTGTCATTGAAGCTCTCTGATTCTGGCCATATCCCTATTTGTTTGTTTTGTATGTTAACAGACGGGAAAAAAAAAGTAGGATATAATAATGGATCCAATGAGTCTAATTAAAGGCCCTTACCTGTGTCCAGGAATGCCGATAATGCTATCATATGATCCATTTGAGGCTGATGAAGGTGGACTTGAATCAATCTTTACTGATGTTTGGTACTTGAGGAAGTCCCATGAGTGAGTTGTATGAAGCTGGAAGTTTGGATCAGGAAAAACCGAAACCACTCCCGGTTTCTTGGCTATGAACTTGGCCTCTTCTGCTGTCAAACGAGCTGCGAAACCGAGAAGCCATGCTTATATGTGTGGACGATATCGTTTGCTCTCCTACAACAATAAACCATAAAATATCTCAGAATCCACAAAACAAAACTCTGTTTATGTAACAAGTACATATATTCAGTAGTGTATAACCTCTTAAACATGGTGTTAATGAGTATCTGAGCTCTATTAGCGTTTGAGGCAGAGGAAGCTGATCCCGTGTACACGATGTAAACTTTATCACCATTTCTCGATCCAGCTTCGGTTTCTGTGGTAAGTAAGATGCATAAGAGATAAAGAAATAATAAAAGGATGTGAAGAAGGTAATGCCTTTCATGACTTGTAGTTTCCTAGTCACTTAAGGACTTATTCACAAATCACAACTTAAGAAAAGGGTATTTATAATGGTTGAGAGATCACTGGAAGCTATAGATTAGAGCAAAAGAATCATGAGTCATTAATGCTAGAATTGCTTATCCCACTTTGAAGAAATGGTGGGTATCTGAAATTGGGCAAAAAGTGGAGCTTTAACATGCTAGTGATCGGACCACTATTATCTGTTTGAGTCATTACATCACTTCCAAATTCTTTCCGAGGTTCCAAAGACTCTGAACAAAATGATTACTACAACTGGTGTTTACATTGCAAGCTTTGCAAAATTCAACTCTAGATAGCCATTTGGTTTGTTGGTGAATAAGTTTTCTATTAATCAGAGGATTCTTGATTTAGAATAATAAAAAAAACTCTTGAGATTTCTTCAACGCGCTTTCAAGGTATGAAGTTATACATGTATACTTATAACGGTAGTATAAATCAATATGAATTTAAATGTATACAAAATTATAACAATAGTTTGTCTTGAAAATGTTTAATCAAAGATAAAGTTGGGCCTACCAATAAACTCGGAAAGGTTTGGTTGAGTAGCCAGTAAAAGGAGAGGGTGGTGCGGGCCCTGCCTGAGTGCATTAACCAAAAATGAGATTTACATTCCATTCTTATGGAATCCTCCTAGTACAAAGCATGCTTGTAGGCTTCTAGTTAAACTATTGTGTAGTCGAGATCATATCAATTTTATAAATAGTAAACCAACAAAGAAAATAATTTTAAAAATGAAATTTTATTGCCGACCTTTTTAGTGGCTCAGGGTGGAGTGCACTCGTGCTACTTTGGGAAAGTATGTATTATCAATATGAGCCACATATGCCAATAATAATATGCCATGGCATGATCTTGATCTTCATTTTTACTTTCTTTTCAGTTGATGAAATTAGAAACCTTAGTTAGTTGAAAAAAAGGGTTTTACAAATAAGGTTTTAACTTTCAAGGAACTTTGCAAACTCACCTCGATTTGACCCAATAATTTGTATAATGAATTGGCTTTGTTTGGTCGGCCTAGGAACTGAGAAAGGCGAAAGAGTTAAATGAAGTTGGGATAGTCATAAGTCTCTTGGAAAGAAGGCCCAAGATAATAAGTAAGCTTAAAGTTTCTTAAAGCCCAAATAAATTCCCATCAAAAGCTCCGATGCCGGGAATCGAACCCGGGTCTCCTGGGTGAAAGCCAGATATCCTAACCGCTGGACGACATCGGATTTTGTTAGTACAATGAAATTTTAAAAATCTAATCATTATCCTCCTCCACTTGCATTCGAGAATTCATCAACTATACATAGAATAATGTGAAACAAAGTTTATGTAATACGGTGAGGCAGACGTGTGGTGAAGTCGAAGATCTATGAACATCGTCGGGAGTTATATATATTTATATACTTAATATCATAACCTATATAACAACATTACAAATTACAAAACAAGGAAAAAAAACTCTTCAAATCTCTTTTTTGTTAAAAAAAAACTTTTTTTGTTTATCTCAACCAAAATTGATAGACAGTTACACCAACAATCGACGATAATTAATATCAAGTAAAAAAATAACACCTAGCTAAAACACTTGCTTGTGTGTTTCCTGATATGTCATTCTAATTTAATTAGTGAAGTTCAAGGATAAGATACATAAGAAGTACTTAACAATTAATGAAAACATCCTCATGAAGTTAAGCTAAATACAAATCGAAACGTTTAAAATTACATGATGTTTTAACAGAGGTGACTAGCTCTCCTTAATGTTTGATACATTGACTCCAGCAAAGCTGGAAAAGATTTTATCAACAAAAAAACGGGAAAAGATTAACAACAAAAAAAGAGAGTAAAAACAATGAGATATATCATCCAAATCAGATAATATTTGGTCTATGTGGCAAACATTCGTTTTGGAGAAAACGTACGAGGTACTCTATGCTAATTTCTCATAACGAATCGTTTCTTTTAAAATAAATTAATATAATTTCACAGGAGAATTTCATTAATCAATTGAAAAAAAAAGAAACAACGTAGGTAAAACCGTAAAAGGAAACTTCTTCTCCAAACTAGCAAGTCATGTCCAACCTTAGAGCACAACACGTGTCAAAACACAACGTGTTGTTCCCTCTAACTTGCGCCAGAAGCCATCGTTCAAACTTCAAAACTCAAAAAGCAAAATATCTATTGAGCGGTGCTAACGCCCACCATCTCTATAGCTGTCGCTTCTCAACCTTCTCTTCCTTCTCTCTTGCTTGTTTCATCTCTCTTTCTATCTTTATCCAACCAATCATTCCTATTTATACGTTTATAGATTTATTTATAATTTACTCACATAATTATTTATCACAAACCGCCATACAAAAACACGTATGTATATAAAGAAACCAGAAACTTGTCTATTCTTCACCAAAATCACCTCTGCTTTTGAGTTCCATCGAAGATGATGAAAATGAAGAGTTTTCTTGGTTCTAGATTAAAGTCTTTCTCTGCAAGAAAAGGTCAATATTTTTTCTTTCTTTTCCCAACTTTTACTCAAGAAAAATTCAAAACTATGAATGGTTTGTATCTTTTCTTGAATTTTTCTTATAAAGAATGTTGAAATGTTTTAACTTCTGCAATGTGTAGATATCTAATCTGTAACCATAGATGATTTTTCTTCATTTGAAGTAAATAGTAAATCTTATAATCTCATGTAGAAAATAAAGCTCTTGAGTATCTGAATTGGTTTCTTTTTTTTTTGTCAATGGAGCAGGAAAGTCCGACAAGGAAAGTTGTCGTAGCTTGACGTCGAAGCTAAGTGTTAACGAAGAGTACAAGGAAGCTTTCAGAACAAACTCCTACTTAGAGATTCGGACAAAAGCAGAAGATCAATTAGGCATAACATTATGTAGCAAACTCACTTCTCCTTCTTCGACTTCTTCTCCTTCACCCTCAGATCTTAGCTTCCGTTCACACTTCACCGAATACTTGCTCGACCCTCCACAAGAAACTCTCGATGCCCTAATGCAAAACTCGAGTTTCCACGATCTTCTTGTCACATTCTTCGACTTTAGCTCTGAAGCTTGTGACGTGTGTGAGTCTCTCCTTCAATGCATCCAACAAATCAAGATTAATCACAACAAAATCAAAAGGGTTATCAAGATTGGAAAAAGGGTTTGTAACGGTGCTAAAACCGCGGAATGTAGCCCCGAAAAGCTCTGTGCTTTGATATTTCAAGAGCTTTCAAGATTCGCCTCGCTGAAAAACCCTTTATGGTGTATCATTAACGAAGCTCGGTTTCGTAGAGTTCACGATGCAAACTCCAATTTGCTTGCCAAACTGACAACGAAAAGGAGAAGCATTAGAAGAAAAATCAGGTTTTATAGATTCTGCAAGAAGCTAGGAGGTTATAGCCTAGTGATTTCTCATAGCGCGATTGTCATTATATTGCTGATCATAGCTCTTCACAGCATACTCGGCGTTTTAGCAGCTCCTGCGTTGCTTGGTTTATGCTCATTGGGTCTTTTGAGGAAGAAGAAAGTGAAAAGAGACATGAGTAAGAGTAAAACAGATACAACACTAGAGAAGCTCGGGACACAAATCGACATTGCAGCTAAAGGAATGTTCATATTGATAAACGATTTGGATACATTGAGTATACTTTCCGGGAGATTATGCGATGAGATAGAGCATAGAAAAACCATGGCCGCGATGTGCGCAAAGAGTAGGAAGATGGAAGTGTTAAAAGAAGCATTGAGGGAGTTTAATGAACACGAGGAAAGATTCTCAGAGCAGTTGCAAGAGCTTGAAGAACATCTCTACCTCTGTTTCCACACTATTAACAGATCAAGAAGACTCTTGTTAGCGCAAATCACGGGAACAAGTTCTTGATTCTTTAATTCTTTTGGTTCAATCAAAATCATAAATACTTTTGTAGGGTTTATGAAATACTTATCATAAAATATAAAAATGTAAGAATAATATCTTTCAATGTTTTCTTTATAATGATTCAAATGAAAGTGAGTCCATGTAAGCAAACTATTTATCATTTAGTTATGATTTTTCCTTTTTGGTATTCTTCACCGGTTAACAGTGATTCTTTGATCTCGATATATCCAATCTTCTGAGTCTTGGCATACTTATTGCGGTTTGTTTGAAATAATAATCATCATATTGAGAATTTTGCTCTAAGAACGTTCGAAAACAATGCATGTTAACATCATTAATAATTGACCAAACCAAACCAAAATGCTCACAAAGAAATTGATCACATTTCGGTCATCATTTATCGCAAGAACCGAATAAATGCTCATCCATTAGTTATGACATACTTTAATAGTTCTTTAATATCTTTTAAAAGGTAAAAGGTATTAGAATTGAACATGGAAAGCGCGTTTGGCTACGTAAGCTTTTTGAGTTGTGAATCATTTTGTTCTGTTGGTGGTGAAGTTGAGTTTTGAATCTTTAAAATACAATACATATATGTAATCATATCCTCAAATCAAGGGTCTTCTCATTTAACCGAAGACCCATTCAAACCAAAAGAAAAACAAAGCGGGCGGGTCGCTCCGGGAGAAAAGAAACAGACTCAAAGCGCGACCACTGCCAATAATTTTTTCAGACAACAAAAAAAAAAACCCTTAAAACTGAATATTGGAAGAATAAGTCTGTCCAAAGGACCAAGAAGAAGGAACAACATTGAGAAAGACTCTTGTAGCACCATCAGTAGTGGTGATGGAGAAAGACAGAGATTGACCATCGAGATAAGAGTTGGATTGCCAATTAGCTCCCCAGTTACGAGACATAGCTAACCAACCAGTCTTTGATCCTTTGATGGAGACAGATCTAATTGAACCTGCTCCTCCTACGTTAGATATGTTAACTAGCTCGAAGTAGTCTCTTCCGTTTATTCTGAATCTCACTCCTCCTTTCTTCAGACAGCTTACTCTGTTTTTTCCAAGAACAAACAAAAAAATAAACAGAGACATCATCATTAGCGTTTAGAGATTAGAATAATTAATTAAACACCTCTAAACCTTATGATTATGATGAAGATCGTATCGAATTTTTTTTAATTTCTGACCTTTGGAAAATGACGGGAACGATTCCTCCTCTGTAAATTCCAATATTTTCCCAAGCGGGTTGTGCCATGTCGAAATGTTTAAGCGGCGGATTGCACCATCCACCGTTGTTGTTGGGTAGAGCAAAGTTTGGTGGGCAGAAATTGGTGGCTGTGATAACCACCGAAGCTCCTTTCTTGCACCACCGTGAGTCCGCCGCATAATCACACGTTATCCTATAACATTCTCCACAAGAAGCTCCGTCGTTGAACAGAGCCGTGCTTAACGCCGCCGTCATTGTCCCGTATCCCGTCGAGTAAAGATCTCCGTACCCACAAGCTCCACCTGAAAAACCAAAAAAAACAGCATTTTGACTCCAATGGATTAGAATTGAAAATGAAGATATGTGTGTATGAAATTAGAATGTTAAATTACCCATAGTTCCAGAAGCGTCACTTCCTCCATAGAATGTGGCGTGACCATTGGTTAAACCAGAAGGCTTAAACGCATCAACCGCCATAAAAAGAGTGGCCAAAATTGCTAAGCCAGCTAGTACCTTTGCCATGACTATAATTTGTCGAAGAAGAAAGAGATTACGATGTTGTTGATGATGACGATGATGATCGAGTGAAGGACAGAGAGTTGTTTAAATAAAGGTGGGAAGTGAGTGTAAACTATGTAGTAACAACAAAACCTTACATGTGGTCTTATCTTTATCTAGCCTGTGAATATCTTTATTTTTCTTTTTTTTGGGGTAAATCTCTTACATGTGTATATATTTGTCAGTAACAATATAAGTAGATCTGCAAACTCTGTTTTAGTATGCAGATGGGAGTTTATATTCCCCAAAAAGTTCATACAAATTTTAGATGTGGTTACACTAATATCGGTTTGAACTTATATGCAACATTTTCCTTTGTTAGAGAGTAATACTTTTCTGGATTTCAGAAAAAATACTTTAACCAAATAAAGTTTCGTTTCATTGGTCGATGCAGAATTTTTGATACACATGTTCATTGCAAAAGATTAATCACCGATACTAAAATTACTAGTTGTTTGACCAAAAAAAAATTAATAGATCTAACAAAAGACTCAAGTCAGATTGAGAGTCCACGTAAACCAAAAAACAATTAGAGCCTAAATATGCATACATCCATTATTTAGATTAATATCTTAAAAGTAACATCAAAAGTTAGAGAATAATCAGGGGTAATAAGCGGTGTATTATATAATTTGTACTGAAAATAATAGATAAGAAGAAAAGAAAGACAAAAGAGAGTTTTTTGTTTATGATATGCAAAATACAATCATGTGCAGGTAGGTTGGTCTGTGCAGGTTCATCAGTCACAGACTCACATGCTCTCTTCTCCTACATTATTAGCAACATGCCAAATCGTTTTACTTTTCTAAATTGTTGTTATAGTTGAGGAAGATCACCGCCACGACGTTCGCCTTACACCTTACATCAACCTCTTCTATAACTTGTTACAAAATTGTTCAGCACAAAATCTAGAGTACAGTACCAAAAACAATTTCGCAGTGATAAAAAAAAATATGGATCCAACAAGTTTAAGGACTCGAGGACCTTGTTTAGGTTTGATTAGAGTGTAAGAATGAATATCTTAAGCTAATTTAACCGAAGAAAACAAAATATCTCAAGACATTACTAATTTAGTATGAGAATGACATTCATTGTATGGTCTTGATAGTTGGCAGTTGAGTTGTCACAGAGCCCGAGGATTATTTTTACTGATTTTTGTCAGCATTGAGAAATTAATGAAACAAACACCAAATACCTATCATTAAAAGCATAACATGAGATTGTTTTTTATTCAAGAAATTGAGACCTATAGTTTGGCAGGAATAGACTAATGTATCAATTATTTAATGGTCATACACATGTCTTGTTTTTATTCTTCTAATATTTATGAGCTTTTATCTATCAATTAATGGTAAAATATAAATGGGTGTTTAAATTTGATGCATCGCCTGGAAATGATAGCATTTCACATGCAAATGTTCTAACAATGAGCCGCCTAATAAAGCTTAGCTAATAGTATTCAATTCTTAAAACGCGAAAATCACCAAAATACCAGTAATCGAAGTTGAAAAGATTCCAATCTTCTGAAACCAAAAATATAAATATCTTTTCCTAAAGTGAAACCAATGTATTACAAAGGTTCCCGAGGATAAAAATCCTCAATAAAAACACTTAGAATGAAGAGCAGAGTACAAAGTAAACTTGTGAGTAAAGAAAAGAGAGACAGATTGAGAGTAAACTCTACCAGAAAGAGATTTTACCTTTGTCTAAAAATCATCATCGTCTTCCTCGGCCATATGCTTAGCAAGCTCTTCTTCTTGTTGCTTCCTCTCTCTCCTCTTCTCATCACTCTCTTTCTCCTTGTGAGTGTTAGGAGGAAACCTCAATGCTCTGACAGCTTCGTTATGCATGTTGAGGCAGAAAGCGATTCTTGAGTTAAAAGCAGTTTGCGGCTCGTTTGTCGAGTAGATGTCCCCAGTTTCTTTGGAGACCATGCATCCGTTTTTGTGATCGATAGTCGCATCAATCGCTCCATCGCGTATGGCCTTCGCCACGATGCTTTCCGCATCAGCCACAGGGTTTTCAGAGTTGAGTCTCAGCTTTTTGGCGACATCCGGTAGGGAGATTCTCGAGTATGAGATGCTTATATTGCGCAGACCCGTCCTGATGACATTGTGACGGAGTCTCACAATTAGGTTGTGCGTTCTGTCCTGAGCAAACGTGTCAGAGAACTTCTCCTGAACTGTCCTGAACAACTCCAAGTCACCAATCCTCACAGCCTGCAAAATTGAAACAGATCAGTAACTGTAAGCCTCAGACTGGAACTATCTTGTTGCAGCAGATATCACTAAAAAGGCAACTGTATACAGTGAAACAGATCCCTTTTAGCCAGAAATTGTATTCTCTCTATAATTTGAGCCCCAGTAAACAACAGCAGCGAAAAAATGTGTCAAGAGACCACAGAGAGGTTGTAACAGAGGAGTAATGTATAGGCCAACAAGTGAAATTAGTAAAGAGGTTTAAAAGTAGAGGTTAAGTAGCTCATGCTAATACCAGTTTAGCTACTAATAAAATTTAAACAGTTCACAGTAGCAAGATTGTGAAGGTGGACTCACATTGGTTAACTCAAAGTAAGGCCTAAGGGCCTTCTCCATCCCCTTTTGAGTGAAGATTGACCGTTCTGGTATTTCTCCCTAGCAGAAGAACTGAACCAGAATCGCCCATTTATTACACTGAATCCTGAAGCCCAGAGCTGCTATAGGAGCTTTCCTGGCAGCCTGAAGGAGGCTCTCTTCGCATCAGTATACTCGAGCTGAATCGTTCGGATCTTCCCCGAGGTAGAACAAATACCTACAAAACTGTAAAAGTACATTGTTTGAGACAAAATCTTCTTGCTTAGATGAAAATTCTCATATGAAGCAAAAAACACAGGATATATTGATAGTAATGGCAAGAGGCAGTGTCAGAAGTATAAACGAGAGAGAAAAATGGAAGACTTCAAGTAAGTTGGAACAATTATTAGGGATAGAAAAGAAAACAGAAGAGCCTCCCTAGTAGTAAATATGACTGAAAATGGAATAATGTTATCGCAATTGCAGGAAATAATTATCTGGAGAGACTGCAGAAGTAAGCATAGGGAGGTCTTATACATATATATAGAATCTAGAGCACCGCGATAACTAAGAGTATGAAAGTATAAGCAAGAGCTACCTGTTGGTTTGAATGTGCCTCAAAACGTGGTGCCTTTTGATCTTAGCTTCTCTGCCTGGTGCATAAGTTGTAATGCAAGTAGTTACTGAAGCAACAGATTCAGAAGTGTTTCCTGCATTCAAAATCGATATTTTTGAGTAAGAAGCAAGTAAAAGTTTCACAGTAATGAATATGGACTGCATGAGCTAAACAAAGACATACCTGACCCAACTCATCATGGCGTAGTGTTGCCGAATGATGTAGGGCAAGAGAGAGTACTGCAAGCAGAAATAACCAACCAAATTACAAACTGATTAATATGATGTAGGACCAAATACAAACTAAAACAATCAGTCTTTGAACTACTTACCCTAATTTCAGCAAGATCACCCGTTTGCTCGTAACTTAGGGAATAGTAAAAATAGAGTCTTGAGGCAATCACATCAATGGTTCTTCTGTTCACGTTCTTGAGACGGGCAATGCTTGCTGAGGAACAAGCTTTGGCCTAAGAGATGATTAAAAGCATTCCATGAAATTAAAACCACAACAGAAAAGTAAAATTATGAAAAAACCAAAGAGGTAGCAGCAGTAACCTCGTTGTACTTTTTCTGATCAATCAGAAACAGAAGAACAATGAAGTAGCAGTAAATCTCCAAGCTCTGCAGGAAGATGCTTAGAAGGAGCAGCTTGAGTAGCCGATGAAGCTGTATCAACTTCCATGTCATGTTCATCACCCTAAAACCATTACAAGTTCAATATCTCAGTCTCGAAGCTAGTTCTATTTCAGAGAACTTGTCGTTTACAACATCAAAATAATCATCATAACATGAATCTAATGAAATCAAAGTGAAGAACCTAAAACCCATAAATACCTTAGGAACAAACGAAGAAAGGCGAGAGGTGGGCTTAGATCCTGGGACCAAAGCAAAATCCAGGAATGAAGAGAGCACCGGGCCGGTGAGTTTTCGCCTAAGGCCTATAGTGAGACGCACAGCACTGAGCAATACGACGAACCTCCTTCGTATACGACCCAGTATCGATCAGTGCGCAATCTCCTTCAAATCTGGGGGGAAGAAGAATACCAAAAAGGTGTAAAAACCCAGAAGAAACTTAAGCAAATTATCGCGAATTGAAGCGTGTAGATCGAGATTTACGCTGCATCGTGGAGGTAGAGGAAGAGATGATCGATTGAGAAGGGGTCTGGTTATCTTTCATCTCCACGTCCTGAGTCATCTTGCCCAAATCTCGGTACTCTTCACAAAGACAATAAAAGGTTAGGGTTTTTGCGGAGAAGTTGCAGCTAATCCGGTGAGATTTTCACGGATTCGATTGAAGTTTCTAGCAATTACATGAACGAAAAAGACAGAGAGAGAGCTTACTAACTTGACAGAAGGGAATTCGGCGAGGAGAATGCAATGATGGATCAGATTTGAAGAAGAGCTGTGCTGCTGCTGCTGCTAAGACTCTTTCCTTTTCCAAAGTATTTTTCTTTTGTTCAAGACAGCTTTTTTGTTATATTTAGTTATATTAATTGTTATACAACCAAAGAACAAAAGTCGTTGTAGTATAGTGACCCCGGTTCGATCCCGGGAACGGCGACTAACTTTTGGACCCTTCGACCTTTAATCCAGGCCTTAGTTTGCTGCCTCAATTCGTAGGCCTTCCTGAAGGATGTTGTGGATTACAGTTTTTCTTATTAAGATTTCGTTCTGTATCTTTTTATATGGTGTTAAAAAAAATATAATCACATAGATATGTTATGGAACGGATATAAAAACCATATTGATACGAATCACTTCTTGGAAAGCTTTTAAACAAAGTTGTCCGTGCGAGTCGATCAATACAATAACTTGTAACAATCAAAAGAGAGACGAAATTGAAAATTGGAAAACTGTTAGAAGGAACAAAAACTGGAAGCATCCAAAGACGACGTCCATAAATAAATGAACATATATATATAACCTACAGCGACGTGAACGAGAGTTGTTTTGAATTAGACAGACAAACATAGAGATTTAGATAATCCATTCAACGACCCCAATCACTTAAGCAGCAGCCTGAATCGGTGGTCCATTAGATCTGTTGAATCCACCACGGCCTCCTCCTCTTACAACGACCTCCTCTTCCACTGCCACGTCCTGTTCCAACAAATTTTTTATATTTAGAAACTCAATGGACACGTTGGTCAACATTAATATATATTGAGAAAACATTAGTGTTTAAAACATATCGTACCACGGCCCTGAGGAGGAGGAGCATCATATCCATGATCCTGAGGAGGAGGAACGGCGTTGAATGCATGGTCTCCTCCATCATGTTGAGCTTCATAGTAAGGTGGAGGCCCCTGTAACCTCCTCTTCCCGACCACCACGTCCTGCTCCTCTGCTGCGGTTTCTTCCTCTACCATATGACCGCTCAGCCTCAATACCTCCATCATCATACTCATTGTTCATATCCATTGCCTGGTAAATATGAGAAAAAAAAAGCACAATCCAATCAAACCCTCGTCCACAAATCAGATGCAAAAGCTAAGGTGAACTAAGAGTTTGGAAAGAAAATTGCTAAAAGCAATCTTTTACCTCTGCCACCTCTTCCCCTTCCTCCATCGTCATACTCAACATTTACCTCTCCATTTCCTGGTAAAGCCGAGAAAGGAAATAAAACAATTCAATCAAAACCATATCCACAAATCACATGCAAAAGCTAATGGAAAGGAACTTACTAAACAATCCTACCTCTGCCATCTCTTCCCCTCACTCCATCGTCATACCCAGCATTCACATATCCGTTTCTGGTAAATCCAAAAGGAAATAGAAAAACAAACCAATCAAAACCCTTATTCACAAAGGTGAAACTAAAATTTTGTAAAGAAAATAACTAAAGCAATCCCCACCTCTGCCCTCTTCCCTTCTCTTCCTCTGCCTCTTCCTTCCTTTGCCTCTCGGTGATACCTCTACAAAAGATAGATCGATTAGAAAGTTATAAAAGTCAGCAAGGCAGGAAGCTTGAAACAACCATTAAGAGTGCGACTGTAAATACCTCGTCCTTCATGATCAACCTCGGCTAGTAGCCCCACCATCTCAATAGGAATTGGACACTGGTACCTGTAACGTCATTTAACAATATATTTTAGCATTAACAGAAAATGTACCCTCTCAAAACAGACTACTGCTTGAGACAGAATACTACAGAACCAATATCCCAGACAAGAAGAGTGGACCGCAAATATCAAAACAACAAGCCCTAAGAAACTCACCCCAACTGAGGAAGTATTCAGATCCACCTTCGAAAGTGTTATGGTTATCATCGACACATACCTTATAGTCTCCAATCTTCAAGAGAAAAGAGTACGGTAATAAATAACATGTTGAAGTAACAAACTTAAAAATACAACATGGTAATTATATTCCAACACAATTAAAAACATCATCAATTAACACTTACGGAAGAAGGCCTTCCTCTAGAGGTTCCCAGGTATCTGTTATGTCCCGTGGATCCAATAGATGTGCTCTGGTGAAGATCAGGAATCCTTCTCTGCATTGAAGATTACATTAACATTTTAGATACATTAATAGAAACTTCTTGTGTTCTGGGAGTGACAAAACCAAAAACATGCACCAATCAGCTCAACAATGGTCACACTCTTATTGATAGCTCTTCCCATTGCCTTAAAAACAACTTCATTCGCCCTTTTTCCTATAAGAAAACAAAACATTCCATTATAAGATAACAAAATAAATTCTAACTAAAAAAAAAGCAAAAGACCGCAATAAATTGATTTTATATAATCACAATATGCCAACATATTTAAAAACAAGATCATCTAACCACACCACAATTGACCAAACTAATGGTAGTACACAAATTTAGAAAACAGTTACTCAGTAATTTACTCTTTCAGAAAACAAATCCATGTTTAAGTTTTCTACTAAATCTGACACGAAATTTAAGAAATTAATCTAAGCAACCAAATGCATCCAAGGAAAAAAACGTCATTACGAGAAAACATAAATGGTACTGAATTATTTACAATCGCATTATAAACTTCAATTCAAATGTAATCGTCTCCATCACTATTACCAAAATCTCTTCTCTACAAACATTCAAACAGTGAAGAACTATTCAAAACCATATAAGAAGCTAAAATAACACACATATACAGGTTCACCGAAGTACACAATGCCTGAAGAAGAGTCATCACATAGGTGATGTAGTTTCGCGCCCTACCCATACTGGTGATACGAATCTCATTCTCGGCAATTGGCGTATCTGCCTTCGCTTCTCAATTCTCACATGCCTATCCATCGGAATTAAAAAAAAACCGCCAAACACCGAAAGCAACACAAAAATCAGACGAACTCTTCTCAAAAATGCAAAACCAGCGATGAAACTGAGGGTTTTCGTTCACGACGTTCATTGAACCCTAAATATGAACACTAAGGACAGTTTTTTTTCTCATGGTTGAAAAATTCTTGAACGACGTTACCTTGTGACGACTATTCTAGTTAGATCTTCCGAAACCCTAGAAGATTCGGATAAGGAGAAATTGTGGTTTTGCCGGGGAATGGACAAGAACTTTCTTTGATACCGTTTCGTTTTCTTCTTTCACGCGAGAAGTTTTGGTGCAGGCGCCTCTCTCATATAATAGAGCCGCACAACTTCTCTTCCACACACCCATGTACCAGTGAACTGCCCTAATCAATTTCCAGTTCACAATTTTGGCTTTAAACCGGTTCCAAACCAAACCGAAATAACACCATTACTAAAATAGACAATGAAATTAATCTTGTCGTCATATATTTCAATTTTTCTAGGATACGATTAAATTAATTTATTCAATATCCATATATTTAAAAATTTTATCCAAAAAAAAATCGAAATATTCCAAATTAATGTTGTACACTCTATATGGAAGATAATCGGTCAACCAACCATTTTCCTTATACTTTTCGGTTTTTGTGTACTTTAACCTATCAATTTATGTTTTTAAAATAACGTTAATAAAAATGATCGCACGCTATCATTTATATACAGATTTACGTACATACAACCAGTGTGAGTTTAACAATATAGAATTTAAAAAGTACTACTAATAAGATGGTTGCGTGAAGAAAGAAAGGTGTCTCGTATGTCTACTTCTTGTGGTTTAACCAGGGGATCAATGGTGTTTTTCCATTCTTCAAAATCCATGGGAGAACGAGCACCAGGCAGCTCGAACCCATTCACATAGAAGGTTGGTGTTGCAGAGCTCCTCTTCTTGAAGACGATATACTGCAAACAGAACAAAAGCTAAGCAATTATGGAATGAGACAACATTTATTACAGAAAGCTATAATGAGTAATGACAGAAGTCAGAAGGTAGGGCAAGCTACGGAACCCAAAATTCATCTACTGCACATAAGATAATAGTGACGTATGCGGTGAAGGGGATCCCTCACAACTCCATTTGGTTATCTAGTTGATGATATGAGCAATAAAATACAGAGTACAAAATCGGATCAGTCAATTTTGAATTCCTGGACTAGTGAAAGATGTTCAAGTTTAAATAGAAACTGAGAGAGGGGAAAAGCTGAAGGGATCGCCTTGGAAGAAACCCAAGTGGCAAGATCAGATTTTGGGCTACTGAATCCAGATTTGAAAAGGGAATGATATGGGGTTCCCAATGTAATGGTGTACCGAGCCAGATTAATTTGTGTCCCACAACTTCAGGTCTTGACATGAGTTGCGTTTGCGAGTTAGCAAAACAATGCCAATTGATACAATTTCAATGGAACGATGTGTACTGATAATATAAACAAACATATAAAACCTACCAAACACAGCGAAATGGAGTGCATGGATAAAAAATTAATTTCAGAAACAGAACAAATCGATTTACATTTTCTCGGCTCAATTTCAAAGCAAAGTTTAGCATTTTCTAAAACACTAATCGGACCTGATGCTTGAAGAGTCCCTTCCAGTCCAAAAGTGAGGGCGTGGCATTGTTGTGTCCTAAGGTATTAACGATGTATAAAAGCCGGGATGCTACAAATGCATTGTCAGTGAAAGCTGCAAAAATTCAAAAAGCAAAGCATCACACAAACATATTGCATGCAACAGAATGTAGCAACATAAACGATATCTGCGCTTTCTCAAACTGCTTATCAATTGAATTTACTACAGATATTCATAGCATGCGTAGATTCAAAAAGAAATCAACAAATCATTGAACAACGAACAGCTAATTCTCAACCTAAACAATAAAAAAGTGAAAAGCCAAAATTAAATCAGGAGAAAGAAAAATCAAACACTGACGGTGTAGAGGAATGAGGCGAAGAGTGAGAAACGCTTGAGATCCATAGTGATCAGTTGCTCGGCTTTAGCGGCTCCCAAGCGTCTCTACAATCCGGGCCAAACCGGGTCAAAATAAGCCTCGATAAAGTATTGTATTCTGGGTCGATCTTCCGACCAAGTGGGTAAAAGAATCCATCACGCTTCGCCGGAAGTATGAACTGCGCTTATACAAGTGTTCCGACAAAGAAGACAATGAACACTAAAACCGTTCGAATCATCATCACTTTCACTCTCTCGGATCGATTTTCTGAGAGAAGAGGTTAAAAATAAACTCGAAGAAGGTAGAATCAACGGCCAGGAATTACTCGACGAAGTCATTCACCTACAGCCGTTGATTTCGATTATGAATGACGTGGACACTTATATAAGTAAGAATGAGGTGGCAGAATTTTTTTTTTTTTTTAGTTGAGCAATGACAAAATAACTTCTTCATTGACAGAAAAATTCCTCAATCGATCGTTTAGTTCTTAGAATCTTGTGCATCTCTTTGGTATACTTCGTTATCGAAGACAACACTAAGCTCCTGCTGGGATACTCCAAATCCGGAATTCAAAACGATGGCTATATCTCTACCAAACTCATTGGTTAAGCCTCAAACTTACAGATTGCTTCAACGATGCTGATCTCATCTTACAATCGGTTGAAGATCCCCTTGTTTACTCTTTCTCTTCTCTCTTAAATACGCGTTAACTAAGGCTAAACACCTGGAAACCAATCGATTGGCGTGTTTTCCCGAATGTTCTACTCATAGGTTGATTCCAGATACGCATATATCTATTGAATTTGTTCAAGGTATGTGCTTTGGATTATCGGCTTCTAAAGCTGGTAAACCGATTCGTTGTATAGCCTGTGTTTTTAGGGTTGGATGTGGATGCGTTTGTTCAGGGATCTCTGTTTCACTATGTACATGATGTGTGGTAGGATGGGGAGTGCACACAGAGCTGTTCGATAGAATATCTGAGAAAGATATTTGTGACACGCGGTGCTTTGCTCTGTGGATATGTACGAAAGGGTTGCTTAGAAGAGGTGGTTTGTATACTCTCTGAGATGGAAAGTTCAGGTATTGAACCGAAAATGTGTGTCTTGGAATGGTATTCTTAGTGGGTTTAATCGTAGCGGGCATAACAAGGAAGCAATGATAATGTTCCAAAAGATACATCATTTGGGGTTTTGTCCAGATCAGGTGGCAATTTCATATGTTCTTCCATCAGTGGGAGACTCGGAGAAACTGAATATGAGAAAACAGATTCATGGATATGTGTGATTCAAACAAAGGTCTGCTCAAAGATAAATGTCATTAGTGCTATGATTGATATGTATGGGACAATCCCGCCATGTCTATGGAATCATAAACCTTGCAGATCCATTTGGGATAATGGAGACAGGGGTATGCTAATGCATACATTACAGGGGCTGTCGAAGTGGTCTTGTTGACAAGAGCACTTGAAATGTTCGGGCTATTCAAAGAGCAAAAGATGGAGCTTAATGTCGTGTCCTGGACAATCAATCATAGATGGGTGTGCCAGAATGGGAAGATAATGAAGCCTTAGGACTGCTTCGAGAAATGCAGGTTGCAGGGGTGAAGCCAAACCGATGTAACAATCCGTCAATGCTTCCAAGCGTCACGATAATATAGCAACTTCAGATCATGGGAGATGGACTCATGGATTTGCAGCAGGTCCACCTTTTGGAGGATGTTCATATAAGGTGCTCTGATTGTATATATGCCAAATGTGGACGAATCAACATATCTCAGATTGTCTTTAATATAATGCCTACAAAAACTTAGTCTGCTGGAATTCTTTTAATGAATGGATATTACCGATGCAGGGAAGGCCCAGGAAGTCATGGGCATATTTGAATCTCTTGTGAACCAGATTAAAAACCAGATTTCATCAGCTTTACAAGTTTATTATCGGCATGTGGTCCAGTAGAGTTTAACCGATGCCAGGGCGGAAATATTTCAGCATGATGTCCAGAGGAATATGAAGATTAAACCAAGGATGGAACACTATTCTTGCATAGTAAACCTTCTTGGACGCACAGGCAAGTTAGAAAGAAACTTTGATCTGATAAAGGAGATGCCTTTTGAGCCAGACTCCTCCGTCTGGGGAACTTTGCTAAATTCTTGTAGACTTCAAAACAATGTAGATTAAGCTGAAAATGCAGCAGAAAACTTCCGATCTAGAATTCGAAACACAGGGACCTACTTGTTCTCCCCATGTCAATATATCGCGCTAAGGCATGTGGACAGAAATGCAGGCAGTATTAGAAACAAGATGGAGAGTCTAGGACTGAAGAAAGAACCCAGGATGCAGCTGGATTCAAGTGAAGGGCAAAGTGTACACCCTTCTTGCTGGTGACAAATCGATCCATGAATAAATCAAATAACAGAGAAGATGGATAGAGATTAGCAAAGAGAAGTAGAGAAAATAGGTCACAGAATTTAGTTTGCTCTGCAAAGATGTGGAGGAGCAAAAGAACTTAAGAGCAGATCATTATGGGGACATAATGAAAAACTTGCTTGGTAGTTTCGGTCTTCTAAAACTTTTACCAGACAGCACACCACTTCAGGTCATAAAGAACCTTAGGATATGTGGCGATTGCCATTCAGTCATTAAATTTATATCCGAGTTACGCAGGTAGAGAATTTTGTTAGAGAAACTAAATAGGTTTCATCATTTTAAAATGGCATTTGTTCCTGTGGAGATTTCTGGTGATACTAAAAAAGGAAACATGTCTCGTATTGTTTTATCTATATACAAATGTCAAGTTTCAGTTAAAAGCTGACAAAAGCTAATAATGCTTTGGAAAAATCAGTCTCATAGCTTATACAACTTATTTAATAATTTATCAAAAGCTTTCTAAATTATGAATGGATTTAAAAAGATCATTGCATGATCCACAGAAATTTGGTTTCAATATTTTATACACAACTAATTTATTGGCGAGGAGCGAAATAGATTTATAGAACAGCCTTGGAGGGCGTAAATTTAGATAAGTCTCGGACGCTACTGGTCAAGATGGGGCCCTGATTACAAAAGCTTTCTCAAGTGTTAGCTTCTATGTCGGCCACACATAGACCACACCTATTTATCCTCACTTGTGCATTTACCCATTTATAAGCTCGCCGCAGAGCATAAGGCTTTGTATCGAGTTGAGACTTGTTCCTTAAAAACAACACAGGACATATCTCCTAATTACTGCCAATAACTTTCCCCATTTCATAAGCCCTCTGATGAGCTGGTACCAGTGAATAATGACAGATTATATATTTTTTTCCAAAATAATATCATGCACTACCAGCCACCCTTTTCCAGATATTTTGATATTACATCACTTAAACCGGCTTACACATTGGAAGTCATCGATAAGTTCTTCGGGGAGAATCAAAGTGGTCTATAGAGAATAATAAAATAGTTGCTTCATGGTTACTAATAAGGATGAGATTATCCAGCAAGCCCGTCTAGCTCAGTTGGTGTTTAGAAGCCTTGAAATTTCTGCTTCTTGACTTGTCAGAGTCGTGGGTTCGAAAATTTAAGTGAACTCTTTATTTTTTTATATTAATTTGTAAAAATTTCCACAAATGAAAATATCTCCAGTAAAGAAAGAACAAAACTTTTGATCAAAATAATAATTTCTGACTTTTGGGAAAATGGACAAATAATTAGATGTCAGATATCCTCCAACCACCGTTTTCTGAAAGCCACATCATTATAATACATAAGTTGAACAATACTCGTAAACAAATCACAAAAATCTCTCTTGTCTCTTTGAATCTATTCTTTCCAGGTATACGTGATTTCTTCATCAGATCTTTACTCAGAGTTCGATTGTATCTTACTCTTCTTCCACGCTGACGGACCAGGGTTGTATATTATTGGATTGAATTTTCAATTGATTTGTGTTTCATTTTGATATAAATTTGTTCCGCCTCGCTTTGTGACTTTTTCCGGCAGGCTTGATTTGATTTTGATCTCTGACAATGGGAATGGACATGGAGGAAAGGAACTCTCCAGGAATCGGAATGGGTTAGTCAAATCATGGATGGATCAATTCTATTCTTCAGTTTTTCATCTTTTTCTCTACAATGTTTGTTGACTAATAACAGATCAGGGATACTGACATTCTTGGTTTTGGTTTTCTTCTTTCTTTGGTTAGAATTTGCGGTTAAGAAGTTACTCTTGAAGAGTCTCATTTGAGTTAGACGATCTCAGGTCAATCTTATTGAATATGAGTTTTATTTCACCTAGTTTGGGTTTGGAATTGGTATTTCAGGTGCTTATTTCTTTTAGTTACAGTTTAATTGAGTGTTGCTCATGGTTCAGGATTTATCTAATAGAAACTTGTTTCTCTTGCTTTGCTTTGATTAGTTCATGGTTTCCTGTGGCTGATTTTATGATTTAGCTTATATACTACGGTTTTTATATTTTAAGAGACTGATTAGAAAATCTTTGAATTGTAGAGTATAGAACTGTCTCCGGGGTTAAGGGACCGTAGGTCATCCTTGACAAAGTGAGTAGAAACGAAGCGTTAACATCAAACCCGAAGCGTATTCTTTTCTGTTATAAGGAAATTGACT